>CM038633.1:12079969-12667469 GCA_021554675.1 Leuciscus idus
TACCCCCGTACCCCAGTTTGACAACCGTGGATATAGTGCAGAATCACCAGGGGAACTTACAGGGAGTCCGGGAAGAGGGAGGGGCGGAGCCGCGCTCTTCCACATATAGCAGCGTCCCTCAGACGCAAATTACATCATACAGACAGGGCGGAGTACGGCCTGAGCTGATGGAAAATTGTGGGTCTTATTTATTTGCCCATAAGCATTTTGCGGTCGATCAGCGAGCAGTGCTCATCGAGCAGTGCTCAGCAGACAGTATTCTGAACCGATAGCATCAGAACAGACAGTACTGGTATATTTAGACCGACAACAGCCTGGCCTGTAAGGCGGGAACCTCTAGGTTATAAAACCTTATAAATGTAGATGGGGAGGCCCAGCCTGCCGCCATACATATATCTTGCAAGGCAATCCCACTTGACCAGGCCCACGACGAAGCCATCCTTCTCGTGGAGTGCGCTCTGACACCCAACGGGCACTGCATACCTTTGGAAGTGTACGCCAGCGCAATGGCGTCAACTATCCATCTGGATAGGCTCTGTTTCGACGCGGCTAGTCCCTTGGAACGTCCGCTGAACGAAACGAAGAGCTGCTCCGTCTGTCTGAAGACAGATGAGCGAGACACATAAGCTCTTAATGCCCTGACTGGACAAAGGAAGCTCGCGTCTCCTTCCTCGTCAGAGACCGGTAGGGCTGACAGGGAAATGACCTGCGCCCTAAACGGTGTGTTGAGGGATTTTGGAACATAACCGTGCTTAGGTTTGAGTATAACTCTTGAGTCATTAGGCCCAAACTCCATGCACGTCGCGCTTACTGAGAGCGCGTGTAAGTCCCCTATGCGCTTCACTGAAGCGAGAGCCAGAAGAAACACTGTCTTGAAAGACAGGTGTTTAAGATCAATCGTCTGTAAAGGCTCGAATGGGTCACCTTTCATGGCCTCCAGTACCACAGAAAGGTCCCATACGGGGACTGAGGGAGGTCTGGGAGGATTCAGTCTCTTAGCTCCTCTAAGGAAGCGGATGACTAAATAATTCCTTCCTATTGACTGACCAAGCGTTGTTTTTGAGAACGCTGCTATGGCCGCCACATAAACTTTGAGCGTGGAAGGGGACCTGCCCTTGTCCAACAGCTCTTGTAGGAAGGAGAGAACCTCCGTCACCCCACAGTCTGGGGGCGACATGCCACGAGCTGTGCACCAGCTGGAGAACACTGACCATTTCGAGGAATAGAGACGCCGTGTAGACGGAGCTCTAGCCTGCATGATCGTGTTTAACACTCCGCTTGGGAGGTCAGCGGGTACCCGTTGATGGCCCAAACATGAAGGGACCACAGCTCTGGGCGCGGATGCCAAATCGAGCCCTTGGCCTGAGAGAGTTCTTAAAAGTTATTACTCTATACTTTGTGCAAATATTCAAACAAAAGGCAAAGGCAAAGCCAGTAGGACGAGGGACCCTGGTTGAGTCATAAGGCTGAAGGTTCCCGGTGGGAGGGAGGAGCCAAGGCGGAGACAACACATCTATGCGTGGCCGAAGCGGATCCACACACTTCAGTGCAGGAGATGAAGAGGGGCAGAAGGAGGTGGGGCTGAGGAACTGGCTGTTAGAGGAGGTGGAGAGGAAGGCTGGGAGGGATCACAGGAGTTATGCCTGGTTCAGATTACACGATTTTAGCCCGATTTTGGCACGATCCGTTTGACGTAGGGTGTCGTGGGGATTCGCAAACGACAACGGGCGTCGGGACGCAAGATTCGATCGTTTCATCTCGTATAGTGTGTCATAGTGGGCGACAACCTACGTCGCGTCTGCGATGCTTCACGACATCACGACACAAAGACTAGCATGTTTAATTTTTTAACGGTCCTCCACGACGACGGCGCGCGAGTGAGTGAGGGTGTGTGAGTGAGAGTGTGTGTTCGCGAGTGAGCGAGTGTGTGACTGTGTGTGTGTGTGCGCGCGAGAGTGAGTGTGTGAGTGAAAGCATGTGTGTGTGTGTGAGAGAGAGTGCGTGTATGCGAGTGACAGAGTGAGTGTGTATGTGTGAGTGTGTGTGTGTGTGTGTGTGTGTGTGTGAGAGAGAGAGAGAGAGAGAGAGAGTGCGTGTATGTGAGTGAGCGTGTGTGAGCGTGTGTGTGTGTGTGTGTGTGTGTGTGTGTGTGTGTGAATGAGTGAGTGCGTGTAGGCTATGTGAGTGCAGCGTGTGCATGTGCGAGTGAATGAGTGTGTGAGACGGCTCGCGATGACTGGTCGGAAAACAACGTGTAGTCTGACATGTTTCTTGTCCACGACATGACAAGATTTTTAGGAGTCAAAATCGTGTAATCTGACACAGTGACTATCGTAACAGACAAAAAAATCGTGTAATCTGAACCAGGCATTAGAGGGCTGGACGGAAACAGAGGGGAACAAGAGAGTCAGGTCTGGTCGGGACCAGCGGGGACAGGAGAGACAGAGGAATTACCTCCTCAAACACATTCAATAGTCAAAAAATGTTCCAGCCATAACGATCCCATCCACTGTGGTGAGGTTGTGGGCAGGGCTTTCCTCCCAGCCCTCGAACTCCACTAACACTCCCTTAGCACCTGGTCAGACACACCTTGTGGTTCAGGCTCCAGAGCAATGACTCCTTCCATCCGGTTTTCAGGCTCGGGCTCATCAATCGTGGCAGACTGAAGTCCACTGTATGCGGTGAGCTCTCGTATCTCCATCGTGCCGCTCTTCATAGCGGATGGCTGGTCTCTGGATGTGGAGTGGGGCTGGTGTGGTCCTCTACCAGACCGATGGTGAATGGAGAGTCGTTGTTCACCAGCACCCACTCCACGAAGGAGGCAAAGGCATCCCTAGGACCGACCACTGGAATGATTGCCTTGGACCACTCGCTCAGGTTAGCGTGGTAAATACACAGAGTGAGCAGTCTGGGTAGTGCGTGAGGCACGCTTGAAGTAGGAAGTCCTGTGTGTTCTTCCAGCGGGCGGCCTCCCTGCTCCAGGCAGAGAAGCTGAACGGCGGGTAGGTCCATAGGAGTAAAAAATAAAATAAAATAAACGCAAGGGGAAAAAAACACAGCAAAAATCACTGTTCGGTTCGGTGTTCTGTCACTGGTCTACCAGGAAGTGCACAAAGACGAAGATTTGAAACAAACAAAACGCACCTTTACATTGAGGACACAAACAATGAACTGAAGGATAAAAGCGTCTGCCAAATTAATAAATATAAAGTGTAAATTTAGAAGCGTTTAAGAAAGAAGACAGGACTTAAATACACAGAGCTAATTAATGGGCAACAGATGAACGGGATATACAATCAAGGGAACAAACTGGCACACACTGGGAAACTGGGTCACACGGGTGAACACACTGAAACATATCAAAACCCTGACACTTACATTTTCTGCTCATATTTTACTCTTTTGTATGCTTGTTCTGTTTTTTCTCTTCGTTCTTCTTTACATGTTCTGCGCTTGAATTTCCAAATGTTGCAGTTCAAGTTTCATGTAAATTACCATTGGTCCTCTAGTTCTAGATTGACATCTACTAATGCTCACTCATACAGTGGTAGACAACAGTATAGTTTGAAGCTGTAAAGCTATCTGAACTATGGACTTATACGAATAATTAAATTCCTCTTTTTTTAGACATGAGATACTTCTTTTTTTTTATGTTGTGAAGCAGTTGCTTTTCAGCAGGCTTCTAGGATGTGGTAAGTGTCCGTGATGTAGGGGGAAAAATGGCTCAACTCGAAAATGCACTCTGGTGCAAGGTGATGTTTATTTACAGTGAGGCTTCTGTAATCCACAGGTGTGCAATATTCACACAAAAAAAATAAAAAAAATAATAATAATATATATTTTTTTATATATATAGCAATCATTCCAGTGGTCGTTCCTAGGGATGCCTTTGCCTCCGTGGAGTGGGTGCTGGTGAACATATATATAATAATAATAAAAAAATTAAAAAACTGTACAGAAATAAATAAAACACTGCAGCCAGCAAAAGGATACAAATAAAAAATAAAATAAAATAAAATAAAATAAAATATATAGATATCTGATCTGTGACCACAATACATTCGACGAGAATTTAATCCCATACTTGATAACCTGTTCTTAGGGTAGTTTGAAACATTTTTGCTAGAGGTGTTGTATAAACCGTATAGCATTTTTTTCCCCCATGCTCTTCGGAATATTTGCTTAATATTTAGAAAAGAGGATTTGACCTCCTGAGGCTTAGCTCTGTATGTTGATCGGTTTAGAAGTATTATTGTTTCACGTCCTTGTATTTAAACAATTGCTTCAGCTTCTTTCTCAGCTAATTTCTTAGGAAAATTTGATGAATTTTAGCTAATCAGAGTGTCTTTGTTTTGTAAGCCGCTTAGCACTGGGGAGAATATTTAGGAGAAAACATTTGCAAAACAAATCAATTTGAAATATGCAGTGTGCATGAATATTTCATGGAACAATATGAATATTTTAAATCAATCTGTATTTCACTTATTAAGTTAAATTTCTCTGTCTCTGTGTCTCTCTCTTTTTATTGAGACTCAAAGTAAAAAAAAAATCCCCTCTCATTTATAATACCAACAATGTCATTGCTGAAAAGTATGCTGAAAACTGCCATATGCTAACAAGTGCAATAATGAATACCATGGTCTCTGTGGATATTACATTTTAATTGATATGAGTCAATACAAAACTGTGTTAATATTTAAAATATGACTTTTTAAAATTGTGAATTGTATGTTCAGCTTGTCTCATCTCCTGATAGACTGATCTGGTAGCACACCTCCTGTTTTTAGTTGGCTTAGGTTTAGGTATGAATGCTGAGTGTCTGTTATGTCAAGTAAAATTGCAAAAGCCCTGAAGATTACAAAGATTAATACATTAGCATACTAGATGTGGAAGAAATGAGAGCATACAACATCATCATAATCATTAACCACATCCATGGGCTCAATGCCCGTAGGCACCTAATGCCCTATTGACATGCGGAAAACTACAGTCTTTAGTTCAAAAACTAAAAAGCACCTGTGTTTCAAATGTACAGGCTTTTCAGTCCAACAACAGAAACATGGAGTATATTATATACATTACCGTTCAAAATGTGAAGAAATTAATACTTTTATTTGTCAAGAATGCATTAAATTGATCAAACATGTCAGTGTGTGTGTATATATGTATATATATATAATGCTGTTCTTTTGAACTCTCTATTCATCAAAGAATCCTGAAAAACTAAAACAAAACAAAAATCACAGTTTACAAAATGGATAATAGTCAGAAATGTTTCATATAATTCATCAGAAAAATGAAAAATTCATATATACTACATAAACATGCGTAAGAGATAAGTTGAGCATGATTCCAAAAAATAAATAAAAAAATTAAATCTATAATTCACATTCCCCATATTCCTGGTATATCAACATACTCCAAAGTGACATTTCTATAAAAAACTGCAATTTAAATTTCAATGAAGTGCTCAGGGCTGGTCAGTGTGCAGGTTCTCCTGGGAGAGCAGCAATGCAGGCAAGATGCAAGCAAGCAAACACCATCTGGGAGTGTTTGTATCCTATCTGCAAATCTAGCAGGGAGCAATCTGAAGTTTGTCAACACACGTATTGATTTGACATGACCTTTGATAATGTCAAAGCTTCCTAATGTGCCCCCTGCAGCCTGCCACTGCAGCCAACACAGCTTAGTATAAGTACAGTGTGTTCAGCTCAGCTACCGTTCGGACGCTCTTGCTTACTGCTCCGCGCTTTGCTCTATCGCTTTTATATTTTATCTTCTATATTTTTATATTTTAGCTCCTTTTATCACCTAATTTTAACTTCAGCAAATCAGCACAGTGCTCAAACGACAAAGTTTGGATTATCACAAAAACGCAGAATTCTTCTACCCGACCAGCTTACATTCCGGGGAAAGGAAAACACAACTGCCTACAAGGATAAGAGAGAAAATGCCTCTTCTGGAATCTACTTGCTGCACTAACTGCCACAGACTTTTACAAAGGATTGCAGTTCTTGAAACAAAGTTATTTACGGGACCACCAAACCAGACGGAACACACAACAGAGCTTCGTCATGGACACCCTCAGCATATAGCCGGTGAGTCCCATGAAACTAGTGCTCCTCGACAGGTAGAGAAACAAGCCGATCGACTTACAAATCGATGGCACAAACAGGGAGCGAGACCCAAAGGCACTCGAGACATCAGATTGTCACGAGCCCCACATATTACCGCAGTAGCATCCTCTACCCCAGATACAGCTCTGACAAGGATGGCAAACACTGGTCTCCCACCAACACCTATACATCTTGAGAACAGATTTGAAGTACTAATGAATGTAAATGAGGAATCCCCAAACGTGATGAATGTGATCGAACACAGACTGAATAGGCCAGTAGCTAACACTGATGCTAACTGGCGCTCAAGGTCGAGCAGACAGCGGCACTCAGCTCAGAGCACAGCCGAGCCCAGGACTCTGATAGTGGGGGACTCCATAATCAGAAACATTAGCAGCAGGGATACAACTACATGCTGCCTTCCACAAGCAACAATTTCTGATATAAACAGGGAACTTCAGAACATTCTAATGAAACATAAGACTGCAAATCGACTCATAATTCATGTGGGGAAGAATGATATTCATAAAGAGCAGTCAGAACTCCTTAAGAAGGATTTCAATGAACTTTTTGAAACACTTAAAAGACTGAAAGTTCAAACATTCATCAGTGGACCACTCCCAGCAAGAGGAACAAACAGGTTTTCACGGCTGCTTGGGATTAATACATGGCTGCAAAAAACCTGCAATATAAAAGGAGTAAACTTCATTGACAACTTCAATCTTTTCTGGAGTCAGAGACAACTATTTCATCGGGATGGCCATCACCCAAACAAACTTGGTTCAAGAGTGTTAAAGGACAATATCGACTTCTCCCTCAATCATCCTTCTGCAGTGTGTGTCAATCTGAACGACACACACACACCTGGAAACAGTATGAATGAACACGGGACTTCACTTCAGCAACAAGATGGACATGCGGTTGACATATCACACAAGGACAATGATAACACCACTGAGCCACAACAACCTCTGCTCACGGACACAATCTCAGCTGAGCCATGCCCACAGAGCTCACCACAGACAGACATATTAGAACTGCTCCAAGATTCAGCACCCAAGGACGACTTCCTGGAAAACAGCCAGGGAAGCCAGGACAGCATATCACAGCCTCCTATAACACCTGAGCAACAGCCCCTTTCACCAGATACTTTCTCACTCTCGCCAGCGACTCCACTCCTGTGCTTCTCACAGAAAATGGAACAACTAGTGCATGCTGGAACCAGACTATCCCACTCTTTTGCTGCAAGCCCCCAGATACCAACCAAAAATCGTCAGGCACCTCAAACACCGAAGCCTGCGCGCCGAGCTCGCCCGCCCCCTCCTCCTGTGAGAGCTCTTCGGCCTCTTCGGCCAAAACGCCAGGGCCCACACCCTCCTCCATCTGCTCGAGGTGAACCAAAAACAACTGATACCAGCTCTCAGTGATGTGTTTTGGGTTCCTGTTATGATAACAGTAACTTTCTCAAATGTTTACAGAACAAGCGGGAACCCAGTGTGCCTGTATCTTTCTCTATTGCTGTTCTATTACAAGATAGAAAGTCTAAGGCCTTCAATAGCCGTACAGCAAACCCAACTAATCTGGTGCCTACTACATGTCAAACTAAGATTGCTGTGGGGACAAAAAGTAAGACTGTTAAGTTAGCACTTTTAAACATTCGCTCACTTAAAAATAAATCACTTCTAGTCAACGACTTAATAACCACAAACAACCTGGACTTTATGTTTCTAACTGAAACCTGGCTAGAAGACACCTGCAGTGCAACAATCCTCAATGAAACATGCCCTCCTAACTTTACTTTTATGAGTGTCTGCAGAGCTGTTAAGAGAGGTGGGGGTCTAGCTGCTCTTTTTAAAGATATCTATCAATGTAAGCAAATATCATTTGGGAATTACCCGTCTTTCGAATATCTGGGTACTGTGTTAAAAGGTGCTCCTCGCATTTTACTTATCATTATTTACAGGCCTCCAAAATATTCTCCAGCCTTTGCTGAGGACTTTACAGAACTGTTATCAACAATTACCTCAGAGTTTGACTGTTTTGGCATTGCTGGAGATTTTAACATTCACATAGATAATGCAGAAAACAATATGGCCAAAGAAATCAAAACTGTTTTAAAAACTTTTGATCTGACTCAGCATGTACATGGACCCACACACAATCATGGACACACTCTAGATTTACTTATCAGTAAGGGTCTAAACATTTCATCGATTTTTATTAAGGATGTAGCACTGTCTGATCATTTCTGTATTTTCTTTGATATATTGATCTCTCCTGCCACTGAAGCTAGATCTGTGTCTGTCAAGAAGAGATGCTTAAATGAGAACACTAGTGTACTATTTATGAAGGCTATATCCTTAACACCAAGCATATCTGCTGACTCTGTTGATTTTCTCCTTGATTCTTTTAACTCAAAAGTAAAAAATATAATTGATGATATTGCTCCTGTTAAAGTCAGGAAGAAGAGTGGCAGACAAAAAGCACCTTGGAGAAACTCAACAGCAGTGCAACATATGAAAAGACAATGCAGAAAAGCAGAGCGCATGTGGCGGAAGACAAAACTTGTAGTCCATTATAACATCTACAAAGACAGCCTGCATGCTTTCAATATGGAACTAGGCAAAGCTAGACAGACTTTCTTCTCAAATATTATAAACAGCAATTTAAACAACACACGCACTCTTTTTGCTACTGTAGAGAGACTGACAAACCCCCCAAGCCAGATTCCTAGTGAAATGCTCTCAAACAGCAAGTGCAGTGAGTTTGCTTCTTTCTTCTCTGAGAAAATCAATAATATCAGAAAGGTGATCAGCACATCCTTGAGTTGCACTGGGGTCAGACAGATCAGACCACCTGAGAAAGTAGCTACTATGTCTGACTTCAAAGAAATTGATGGCAAAATTTTGGAAGAAACCGTACAGCACCTTAAAACATCAACATGCGCCCTTGACACACTTCCCACATCTTTCTTCAAAATTGTGCTAAACAGTTTAGAAGCAGATCTTCTAGAAGTGGTAAATGCCTCACTTCTCTCTGGGAGTTTTCCAAACTCCCTGAAAACTGCAGTTGTCAAGCCCCTCCTGAAAAAGAGCAATCTGGATAAGACCATATTAAGCAACTATAGACCGATCTCAAATCTTCCTTTCATAGGCAAGATCATTGAAAAAGTTGTCTTCAATCAGCTGAACAAATTCTTAAGCTCGAATGGATACTTTGACAACTTTCAATCTGGTTTCCGACCGCACCACAGCACAGAGACAGCGCTCATAAAGATAATAAACGATATTCGCTTAAATACTGATTCAGGCAAATTATCAGTGCTGGTACTACTCGACCTCAGTGCTGCATTTGACACTGTCGATCATAACATACTTCTTGACAGGCTGGAAAACTGGGTGGGGCTTTCTGGGATAGTCCTAAAATGGTTCAGGTCATACTTAGATGGGAGAGGTTATTATGTGAGTATAGGAGACCATAAGTCTGAGTGGACATCCATGACATGCGGAGTCCCTCAAGGCTCAATTCTTGCGCCACTCCTGTTCAACCTGTATATGCTCCCAATGAGCCAAATAATGAGAAATAACCAAATTGCTTACCACAGCTATGCAGACGACACACAGCTGTACTTAGCCCTATCGCCTAACGATTACAGCCCCATTGACTCCCTGTGCCGATGCATTGACGAAGTCAACAGTTGGATGTGTCAAAACTTTCTTCAATTAAACAAAGACAAAACTGAAGTTATTGCGTTTGGAAACAAAGATGAAGTTCTCAAAGTGAACGCATACCTTCACTCTAGGGGTCAAACAACTAAACATCAAGTCAGGAATCTTGGTGTGACACTAGAGTCAGACCTTAGTTTCAGTAGTCATGTCAAAGCAATAACTAAATCAGCATACTATCATCTGAAAAATATTGCAAGAATTAGATGCTTTGTTTCCAGACAAGACTTAGAGAAACTTGTGCATGCTTTCATCACCAGCAGGGTGGATTATTGTAATGGACTCCTCACTGGCCTTCCCAAAAAGACCATAAGACAGTTGCAGCTCATACAGAACGCTGCCGCTAGGATTCTGAGCAGAACCAGAAAATATGAACATATCACACCAGTCCTCAGGTCTTTACACTGGCTCCCAGTTAGATTTAGGATTGATTTTAAAGTATTATTACTGGTATATAAATCATTCAATGGCCTAGGACCTCAATACATTGCAGATATGCTCACTGAATATAAACCCAACAGATCACTCAGATCATTAGGATCATATCAGCTAGAAATACCAAGGGTTCACTCTAAACATGGCGAGTCTGCTTTTAGCTACTATGCCAGCCGCAGCTGGAACCAGCTTCCAGAAGAGATCAGAGGTGCTCCTACAGTGGTCACATTCAAATCCAGACTCAAAACACGTCTGTTTAGCTGTGCATTTACTGAATGAGCACTGTGCCGCTGTTCGTCCGACTGTTTGTACTGTACTGTATTTTACACTATTTTTCTAAACTGTTTTAATTATTCTTATTTCTTTTAATTATTTTAATTTCTCCTATGTCAGCAGGGCATTTAGCCCGAAACTGTAAATGCCCACTCAGAAGGTGATAATGTGAAAGTGCTAAAGTGCTAAAGAAAGTGGAAAGAACGTGTGAGTAAATGAGGGAGAAAAGAAAGTTAAAGGAAAGTTGATAGATGGAAGTCGTAAGAAGATTGAAGGTTAAAAGAAGGTTGAAAGATTTAAGTCTTAAGGGAATCCTTTGAAAGAAAGATCTATAATAAATATTCTTTTTTATTTTTTAAAAGTACTGTATTTTATTTTATTTTTCTAAACTGTTTTAATTATTCTTATTTCCTTTCATTATTTTAATTTCTTCTATGTAAAGCACTTTGAATTGCCATTGTGTATGAAATGTGCTATATAAATAAACTTGCCTTGCCTTGCCTTGCCTTACAGGCTTTTATGTCCCCTGTCGCAAGGACAACATTTTGTCTTTGTGTGTGTGTGTAAGGAAGAAGTACTATTGATATTCAAAAAGACAAAATAAAATAGAAAAGTCACTCTCAGAATAAGCAAATACTGTAGTATTTCCCCAGACTTAGATACAAAGAGCTACAATTCTAAAGTAAACATGATGGACTGTGCAATAATATTCATAATTAAAGCTGCAAGCAGCATTTATCGGGGTTCAAGCAATTAAGGCCTTTAAGGCCTTTAAGCACACAAGCATCAAAAGACATTAAGTTTTATTTAGCAAGCATTTAACAACTGCCATGATAGATGAAAAAGTCAATTTACAGCCAATACAGGCAGTTTACCATAGGAAATATATGGTTTTAAAGCATTTTTACAGTTATAGCACCTTTTTGCCTGAGTCTTCTTACAGTCTTGCCTGATGTCCACCACTTTTATTAGTAGTACTCAAAGTGTGCCCATATATATGTGTCAAATTTGTTGTAAATATGTAATTTTGATAAGGAGTTTAGACAATTATATTCAGTGGCGTAACGAGCCAACACCGGGCCCTTAAGTAGGATTATCAAGGCGGGCCCCTTGATGACGCAATTGATGACGCAATGTTTGTGAGTAGGCTACCATGAATGGGGCAGGATATGATCATACACAGCATATAAGAGATGAGATGACTAACAAAATCAGGAGTAGCCTACGCTCACCAAAAAAAAAAAAAAAAAAAAAAACACTGGTGACAGCGCACCATAACACATTGTTAGGCCTAGGTCCAAATACATAAAAAAGATGCTCTCTTACATTATAGCGGGATTTTCCGGGCTTTCCTATGTGCAACTGCAAAGTTGTCGATTAGATCAGGATTGTGCGCACGGGCATTCTCAATTGGCCCTTCGCAGGGAGTTTGATTGACAGGCGATCTGACTAATCATAATCCGCCATTTTGTCCAACAAAGCAGTCAGGAGAGTTAGTAGATTAACATTGGAGGATTTAAATTTGAAAAACAAAGTGTTCATTCATGTTTATTTTAATGCTATAAATTAACTAGAAGGAAGAGATGATCGGTTCATGAGCAGCTTTAACTGAGCCTCGAGTCTACAGCGATCTGTCAGACACATTAAAGAGTCACAAAACGGTATTTGTTTAAATGTCGATAAAAAATGACTACATTTGAAAGGTGAGACTTTGTTTCATATCAAAAGTACTTGTCTGTCAGCGCGCAGTCTGCTCTCTGATCCGCAATTTATTTTTCACTGCGTGAGAACTTGGTGTGGTGTGAGAGTGGCGTCGCTTGTCAGACATAGCAACAGTAACTAAAGTGGGCGGGTCTTTGCGAACGGTCATTGACAGTATGGACGGGGATTCGCCAGTCCCAATTCAAAACAAATTTCATCACAATCCATCATTGTTCGTTTCAAATATGAGAGAGCATCAAAATTATCCATGGGTGAAATTGATTGGATTTAATTTATTTTTTTGTCAGTTCCTATCATAATTTTAACATTTTTGGCGTTATTGTTTAGCTGTTTACCTATGTTTTGTTTTTTTTGTTGTCGTCTCGATCGGACTAACGGCTTTGAAGATAACCACAATTTTTTAAAGCTCTAAATGACACTTACAAAAACCATAAGGCGAAACCTGGCATGTTTGGTATTGTTGGACTCGGCAAGGACTCAGGAGTCTTAGGAGGTCACTTCTGTGAAAAAACACTGGCTTGAAACTTCTAAGGCTCCTTCAAGGCATTGTGCCAATGACGTATACTGAGTTTTTTGAGATACACCAGTGTTCTCATAGACTATCATGGCACCCTGGACAAAGACATTGCGTGCCAATTTTCAGTAGACTAACGGTTGGGTGCGCTTATAGCTATTTTCATGATTTTTTTCACTGTTATAGCGCCACCAAGTGCCCAATTGTCATGATTTTTTTCATGTCAACTCAGATTGAGCTTATGAACATGTGTCCCAAGTTTAGCGAAAATATCTCTTTCCGCTCACAAGTTATAACCATTTTATAGCGCCACCAAGTGGCCAATTGTCATGATTTTTTTTCACGTGACCTCAGAATGAACATGTGTCCCAAGTTTTGTGAAAATATCTCTTTCCGTTCTCAAGTTATAACCGTTTTATAGTGCCACCAAGTGGCCAATTGTTGCGTTTTTTTTTTTTTTTTTTTTTTTTTTTTTAAAGTGATCTCAGAATGAGCTCAGGAAGATGTATCCCAAGTTTAGCAAAAAAATCTCTTTCCGTTCACAATTTATAACCATTTTAGTAAAAGTGGCCCTGGTGCCATCAAATATTTCAGTTCCCCTTATCGACCGTTAATTGAAATTTAGAATTTTTTGGATGATTATTGATTGTCAGACTCTAGAGAATATTCTTGCAGTTGTTTGGTTCCGATCGGGGGAAAAAACCTAGGAGAAGTTTGCAAAAATAGGTTTTTCAAAAAAATGCAATTTACTCGAAATTGGCGCCTGAAGGTCGAGCAAATCCGAGGCATGCATTTGGTCCGCCTCTTAGACTTAACGGTCTAAGAGTTATGCGCAATTTAGTACTTTTGGTTGCTGTAGCGCCACCTATGGGCCAATTGGGGTCATACTCTGATAGGTTGTCCCCAAATTGAGGCCTACCATCTGGCCAGGTTTCACGTCTCTAGGCCTTACGGTTTGGCCTGCACGATGCGTTTTACAAATCCTTACAATTACAATAGGGTTTCAGCATTTCATGCTTGAACCCCTAATAAGAATGGAAGCTTTTTGCCATTTATAGCGCCACCTATGGTCCGATCTGCATGAAACTCTGCATGCTTCTTCACCATGTTATGACACATATGCTCATCAATTTTAGTTCCGAGTTTTAATTTGGGATTTATAGGCTTTTGAGTGTATTTTGCCACGCCCCTTTTCTAAATGACCCTGTTACAGCCACCCAAATGCCAAAGTTCAACTTTTTTTGATAATTATTGATCTAGAGAGTCCAGAGAATTGTCCTAGACTGGTTTGGTTCCGATCGGGCGAAAAACCAGGGACTAGTTCGCAAAAGTAGGTTTTGGACAAAATTCGACATAGCAGAAAATTTTCCCTGCCTAAATCAAAATCGGAGATAGCCATTTTGTCCGCCTTGAGCCAAGGATTCCAACGATATAAGACACTTGATCCCGGGACAAACGGTCTAAAAGTTATGAGCAATTTTGATCTTTTGGTTGCTGTAGCGCCACCTATGGGCCATTCGGGGTCATACTATGATAGGTTGTCCCCAAATTGAGGCCTACCATCTGGCCAGGTTTCACGTCTCTAGGCCTTACGGTTTGGCCTGCACGATGCGTTTTACAAATCCTTACAATTACAATAGGGTTTCAGCATTTCATGCTTGAACCCCTAATAAGAATGAAGGCTTTTTGCCAGTTATAGCGCCACCTATGGTCCGATCTCCATGAAACTCTGCATGCTTCCTCACCATGTTCTGACACATAAGCTCATCAATTTTTGTGAAGTTCTGAGTTTTCCTTAGGGATTTATAGGCTTTTGAGTGTATTTTGCCACGCCCCTTTTCTAAATGACCCTGTTACAGCCACCCAAATGCCAAAGTTCAACTTTTTTTTGATAATTATTGATCTAGAGCAGGGGTGTCAAACTAATTTTCACTGAGGGCCACTTCAGCATTATGGCTGCCCTCAAAGGGCCGGTTGTAACTGTAAGACTTTTAAAATGTTAATATATTGTCTCTTTATTTGATTATTACTTATTTAAGTTACACATATTGTATGCATTTGCAGGGGTGTTTCTAGGTTTTAAAAACATCAGGGGATGAACCCGAAACATCAGGGGCTGGGTAATAATGATTTGATACAGAGAATAATGTATATTGTATATATGCAGGGGCAAACTGGCAAAAAAATTCAGCCTTGGCACTGTAGCCACACCAGCACACATTACCACACAGTCATGCGTATTCAAATGTGAGGTAGTTAGGGGGGTTCGGGGACATAATCAAATTTGATAAAATTTATCTCCCCCGATAAAATTTGGATTTCTCTGACCTACATATGTGCATTTTAAGGTGTTTAAAGGCCAAAAAAAATTTGGATAACAATAGCTTTAAAAGCATGTCAGTGGGCAGTAGCATAAATTATTTGTCAAAATAACAGATTCTTAAAAATGAGAATGAGGATAAATGTTGCTATGAATGATCCACACTACAAAATGGAAATGCAGAATGTTTCTGCTTATTGTTGACAATACATAATCACATATTCCAAACAGGAATGGCCTTAAATGAGAAATCTTTCAAGGATTATTTTGCATAGATGTTACATTTCAATCAAAAACCAGTGCAATCTTTTTGTGTCCAGAGGCAAATGAGCAATTTATATTATCATTAAAGATTGGTTTCAGCAACTTGTTTCTTTCCTGAGTTAATCAATGTTTTTGGCACTAATCAGTTTAAAGTTCAATTGTTCACTCATAAAGCCAGTCACTTGTCGCCACCTACTGGCTTAATGATGCAAGTGGCGCAAACACAGACAAGCGGAGTGATACAAATGGTGAAAAGGCTGATACTGGTACCTATATTAAAATAATATAAAATATCAATATATTATTCTTCAATCAGTTCTATGCAGCAGAATCAGATTTAACAGATTTATTTTTTGACCAATTATTAAAAAATAAAGTATAGTCCTACAAAGCTATTTTTATCAGCATGAGCAGAGCAGGGAGAGGACCAGTGAACGAGAGGATCGTGATTCGTGTAATTTTACCAGTGTTGCCCAGCACGGCTATACACACCAGTAGTGCTATTGCAAAAAGAAACAAGTCCAGAGAAATTTCATGTCGGCACGTTTTTAAGCGGACTTTGCCTTTCCGGTGAGCGTGAGCAGAGTTCACCACACACACACACACACACACACACACACACACGGAGGTTGCTTGCGGAACATTGAGTAGAACGCGCTGTGAACATGGAGCGGAGAGCACAGCGCACACACACAGCGGAACGCGCTTCGAAGTTATGAGCGGACTCGCACGCAAAGTCATAAAACACGCTGAGTCAGAGACAAACCATCGCCGAACACGGAGGGGCGGGCCGGCTTTTTAGTATCTTTCGGCCAAAAACCGGAAATGTTATTTTCTGCCGCCTAAATTTCGTTGCATCCCTAATTTTAAGACACCCATATGCTCTCGCGGGCCATATAAAATAATGTGGCGGGCCGGAATAGGCCCGCGGGCCTTGAGTTTGACACATGTGATCTAGAGAGTCCAGAGAATTGTCCTAGACTGGTTTGGTTCCGATCGGGCGAAAAACCAGGGACTAGTTCGCAAAAGTAGGTTTTGGACAAAATTCGACATAGCAGAAAATTTTCCCTGCCTAAATCAAAATCGGAGATAGCCATTTTGTCCGACTTGAGCCAAGGATTCCAACGATATAAGACACTTGATCCTGGGACAAACGGTCTAAGAGTTATGAGCAATTTTGAACTTTTGGTTGCTGTAGCGCCACCTATGGGCCATTCAGGGTCATACTCTGATAGGTTGTCCCCAAATTGAGGCCTACCATCTGGCCAGGTTTCACGTCTCTAGGCCTTACGGTTTGGCCTGCACGATGCGTTTTACAAATCCTTACAATTACAATAGGGTTTCAGCATTTCATGCTTGAACCCCTAATAATAATCATAATGAGCTGACAAGTACAGTAGGTCAAATGTGCGGCATTTGTCCATTATTCTATCAAATTTAAAAAACTCGGGATATGTTCAGAAAAGCGTCCCATACTGTACACTGAATTTTCAGCTTACAATTAAAACTTTGACTTTTTATCTTCAGGATTCTTTGATAAGAAAGTTTAAAAGAACAGCGTTTAATTAAATAGAATACTTTGTGTCTACAACTTTCCTTACTGTCACTTTTGATCATTTTATATGCATATTTATATATATTTGTACCATACCATACCATACCATACCATCTTCTTCCGCTAATCCGGGGCCGGGTCGCGGGGGCAGCAGTCTAAGCAGAGATGCCCAGACTTCCCTCTCCCTAGACACTTCCTCTAGCTCTTCCGGGGGGACACCGAGGCGTTCCCAGGCCAGCCGGGAGACATAGTCTCTCCAGCATGTCCTAGGTCTTCCCCGGGGTCTCCTCCCAGTGGGACGCGCCCAGAACACCTTCCCGGGAAGGCGTCCAGGAGGCATCCGTAAACAGATGCCCGAGCCACCTCAGCTGACCCCTCTCGATGTAGAGGAGCAGCGGCTCTACTCTGAGCTCCTCCCGATTGACCGAGCTTCTCACCCTATCTCTAAGGGATCGCCCAGCCACGCTGCGGAGAAAGCTCATTTCGGCCGCCTGTATCCGGGATCTTGTCCTTTCGGTCATGACCCAAAGCTCATGACCATAGGTGAGAGTAGGAACGTAGATTGACTGGTAAATCGAGAGATTTCTTCACCACGACAGACCGATACATCGACCGCATTACTGCAGAAGCTGCACCGATCCGTCTGTCAATCTCCTGTTCCGTCCTTCCCTCACTCGTGAACAAAACCCCAAGATACTTAAACTCCTCCACTTGAGGCAGGAACTCTCCACCAACCTGAAAAGGGCAAGCCACCCTTTTCCGACTGAGGACCATGGCCTCGGATTTGGAGGTGCTGATTCTCATCCCAGCCACTTCACATTCGGCTGCAAACCGTCCCAGTGCATGCTGAAGGTCCTGGTCTGAAGGGGCCAACACGACAACATCATCCGCAAAGAGCAGAGACGAAATCATGTTGTCCCCAAACCCGACACCCTCCGGCCCCTGGCTGCGCCTAGAAATTCTGTCCATAAAAATGACACCGGGAAGAAGTCTAACTTACTGCCGGCAATGCGAACCAAGCTCCTGCTTCAGTCGTACAGGGACCGGACAGCCCTTAGCAAAGGACCCCGGACCCCATACTCCCGGAGCACCCTCCTCAGGCCGCCGCGAGGGACACAGTCGAATGTCTACTCCAAATCCACAAAGCACATGTGCATTGGTTGGGCAAACTCCCATGAACCCTCCAGCACCCTGTAGAGGGTATAGAGCTGGTCCAGTGTTCCACGGCCTGGACGAAAACCGCACTGTTCCTCCTGAACCCGAGGTTCTACTATCGGCCGTATTCTCCTTTCCAGAACCCTGGCATAGACTTTCCCGGGGAGGCTGAGAAGTGTGATCCCCCTGTAGTTGGAACACACCCTCCAGTCCCCCTTCTTAGTAACACTTAAACATACAGTATGGAATTTTTCGCCACTAGGGGTCGCTAACCTATTTACAATAACAAAGGCATAGTTTGATGACGCAACATTTGCTAAGAATTATGGATCTTGTCATCAACGTCAAGCCGACCGATCTAATCTATGGATCTAATCATATTTATGGATGACTGAATACATCGATGCTTTTATCATGACTGTGATATGAAGCAGTTCGGGATTGCTAAGAGACAGCTATCAGCTCCACATGCTACGCGAGTCCCGCATAAGGAATATGGACATTTCATTCTACCGAACTAATGTTACACGCGAGTGCAGAATTACTACTCACAGTCACAGGTCAGTGTATTAGACAAATTAAACTTGAGGTAACGCAGCTTTGTTTCACTTGGTCTAACATTACAGCTGAGGCAGCACATGGAGGCGGCCAATGAACATCGGCGTGGGAGACCTCAAAGCCAGGTTTGGTGGTTTGCTTAAGGATGAGAGTGCCCAGACCCCAGTGGAGTCTTTCAGAGTGCTAAACCCTGACACATGGCCAGAAGACCAGGACATCACCTTTGGTGATGATGATGTGGCAGGTCTGGTGAGGCATTTCAAGGAGCCTCTAGGGAGGTAATAATTTATTTGACACTGCATTGCCATTGAGACAATGTTATGTTCGCATATTTGCAAACTCACTTGCTCTGTTCAAACTTGCAGATCGGGGTGCAACTTGGCTTCAATCCAGGATGAGTGGCAGGGCCTGAAAACTCTGGTCAGTCACAATTTCAAAGATAAGTCTTACAGTGGCCTGTGGGAGACCATGTTGACAAAGGACCCCTACAGGCTTGATTATAAGGTAGGCCAACAGTACTGAGTGGTTGCGTATGGTATCCTTCTAAGGTTGGTTTTGATAAGTTAATGGTAAGAGTTTAAATGAAATTGAAAAGTATCATCTTTTCTCTAGAACATACTGGAGTTGGTGCAGATTATGCTGGTGCTGCCCATTTCAGCCGCCCAGTGTGAGCGAGGCTTCTCTGCGCAGAATTGCATTAAGACTTCGTCAAGAAGCTGCATTGGGGTCTCCATCACCGAAGACCTGATGAGGATCAGCTTGGAGGGGCCTTCTGTCGAGGAGTTCGATCCCACTCCTGCTGTGAACCGCTGGCTGACCTCTAAGCGTTCCAGACGGCCAACATATAAAAGCAGCTGGACAACTGATATCCTTTGCATCTAGGCCAACTTTGCACACACAGTATATGCATTAAATTTGTTCATTTGTTTAATAAAAAAATCAAATAAAAATAAAATAAAAACTTTATTTGTATGCTCCTAATTTTTTTTAATTTATGAGCACATGTACTCCTTGGTAAAAAAAAAAAAAATAGTGTAGAGCCCTGGGGTCAGTCTACTGCTGGTAGCCCTGTTCTGGCCGACCTGAGTATGGTTTGCGGACCTAGTGTCTCCCCTCGACGGCTCTCCTCTGGAGATTCCGATCAGGAGGGACTTACTCTCTCAGGCGAGTGGGTCAATCCTTCACCCCGCCCAGAATTGCAGAAACTGTGGGCTTGGCCTCTGAGGGGACCCAGCTCATAAGTTCAGGTCTCTCAACCTAGGTTGTTGAGACCATCCTCCACTCCAGAGCTCCGTCCACAAGGAAGTTATATGCCTTGAAGTGGAGATTTTTCACTTCCTGGTGTGGAGAGCACCAGTTGGACCCGGTTAACTGCCCGGTGGGTGCAGTGCTAGAGTTCCTGCAGGAGAGCTTCTCTGCAGGGTTATCCCCCTCCACACTGAAGGTGTACGTGGCGGCACTAGCTGCTTACCACGTCCTTTTGAGTGGAGTTTCTTTAGGGAGACACCCACTAATAACTCGTTTCATTCGGGGCACTTTGAGGCTGAGGTCAGCAGTCCAAACGAGGGTGCCGACATGGGACTTGGCCGTTGTACTAGAAGGCCTCTCCCTAGCTCCATTTGAGCCCATCAAAGAAGTTGCTGAGAAATACCTCACTCTAAAAACTATCTTTCTTCTTGCTATCTCGTCTCTTAAGTACTCTCGGTTTAACCCTTGTGCCTGGAATTCTCACCTGGCATGGCAAAGGCCTTCCTTCACCTTAGGCCTGGCTATGTTCCGAAGGTCCCTTCTAATACTGCTATTAATACCTATTATACTGCAGGCTTCCTGTCCTCCTTTTCTGATGTCAGACCAAGAGAAACTAAATCTGCTCTGCCCTGTTAAGGCCTTAGATGATTATGTTCACAGAGCTTGGAGGAAATCTGAACAGTTGTTTGTTTACTTTGGGTCACCCAGGAAGGGGTCTAAACAGAGAATGAGCAAGTGGGTGGTCGAGGCTATCTCACTTGCTTACGAGTCGGCTGGCAGCCTTCACCATTGGCTGTTCAAGCTCACTCGACTAAGAGTATGGCTGCTTCTAAAGCTCTACACTGTAAAACTAAAAGGTGCCTGGAGGAACCTTTTGGGGTTCTTCACTTTGCCACACCGGCGGAACCGTCTGTAGATCCTCTAGGCACCCTTTAAAAAGGGGCGGTTCTCTGAGGAACCACACAGGTTTCCTGAGGAACTCTTATATTAGGCACTGTGTGGTGCCTCCAGGAACCAAATTTCAATTTTATTTTATTTGTATTAAATTAATTTCATGTTGTTACTATGGTTACCACCATTAACTTCTATTATAATAAACAAACTGAACCAAATACAAAATAAGAATTGTTTATTACATATTTTAGATCCATTTTAATACACTTCCATGCACTTGGGGAAAAAAAAGCTAGTAATAGATTAATATCAATGAATACACACACACACACAAAAATAGTATAATACATAAGTAACATGAATAATCAACCATGTATATACAATAAGCTACACAAGAAAATACATCTCAACAAAATGCATGGAAAAAACATGTTCCAAGTAATAAATCAATGTAAAAAATAACAATTTTGACTAATTAAAAATGTCCATCTTCACTTAATTTTAAAACATGTTTCAGTCCGCTTGTTAAGTCTGACGTCACTGTTTCCAAGTCCAAAAGCTCTATCAGATGCCAAAAACAAACAACAAACAGTGCTAATATACACTCATTGTGCTGTAATATTCCTGAAAATTATGATCCTAACCTTTATCTCTATTCCGAATCTCAGATGGTTAGTTATTCAGCTATTTTGAATCATAAAATGTTTAAGTCTGGGATGCTGTTAGACTGGAGACTGTAATGTACACTATGCCTTTTGAAAAGCTTAAATGTGTGACTTGAATCAACAGTTCCCATAAATGGTTGTTGAGTATTCTCAATATCTAGAAACAAGATAGAGAAAGTAGAAGTAGAGATTTCGACCCGGAAACAGTATTCCTTATGTCACAACAAGCAGAAAACATTTTTCATTTTAACAGAGTTAAGGTGCAGTAAAATGATCTGTTGTTCTGTGAATGTTCACTGGTGAATTCAGTCATTTCAATAAGAATCCACACGATCAGCAATTTTGTGTGGTGCTTCATACATTACATCGCTACATTGCTGACAATGGTCAATGGACATTTTTGCCTGCGTAATTTCACGAAATTCACAAATGTGATGCACCTTTACTCGCTGCAACATAAAATGCAATCAATTATAAAATCTTCACAAGGGACACGTGAGGTACTTAACGAGTTAGAAAAGTGAAAAGGTGCATCAGCTTCATTTTCTGTTTGTTTTTCCTCTTTTCTGGTGGATGGTCCAGGCACTTCAGTGATTTTCAGGTCTACAGGAGGATTTTTATTCTTGATCAAACTTCTATTTCAGCTTACCGAGATCCCTGCAAAGTACAACATTTACTGTTAGTAAGGTTATTAAAGTGATAGTTGGGAAATTTAAATAATTTCCTCAGCCTTGTGACGTTCCAAACCTGTCTGACTTTCTGTCTGTGGAACCCGAAAGCAGATCTCAGGCATAATGCAACCCGTCACCATTCAATATCACTGCATGAAATACAAGCATAAAACAATTGTGTAATTCATTCATGAAACTATTCTTATGTACACTTGTCTAGTTCAGTTCAATGCAACAATTTATGTAAAAATGGTTAAGCTCCAAAAATGTCCCAGAAAAGATCCTAAAAATAATCAATGAGTTCACAACTCATGTGTTATGGGTTGTGTTGTAAGTCTTATGAAGCCATATAATAGCTTTTTCCTTTTTTTTCTTTTCGAAAAAGACTAAACTTGAAGTTATAATTCAGGGTTCAAATGTATTATATTCAAATGCATATGATTAAGGTATAGCCTATAAAAAATGCATAGCATTATTGGCTCCAAACCTGTGATATTATTTTTCTGAGTAACGTGAATGAGATTTGAGAGCATGAGGGAAGATTTTCAGAGAATAACTGATTAAAAAAGTACACAGTCAAACAATACAATTTCACACAGAGAAAGTTCATAGTAATAAAGTACATGTGGTGTAATGTGGTGATTGCCTCTGAAATGTTCAGATTATTTTAGAAATGTACTGGTTGTTCTGGGGAAACAAAAGAACAAAGCTGATTATTCACAACATAATATTTATTGACCAGTAAATGGCTTTAAAATGGTATTTGAGAGAATGAGGGCACCTGTAGTAAGTAAAGTTAGGCTAAACAAAAACAGACCAAACTATATTAACCTGCTTTTGTTATTCATAACAAACGTCAATGACGACAGCAGGAATCAGCTAAATTAGTTAGGCTATATCAGCAATTTGAAGACACAGTTGTAATATGTTGAATTGAATGACTAAATCAATCTAAGACAATAAGTCAATAATTTCCATTTGTTCATTAACTTAACTTACGTTACGTAGCATCGCGGCTATAAAACCTTCATACCAGATACTGTGCAATAAACGAGTGGTAAACACTGTAAAAAAAGTAGTAATGTATAATAAATTTAGTTTATATGTGTGTGTTTGAATATATAGTGAGTAGACTCTGTATTTATATTTATTTGGCGAGTTTACAAACCTTGTAATGGAGAGCCGAACAAACGGCGGAAGCTTTGATGAGAGGAGCCGTTACTTCAAATCCGATGACATCGTTCAGCTGAGCTTTGTTGCGCGCGAGCAGCGCGAGGAACTGAAGCGACGACAGTAGAGGAATAGCAGCAGTTTCGTGACAGAATAAAACTTTTCTCCTCCTGGTTCTTCTTCTTCAAATAATAATTTATGAAGAAGTAGGTAAAATTATTAATTTATTACTATTATTTATTCAATAATAATTAATGAATTCTTATTATTAATATTATTATAATTTAGTGTTATTGTTTAAGGTTTAAATTAATCAATAAAATAGGCCTATAGATACTAAATAAATGTAAGCTACCTAGAAAAAGACGTAGGCTACTGTTAAATGTATTAAAAATGTATTAAAGTATATTTGTATTGTAGGCCTACTAAAAACACACTCAAGTACATTTTTAATAGTACGTCTTTTTCACCTGGGCATGTATACTGAATCAAACTTAAGTAGCCTATAATAATAATAATAGGATAATAATAATCTTATTCTGGCCTCACTGAACCATTGGGTTCCTCCAGATGCTGGCTTTAACATAAGAGATCTTCCAGGAACCACTTAAATGTTAAAAGATCTTCCAATAACCCTTTTATCGCATTCAAGTTCCTCTATTTTCCCTCAAAGCACTTCGAGGTCTCATGGTAATGAAAAGGTGACTCCAGAACCTCTGAACTAAATACAAAGTGCTTAAAGGATCCCATAAGTTCCAGCAAGAACCTCAAAGATTGTCAATGCTCCTCCAGTAACCCTACTATAGGAGAAAGAGCTTTGAGGCACTTAAATTACATTTTGAAGTTCCTTGAGTATCCGACAGGATATTTGAGGCTCCTTTAGTTTTTACAGTGTATTGTCAGGAGTTTCCTTAAAAGACGTTTGTGATGCGGCAGGCTGGTCCTCACCAACTTCAGCTCCACTCCAGGGGCGCAGGTGCTTTCGCTGGCGCTGTTATGATTCAGGGGTGCTTTATAGTTTCCTAGTCGATGATGTTACCCGCCTATGACGTTCCGTCTCGCCATTGGACTGATTCCATATGTGCTTCAAGACGCGATCACTCAGGGGTGTTCCCACAGCATTTTGACGCAGCATCTCGTACATGCATTATCATGTTAATGTTGACAATGTTAATTTAAAAATATCCATATCATGTGACATTTGAATGTGAAAAAAAAAAAAGGGGGATCTGTATGCATGCTTTGACATGGTTTATTAAAACATGTTGAAACAAATAAAGCTGAAATTAATAATCAACACCATCATTCCAATTGTTCTGTTTCCTTAAAGGAACACGCCAACTTTTTGGGACTTTAGCTTATTCACCGTATCCCCCCAGAGTTAGATAAGTCCATACATACCCTTCTCATCTCCGTGCGTGCTGTAACTCTGTCTGACGCACCCACCGCTAGCCTAGCTTAGCACAAAGACTGGAGGTAAACGGCTCCAGCTAGCATACTGCTCCCAATAAGTGACAAAATAACACCAACATTTTCCTATTTACATGTTGTGATTTTTATAGTCACAGTTATAGTTTATAGTTATAGTTTTATAGTCGCTCACAACTCTGAGCGAACTCTTCTCCTCACCACAGGGCTTCTCAAGTGCTGTGAGCAAATCACTCCGCCCAAGTAGCAGTGCTTCGCCTTCTGAGAATATAGATCCCAATATGTATACGGTTACAAGATGTCTGTGTCTCATGTGACCATGTTATTTGTACACGCTGTGACTATACAAATCACAACATGTAAATAGGAAAATGTTGGCGTTATTTTGTCACTTACTGCAGTCGGGTCTTTTTTTTTTTTTTTTACAGATCGGGCTTTGGTCGGACTCGGGCTCATTTAGCTTTTCTCCTTTCATCGTGCCCATAATATACGTGCAGAGCGCAGGCTACTGTATGAAATATTGTTATATTGATAATATTATAAATATGCAACGCAATATGCGATTACACGAGTAACGCGACGCGCGTGCAATGCATTAGATGACAGTTGACCATGGAGAGCCCCATATGAAAAAAACCTGCATGGTTCATATACTGCAACCATATATCTTCCTTACTTAAATCGGACAGAATTACCTTCTGTGTTTCATGTAAGGCCAATATATGTCCTATACAAAATCAGACCGATTATGGCCCATTTCATACTAAATAGCACACATAAAACTTGTAGTTTTTTTTTTGCATTATATATGAATACTGTTAAAAGACTTATATGAGTTTTACATGACAAAAGTATGCAAAAGTGTATGGTATTAGTAGAAACATATAAAACTCATATTACATTCATATATAAATTATTTAAAGTTCTTATATTGAATCATATGCTATTCAAATTAAAGTCATATAGAATTTATACACATTTTGTGTCATTTATTTATGTGTTTCATACAGATTTCATGTTTTGATGACCAACATCTGATTCACTTATATGCAGTTGGCAATTTTTTAAAGGGATACTCCATTTTAAAAGGAAAATTCTGTCATCATATACTCACCCTCATGTTGTTTCAATCCTGTATGAATTTCTTTCTTCTGCTGAACAGAAAGGAAGATATTTAGAAGAATGTCAGTAACCAGACAGTTTCTGGTCTCATTGACTTCCATAGTATATTTTTTTTCCTAATATGGAAGTCAATGAGACCAGAAACTGTCTGGTTACTGACATTCTTCTAAATATCTTCCTTTCTGTTCAGAAATTCATACAGGATTGAAACATGAGGGTGAGTATATGATGACAAAATTTTCATTTTAAAGTGGAGTATCCCTTTAAATTGTACAGTGCAGAAGCCGGTTCGAGGATTACTGTCAGAATATCACTGATCTTTATGAAGACTGTTAATTTTCCTACAGGATTTGAAAGAGCAGTTATAAAGCAATGACATTGTAAGACCGTACATTAGTTGTGAACTGTCTGGGCCTGTGGTTTGTGAACAAATCATAACATATTGCAAATGAACAAAGTTGAGTCAAATATGTTTCTAGAACAGTGATTAAAATGTTGAAAATTGGCTGGAATATGTGACATGATGCACTCTAAAAACTTTTAATATGATTTACTAAATTTTTTTGGTGAAACATTTTTACACTTAGAATATTGATTAGATTTTTAAGCAGTGAAATCAATTACATACACTGTATTAACTGAGTAAATGTAAGTAAAACAAGGCAAGGCAAGGCAAGGCAAGGCAAGTTTATTTATATAGCACATTTCATACACAATGGCAATTCAAAGTGCTTTACATAGAAGAAATTAAAATAATGAAAAGAAATAAGAATAATTAAAACAGTTTAGAAAAATAAAATAAAATACAGTACTTTTAAAAAATAAAAAGAATATTTATTATAGATCTTTCTTTCAAAGGATTCCCTTAAGACTTAAATCTTTCAACCTTCTTTTAACCTTCAATCTTCTTACGACTTCCATCTATCAACTTTCCTTTAACTTTCTTTTCTCCCTCATTTACTCACACGTTCTTTTCACTTTCTTTAGCACTTTAGCACTGCGTTCACATTCTTTCTCAGACGAAAACTTTAATATCGTCATTTAAATACTGTTCTACTTTCAAACCCACATTAATACACGTCACTTTCACATTATCACCTTCTGAGTGGGCATTTACAGTTTCGGGCTAAATGCCCTGCTGACATAGGAGAAATTAAAATAATTAAAAGAAATAAGAATAATTAAAACAGTTTAGAAAAATAGAGTAAAATACAGTACAGTACAAACAGTCGGACGAACAGCGGCACAGTGCTCATTCAGTAAATGCACAGCTAAACAGAAGTGTTTTGAGTCTGGATTTGAATGTGACCACTGTAGGAGCACATCTGATCTCTTCTGGAAGCTGGTTCCAGCTATGGCTGGCATAATAGCTAAAAGCAGACTCACCATGTTTAGATTGAACCCTTGGTATTTCTAGCTGATATGATCCTAATGATCGGAGTGATCTGTTAGGTTTATATTCAGTGAGCATATCTGCAATGTATTGAGGTCCTAGGCCATTGAATGATTTATATACCAGTAATAATACTTTAAAATCAATCCTAAATCTAACTGGGAGCCAGTGTAAAGACCTGAGGACTGGTGTGATATGTTCATATTTTCTGGTTCTGCTCAGAATCCTGGCGGCAGCGTTCTGTATGAGCTGCAACTGTCTTATGGTCTTTTTGGGAAGGCCAGTGAGGAGTCCATTACAATAATCCACCCTGCTGGTGATGAAAGCATGCACAAGTTTCTCTAAGTCTTGTCTGGAAACAAAGCATCTGATTCTTGCAATATTTTTCAGATGATAGTATGCTGATTTAGTTATTGCTTTGACATGACTACTGAAACTAAGGTCTGACTCTAGTGTCACACCAAGATTCCTGACTTGATGTTTAGTTGTTTGACCCCTAGAGTGAAGGTATGCGTTCACTTTGAGAACTTCATCTTTGTTTCCAAACGCAATAACTTCAGTTTTGTCTTTGTTTAATTGAAGAAAGTTTTGACACATCCAACTGTTGACTTCGTCAATGCATCGGCACAGGGAGTCAATGGGGCTGTAATCGTTAGGCGATAGGGCTAAGTACAGCTGTGTGTCGTCTGCATAGCTGTGGTAAGCAATTTGGTTATTTCTCATTATTTGGCTCATTGGGAGCATATACAGGTTGAACAGGAGTGGCGCAAGAATTGAGCCTTGAGGGACTCCGCATGTCATGGATGTCCACTCAGACTTATGGTCTCCTATACTCACATAATAACCTCTCCCATCTAAGTATGACCTGAACCATTTTAGGACTATCCCAGAAAGCCCCACCCAGTTTTCCAGCCTGTCAAGAAGTATGTTATGATCGACAGTGTCAAATGCAGCACTGAGGTCGAGTAGTACCAGCACTGATAATTTTCCTGAATCAGTATTTAAGCGAATATCGTTTATTATCTTTATGAGCGCTGTCTCTGTGCTGTGGTGTGGTCGGAAACCAGATTGAAAATTGTCAAAGTATCCATTCGAGCTTAAGAATTTGTTCAGCTGATTGAAGACAACTTTTTCAATGATCTTGCCTATGAAAGGAAGATTTGAGATCGGTCTATAGTTGCTTAATATGGTCTTATCCAGATTGCTCTTTTTCAGGAGGGGCTTGACAACTGCAGTTTTCAGGGAGTTTGGAAAACTCCCAGAGAGAAGTGAGGCATTTACCACTTCTAGAAGATCTGCTTCTAAACTGTTTAGCACAATTTTGAAGAAAGATGTGGGAAGTGTGTCAAGGGCGCATGTTGATGTTTTAAGGTGTCGTACGGTTTCTTCCAAAATTTTGCCATCAATTTCTTTGAAGTCAGACATAGTAACTACTTTCTCAGGTGGTCTGATCTGTCTGACCCCAGTGCAACTCAAGGATGTGCTGATCACCTTTCTGATATTATTGATTTTCTCAGAGAAGAAAGAAGCAAACTCACTGCACTTGCTGTTTGAGAGCATTTCACTGGGAATCTGGCTTGGGGGGTTTGTCAGTCTCTCTACAGTAGCAAAAAGAGTGCGTGTGTTGTTTAAATTGCTGTTTATAATATTTGAGAAGAAAGTCTGTCTAGCTTTGCCTAGTTCCATATTGAAAGCATGCAGGCTGTCTTTGTAGATGTTATAATGGACTACAAGTTTTGTCTTCCGCCACATGCGCTCTGCTTTTCTGCATTGTCTTTTCATATGTTGCACTGCTGTTGAGTTTCTCCAAGGTGCTTTTTGTCTGCCACTCTTCTTCCTGACTTTAACAGGAGCAATATCATCAATTATATTTTTAACTTTTGAGTTAAAAGAATCAAGGAGAAAATCAACAGAGTCAGCAGATATGCTTGGTGTTAAGGATATAGCCTTCATAAATAGTACACTAGTGTTCTCATTTTAAAAACAAATTAAATAGATCTGAGCAACTGCATTTGGTACATTAACAAATAAAATTGAGTAGAAATAATTGGGGGGGGGGGGGGGGGGGGGGGGGGGACATTTAAAAACAAATATTTATGAGTAATATTAAGTAAGGGTTAATGCCCGACGAGGTGTCCATTATCAGGTATTAATGGACGACGGCGAGGCGTGAACCGTCCGACGCGCAGCGGAGGACGGTTGCCTCCGCCGAAGTCCATTAATACCTGACAATGGACACCTCGAAGGGCATTAACCCGCTTATACCATGGTCACTTACGAAAGAAAGAAATATTTAATCAATTAATAATACTTTAATGTGTTTTAGAGTAAAAATCGTGAGGGTTTTTATTTATTAAGTCGAGCGCACTATTTAATATCTCCCGTATACAGGCGTTGCCAAGCAACAGCGACCCGACCGCAGCAGTTGATCAGTGAGTTTGAGCCAGCGCAATCATTTAGAACTGTCATCAGGCAAATTGACGGGACGCCTTTCCTAGGTGTACATTATCACTTTTTAATGGACACCCTGCAGCCAATCAGAATCGAGTATTCACCCAGACCATGGTATAACTGTGTTTATATGCCAGTAATATTCACTTTTTTATTTCCTCTAAACCTTTGTAAAAATATTCCATACAACCACCGGTATAACTACATGACATAGGCCTTTATTGTCAATGAGTAGCCTACAGCAATACAGCATATGTTATACTATTTTTAACACGTATACAATATTGCCTACATTTAAACTAGTGAAAGAAACATTTTCGAAGTAAAAATTAAACATTTAGGCCTAAACATTCAAGTAATTCAAGTGTAATCAACCGGTCTGTTATCCAATATCCACCGTATCAGCGCTTATTCCCATCCCGGAGATGGACTCGCCTCTGCAGGGGAGCCTCTAACTTTACACCGCCGTCCTGCGTCACTCACAGCCGAAAGATGCTGCGACGCGACTGACTCAATCACCTGCCAATAAACAAACAGTGCACAGTTCTGAGGACATTTTATCATCCAAATTAGTTATATTCTTTATCTTTAGGAATATAGTTGTGTGTTTTTTATGCAAGGCGTTACAATCATGCGAAAAGACAGGCGCGAGTCGACACTCGTTTAACTCGTTTGCGTCTCTGTATGTTCTTTCGCATTAAATAAAATGATTTAAAGCACATTAATGATTATACAGATAAAATAAAACATACACACACCTGAATTTCACAGACGAAATGCACCAATTCTGCGCCACTGAGAAGAGGAGAGGACTCGGAGAACTGTGCTGGACTGGAGAGAGTTCAAACAGCGCGCGCTCACTCAACCGTTGAGCTGTCGTCAGGTCAGAGGGTGGGGGAGGGGTGCATTGTTTTAATTGAGTAAACTTAATCAATTTCTTATGCGTGTTAAATATTAATAATATTGATTTTATCTAAGTAATATTTGTGGTTCTTGAAACAGATTAGTTTAATTATACATTCTCAAATATTGTGATGGAAATTTCACAAATATATTAGCTCAGTGTATTTTAAATAAATAATTGGTTAGTCAAATACTAAATTATTTTAGTGGAAAACTTCAAACTTAGATATAACTGTAAATTTCAGACAAAATTAATTGTTGGAGTTTTAGTCAATTATTCCGGTATGTTCAACTCAAACTATCAAGTAAATGATATTCAGAGATTTTATTAAGTTAATAAAGTTAATTATTAATGTGATATTTACTAAGCCACTGAATTATTTTTTAGAGTGATACGCATACGAATCACTTCGACATTTAGGAAAGTTTTATGTTTGTAGGTTAAGAATAGAACTGTTGTATACCATAGTAGTACTGTGATAAAGTTTAGAGAAATTGTCACAAATGAAAATGAAATCTGGTGATGCAGGATTTGAAATGAAAACTATCGATATGTGAAATATGCAACTGTATCTTGTAGAACACACTCTAATAAATAATTTTGTAATTAAAATGTGTGCTTGTGTGTGTAGTTTAAATGTTGTGTTTCATCTAAGGCTGATTATACAGTATATACAGTAACAATGATTGACTACAGGCATAGGGCTCGACTTAGGACAAGATAAGAACAAGCATGAGTGAAGTAAAGCCTTATACTGATTGGTAAACTGCACTGTGTTTTATACACGTCCATGCTGGACATTCATATTAAATTAGCATTATTTTCCTGTTTTTACATCATGAAAATCTATATGGCTTTAGTTGTATGGAGGACATATATTACATAATATGATTAAAAATACATTAATATTATGCAATTTATATATGTGGTTTTTGCAGCATATATGTCCCTTACAATATTCTGTTGGAACATATAAGAATCACAGGTGTTTTTAGCAAACCTTTTCCATATGGGGCATCAGGCAGAAGTTGGAGCAAAAGAAATTGTCGGTGGTGGTAGTTATGTTTGAGGCCTATAATAAAATTGTACCTAGTAGCGTGTGTGTATGTGTGTGCGTCTAGCAGAGACAGCGCGCATCAGAGAGAGCTTAAAGTGATATTGATGTTGGTCTTGGGTCGGGCTGAAAAAATTGCAGACGTTTTCGGGCTGGGGCCGGATTAGGGCTTGAACACCACGGGCCAGGTCTCGGTTAGGGCTGGATGTTTTGCCCCGTGCAGGGCTCTAAGCAGTATGCTAGCTGGAGCCGTTTACCTCCAGTCTTTGTGCTAAGCTAGGCTAGCGGTGGGTGCGTCAGACAGAGTTACAGCACGCACGGAGATGAAAATGGTATGTATGGACTTATCTAACTCTGGGGGATACGATGAATAAGCTATAGTCCCAAAAAGTCTGCGTGTTCCTTTAAAGATTATAATAGTCAAAAGAGAAACATTTTACAGTTGTTTTTACTGATTTTTAAAATGTTCATGTCAATTTAACTCCAGTGGCACTTTACATTTAGCCCAGAGGAAATGAGTAAAACACAAAGGGTCAGTATTTTTTTTTTGTGTGTGTTTGGCTGAGACTCGCAAAACTTTATGCCCCATTTGTGAGTCAAGCGTGAGGTTGAGAGGTACTTCATTATAAATATCTCCATTAATGTTCCTCTTCTCTCTGTCTGTCTGTCTTACACGCAAATGCTGAATCAATATGGCTGCCGATTAATGCAGTTGTGCTGATGTACTTATAAAAAGCTTTCATAGCTCACTGGACAGTGAAATCACCCCAGGAGCTGGAGACCTTACAAAGCAGCGGCCTGGAGTAATGCCAGAAATGAACAACTAAACCACAGCGAAGCACCAGTGGTGAAATCGGGCAGAGAGAGGGTCCAAACAAATGCCCCTCTCAGTGTTATGCTAAACGCTTTGTTGCTGTCGCGGATAAAGACCTCGGCTCTACTGTCAGTGCAGACGACAGTTTTCTCCATAAAATGCCTTGGGAGATTTTCTTGACTTGAACACGCGGTTGAAATTAATGCTAGTGGACATTGATTTGTGTCCTGCAAAACAGAATCACTCCATACAAATTAAATTTCCACACAAGTGATCTGCAGACATAGGGTTTCAGACAGAAATGTGAGTGTTCAATATTTAATGAACACTTTAGATAGTATCTTTAAACAAGTAAATACCCCAAATCCCACATTTTATATGACTATAATCCTTATTTAACTAAAAAAACTTTTTTTTAATCTATTGTCCTGCTGTCACGACTAGGCAGATGAAGCAGACAAACGAACATAGATTTGAATGGTAAACAAGGTTTACTCTGACAGTAGGTGAACACAACGCAACAGCATGTCAGCATTCACATGACCACACAAACAATAACCGACAAGGGATAGAAATGAACGGGAGAATATATACACAGGGTAAACGAGGGAACTAACTAGACACAGGTGGATGAAGGTTAACTAATCAGGGACTAACAAGAACAGGTGCAGACAAGACAGAACATAATTGTGACACCTGCCTTAGGTTATTTTTTTTAGGGCATCTTTTCACAGAAAGGATATCATGTCAAGAGAATTTCTTTATCAATCACTGCTGTGCTCTTTCAAGAATGACCGTTCCAGGTCTGCCACAGCATGCTGTGCTTCTTAAAGCGGAGAGGAAGAGACACGGACAGCTTGATTGACCTTGTAGTGCATTTCCTCAGCTACTCTCCTGGCAGCCGTACAGAACCCTGTTCCCTCTTTCGCCACTCCTGGTCATGCATGCGGGAAGTTTGCAGCATCCTGTAATGGATTAGGGGAACCAGTGGTGACTCATAACTGGATGTCATGGATCTTAGATTTTGACCGCAGCTCATTAGAACACATGTTGTGCCGGTTTCAAAAGGACAAAAACCCCATAATGCATACTGGGGACAAAGGAACAAGATAGAATCTTCTTTATTGTGTTGTTAATGGAAGATGACTGGAGAGAATTGGTGGTAATGTCCTCTGGGAGAAAAGCAGAATTTCTAATAATCTACTATGAAAAGGACTTTTTGTCAATGATCTCTAAAAAAAATAATAAATAAGTTGTAATACTAGATAAGGAAAGCTTGTTGAGACAAACTTTGAATGTTGGCTCGACAACGATTGTCTGAAAAATTTAAATATTTCTGATTTGGCATCCCACTATTCTGACTTTATTTCTCAGAAACTTTTTTATTTATTATTATTATTATTATTATTATAGTTTATGTCTCTTTCACAGTAAATTTGTGGAGGAAAAAAGGATCTGATTGTACCATGAAATGGCAATTTTTTTTAGGGAAAAATTTGGGTACATTCTATTTCGTATTCATATTACTTTTTTATTTATTTATTTATTTTATTGCTAACATCATTTTGTCCAATCTGTAGTCACATTTTCAAAACTCTAAACACAATCAGCACAACATCTGTATTTTGTGAACATACCATTAACACATTTCACACAATATGCAGTCAGTTAACACTTTTATAAAATGCTTAAATGTTCTTTTCACACAAGCTTACCCAACACCAAAATCATGGATCTTTCTGGTCTTATTTACAAATGCTTAAACATAGCATGCCAGAAAGGAAGACCCAATATTCCAAACTTACTTCTGCAACAACATCAGCTCAGTCGGAACATCTTAGTCGGAAGCATAGTCAGGTGTTGAAGTTCTTTCCGTTATTTGAACGTACAGTAAAAAAGGGACTCTTTTTTTATTTTTATTTTTTTTGTCATTTGGATGTCAAACAACACAGAGAAGCAAAGAGAGAGAAAAAATTATGTCTGGACAAAGGAGAGTAATAGTTGAAGGAGAGGAGTAATTGGATCAAGGCAAGGGAGAAGGCGAGTTAGGGGGAGTTAGGGGAGAGGAGGACGAATGTGTGGAGTACTGTGCAGCTTTATGTTTTTCCTCCTTACACATGGAACCTATGAAAGGTTATTTCTGCCATGGAATAGAAAATAAAAAAGGTAATTGGGACTTTATATCTCACAATTCTGAGAAAAAAAAAAAGAAAAAAAGTCTGAATTGTGAGATAAAAAGCTACAATTGCATTTTATACTTTTTCATTCTATATCAGAAAAAAAGCTTCCATAGTAACCAAAGGCCATGCACGTTTGATTTGTTGTTGATCAATGACAGCAATTTTATGTTTTCATTTCAGTAAAAGCTTCATGTAAAGATGCAGAATATACGGCCTGCGTAGGGCACTAGCTAAGGGGACACTATCCCACCCTCTATGTGGGGTCACCATCAACCATGGTGTGTCCCATCAACACCCCACCTCACCCCCAGATAGAGATTTCAAATTAAGTTCCTCATAGGGGGCCCATTTGACCAGTGGCTGCCCTGAGCAATTCTGTTACTCTCTATGATTTCTACTGTACATTCTATAAGGTAATATCTTCACATTTACATGGTGTGTTGCCCAGAATGCATACATCCAAAAATGTAGAATGACTTACAGTAAAATTAAACTCAATTACCCAAAAAAAAAAAAAAACAATGGATTTTGTATTGTCTGCAGGTAGAACTGATACATGACAAGTAATGCAGTTCATAATGCCATCAATTGTTAGTATTTTGACAGTCATTGTGCTATGATTGACTATATGTTCATGTTGGATAGAAAACTAGTGCTAGTGTTTTGACAGAATGATTAGATTTTTGAATTGGGTTTGCCGTGTTTTGATATAGTTAGTATATGTAGAAAAAAGAGTTTTAGCGTTTTGAAATGTAGAGTTTGTATTTATTTAATACTAGCAATTGAAAAAAAAAAAAAAACCTGTAATGCACAAAATCACATATTACATTCTAAAAATTGAATTTTTGTGTACAAAGGTGGAACGTTTTTGTGCAATTATGTAATAAGTAATATCAGAATTGCAAGAAACTCGGAATTGCCAGAAATAAATTCAGACTTGTGAGCTATATACTCAAAATAACAATATCAAAATATCAGCTCAAAATTGCCAGAAATAAATTCAGAATTATGAGTTGTTAACTTAAAATATACAGTCAGAATTGAAATAAATAAAGTCAGAATTGTGACTTAACTAAAAAATCCAAGATATAAACTCAGAATAACAAGCAATAAAGTCAAAATTGTCAAATGTTTACTCAAAATTGGTATATAGCCTACAACTGCCAGAAATAAAGTCAGAATTCTTAGATGTAAACTCAAAATTGTGAGATATGAACTCAGAATTGCCACAAATGGTATTGTGAGTTGTTAACTCAAAATTGTGAGATATAAGCCCCGGAATTGCCATAAATAAACTCAGAATTGTCAAATATTTACTCAAGATTGGGAGATATAATTACCAGAAATAAACTCAGAATTGTGAGATTTTAACTCAAAATTGCAAGACATAAACTCAGAATTGTGAGATGTTAACTAAAAATGTCTGTAATGCTGGGTGAAATTCTGAGACGAAGGAGAGCAGGATCCAGATGCAGCATATGGTTTCAAAACATGGTGAAGAACAGTAAGACATAAAATAACACATGGGACAATGGAAACACAGACCAGGATAATAATGTTTTTTTATTTTTTTATTTTTTTTATGCAAGGCAAGCACTGAATTGCCAGAAATAAAGTCAGAAATGTGAGTTGTTAACTCAAAATTCCAAGATAAAAACTTGGAATAGAAAAAAAAAAAATAAAGTCAGAATTGCAAGATATAAACTCAGAATTGCCAGAAATAAAGTCAGAATTGTTTTATTAACTCAAAATTCCAAGATATAAACTTGGAATAGCAAGAAATAAAGTCAGAATTACTTGCTTGTCCATATAAATGCCATTTTCACTGGTTTTTGAAGAGTGCACAAATGCCTGAAAAACAGATAACTAGTAAAAGACAGGTGTGGAGTATATGTTTTTGAATATGAAAAGGCAGCATAATTATAGTTACATTAGACAATACAAATCTTGATTAATTTGTAAAATGATACAATTGTTTAGCAAACAGTGTTTCTGCACAACACAGGCTAAATACATTTTTTTTTTCATAATCAATGTATCATTAGTGATTTAATTTGTAAAAGCAAACAGTTCTGATGTATTACAGTACATGTTTTTTTTTTATAGATAATCTGTGTTTATCGACAGTAATATTTTATTTGCTTACTGTTCTGTTTTGTACATCAAAGATTTAAATGTAATTTAATCTCTAAGTGTAAAAATACACACGCATTGAGAGATCTACAGCAGATATAAAAACTAAATAAAAATTTTGCTCATCTGAGTCACCGTTGCAGCAATAACAATTTACTTCCTCCAGCTGTCCTACCACACGTTGCTTTGCGCGAAGGATCGTACATTCAACATTAGCATTATCTACCTAATGATGTTGTTGTTGATGGTGAGATAACGGCCAAATATATCTCCTGAGAACTGCTGCATCCAGCATTACCGGAGATGATTAGCTTTCGATTGTGCAAGATGTCAAACACACATTACTGAGAAGCTTTACAGACAACAAGGGAATAATAGTGTGATATACCCTGTGACGTTAAACCTGCATCATTCGGATTGATCACCTCAATATAACACATCATTTAATTCCATGGGACGGGCTTTTATGCCCACTCAGCTACTTCTGCAGTGCCTCATGATTTCTTTCAGTTACACACTGTCCAATGGTGTCAAATTTTGACAGTATTATTCAATTTTGGGCTCCATCTCCATTTTCGTCCCAAACATATTTAGTTACAGACTTGTAATTAAATGACTTTATTGCTGGAAATGCAATGATGTTCTCTCTAATCCTCCACTACATAAATCATGTTCTTTTTACTTAAGATATTCCTGTTACGAAACACCAAGTCTTGAAGTGAACGCCTAAGTACTCCCTAGCTAATGGCTAATGATGATTAAAGCATTAGTGGTTTTCCGATATATTTCTAATGAATTTTTCAGTATTTCAGGGCCCCGGTTTTACCGCCACTCCTCTGTTCATTGAATTAAACTCCTGAATTTGAATTGATCAGGATGTAAAATTGTAATCGAATTCCATTCCATTTTAATTCTACTTTATTTTTCAAAGTAATACTTATAATTGCTGTATTACATATATTATATATAATTTCATTTTCAGTAAGAATTACCCATAAACATGTACTTTCCAGAAACATTTGATAAAAATCATGGCATAAACGATATTGCCAAAAGTATTGGGACACCTCTTCAAATCATTGAATTCAGGTGTTACAATCACTTCCATGGCCACAGTTGTATCAAATCAAGGCAGACTGCTTCTACAAACATTTGTGAAAGAATGGGTTACTCTCAGGAGCTCAGTGAATTCAAGTGTGGTACCGTGATAGGTTGCCACCTGTGCAATAAGTCCATCCGTGACATTTCGTCACTACTAAATATTCCACGGTCAACTGTTAGTTTTAATATAACAAAGTGGAAGCAATTGTGAACAACAGCAACTCAGCCACAAAGTGGTAGGTCACGTAAAATCACAGAGCAGGGTCAGCGCATGCTGAGGCGCACAGTGCACAGAAGTCGCCAACTTTCTGCAAAGTCAATAGCTACAGACCACCAAACCTTTGTGTGGCCTTCAGATTAGCTCAAGAACAGTGCGTAGAGAGCTTTGTGGAATGGATTTCCGTGGCCGAGCAGCTGCATCCAAGCCTTACTGTACATCACCAAGTGCAATGCCAAAGCGTCAGATGCAGTGATGTAAAGCACGCTGTCACTGGACTCTAGAGCAGTGGAGACATGTTCTCTGGAGTGACGAATCACACTTCTCTGTCTGGCAATCCAATGGCAAATCTGGGTCTGGTGATTGCCAGGAGAATGGTACTTGCCTGACTGCATTGTGCCAAGTGTAAAGTTTGGTGGAGGGGGGCTTATGGTGTGGGGTTGTTTTTCAGGGATTGGGCCTGGCCCCTTAGTTCCAGTGAGAGGAACTCGTAATGCTTCAACATACCAAGACATTTTGGACCATTTCATGCTCCCAACTTTGTGGGAGCGGTTTGGGGATGACCCCTTCCTGTTCCAACATGACTGCACACCAGTGCACAAAGCAAGGTCCATAAAGATATGGATGAGCTAATTTGGTGTGGAGGAACTTGATTGCACATAGTCCTGACCTCATCCCGATAGAACACCTATGGGATGAGGCCTTCTTGTCCAACATCAGTGCGTGACTTCACAAATGCACTTCTAGAAGAATGGTCACATATTTGGTCACACACACTGTTGGAAAGCCTTCCCAGAAGGGTTGAAGCTGTTTTAGCAGCAAAGAGTGGGCCAACTCCATATTAAACCCTACGGATTAAGAATGGGATGTCATTAAAGTTCATGTGCATGTAAAGGCAGATGTCCCAAAACCTTTGGCAATATAGTGTATATTTTGTCAGCATATAATCAGTCTTAATTCACTGGTGCACACATACAGATATGCCATCATATCTCTTGATATAAACATCCCGTCAATGACAAAAGAGTCATCTTAGAGATTCTCGAGATGTTGAGAACTCACCTCTGTATCAGAGTTGTTTGAGATTGGGAAATGAGGGAGAAAGATTAATTTGCCCACAGAAATGAAATACCCTTTCTATTTGGATGGCGACGCATGCACCGTGAATTTTTATAACCTTATGAAAACCCATGAGGTGTTACACAGTTCTCCCTTTGGGGCCGCAGATTAAAATACATTGGCAATATACAGAGATCCGATGAGAGAGAAACTGAATTGTCTGGAGTAATATCCCAGTTTAAATCTTAACACGTGGGTCATGATGACACTATATAAATATATATAACAGACCACATCTCTGATTCATTGCTCTGACAGTGAGTTTCCTTCAGGCAACTGACCTTCATTGATAAAATGCCTCTACACAGTGTCTGCTTTTACAATTGGTTACACTCCACACTCCAGTGTCCATGTTATATTACACTATGCAACCATGAATAATTGCTATATTAATAATAATAATGTTTATGAACTAGAGGCATTTGTGTGACAGGTTTCATATGTAACTATATGTTTAATATGCACACACATTCATTTGTATGAATTATTTAAAATAGGATGGTTAATTTAACATGTGCATTTAATTAAGTGTAAATTTGTTTCAATATTATGTTTGATATTTAAAAATATAAATAAACAATACAAATGTGATGCACTATAATCCTGCCCTGTGACCGCATGTACATTTTGTTGAATGAGATATTCCTACAAAGGAGCAATTAAAGCTTGAAGTGAAAACCCATCATTAACCCAACTCAAGCTTGAAGTGAAAACCCTTCAAAGACAGCAAGACTCATTGTAATAGCTAAATATGTCAGTCTTCATGCGTACAATTGCAAAATAAAAATAATAAATAATATAATAACATATTACAGATGGAATATAAGAAAGGAGTTGTATAATGTATTACTGTGAACAGTTTTATGATCAAATGTATATGAAAAAAAACATAACAACAACAATGACTTTTTAAATTTATATTCAATAATTTCTACAACTAATGTAATGTCTCTGAATCATCCTTATTTGAGAGCATTTGATATCTATTGATTTATGCAATTATTTTTGATTGTTCAGTCCACATTGTATGTAAATAGATCAATTAAAATTGTAGTCAATTAACAGCCCAACTTTTAATATTGTAGTTATTCTACGCAATTTAGAGGTGGCACTGCTTGCGGATGTTTTGTTGGAATGATGGACAAATGATGATCTGGTAAACAGAGCAAAAACAAGAGGGTGTGTTGCTTGAAATATGTCAATTCTTTGTGGTGTCTGTTGAAGGCCCCCTGAGAACATGTACGACGTAAACAAATTCAGAATGTTTTAAGGAGGATGTTTGTCTCTTTTGATTGACTGTCACACCTCTTTCTCCTGTGGCTTCGCAGATATCCAGAGGCCTGTGATTGCTCAATTTGCAAAGTGCACTTTTTTTACTCTGCTTTAATTAAACCAGTCACAGAGCGTATTTGCCAAAAGAACCATTTAGATATGAAGTCTCTTGGGTTTACTTGCAATCCATACCCCTTAAGCATTGTCTTTAAAAAGTTGAAAAGGACCGTTTTTATGCCAGCACTTCCCATCACTCCTGTTAGGCTTTTAGAGTATTTTCACAGTTTGAAAAGGTGTCTCAAAAGTCTACTTTATAAATGCATTTCTTGGGACAGTTTCTAAGGTGACAATCATCATGTAAGTGAAAAACCTTTCTCGTCTGCTTTGTCACATGACTCTGCACACAATAAGCGTATAAAAGATCTCAGGAAGGGGCAGACACTGCTTCAGAACGAAGGACGTTGAGACCTGATCCACAATGGCTGTTTCTGGAACACAACCAGCAGGTCAAACATCTGCCAACAGATGATGCATAGCCGTCTCATATGACATCACTCATTCTGTCACTCGCCCGTGTACTCAAAGGCCAGACGCAGCACTGTAGTCCAAATCAACTTCACTATAACCCCCCCACCCCCTCCCTCCCTCCCTCCCTCCCTCCCTCTGCTCAACTGGAGACTAAATATAGACAGTTGGGTTACGGGGCCGGAGCAGGTGCTCTCCTGTCACCTCCCGCAGTCCAAAGCCAGTGCCGTCTGTTCTTCAGTCAGAAGTGTTGTGATTTCTGTTCTGATGTGTCATTCGTGACCTGGCTGGGGGCTAATGGAGTCCAGAAAGTGATAACCCTATGGTCAGACTGGCCTCAGTGGCCCACAAAAAAGTATTTGGACACGCAAGTCAATAAAAAATTCTTGAAAATAAAAGTTGGGTAACAAAACGTCAAAACAAGTCATTTTAAGTAGAGCACTTAAAATCAAATTTGATTGGACGAACAGCATTCCAATACTGATTCTTCCAGTGCTGATAAAACTTGTCACTGTTTGTATCACTACACTTGCCTGTGTTTGTTACATACAGACAGTCAGTTTGTGTATTAGAGCAGTGGTTCCCAAACTGGGGTACGTGAGGTGACAGAAGGGGGTACGCATATACAATGCTGAGTCTTACCGTTCATTTAATTCTACCCTACCTTAAAATAATATCAAAACCAAGCATGTATTTCTAACTGGCAAAATGCCGTAAATACATGACGTGTATTCACATGGAGAAGGAATATAGACAGAGAGTGGATTGAGATCGATTTGGGACTAAAACTTTATTCGATACAAAAACATACCCTGCGTGAGTTCTTGTATTTAATGTTGATTACAAGCAAGAATAAAATTGTTCCCAAATATCCACACTTTTGCAAACGTGACATTGATTATTATACAACAGGTTAACAAACAAAACATGGTTTTTAAACACAGTACTGTTAGTATTTACTCTATTATGCAACAAAATAATAGTTCCAACGAAAGCCACAGCAGTACAGCACACATCTGTGTTTTGTGAACAATTCTGCAGTTTTGAACGAATCGTGAGAGTCAATCATTCAGTGATTCATTCATAAACACAGCCAGTTGCTTCGTTACTGAATGAATAAATGACTCGATGACTCGCTCATTAAGACAGTGACTTACTGCCACTTACTGTCGGTTTTAGTTTAATATTTGAAAGTATCACTTTGTTTTTACAATCAATGCATATTTCTCTGTTGAACATGAAAACATGAATTATTTTATAAAGTTATTTAATAAAGGTAAATAATAATAATAATAATGCACTGGAAAATAAATTTAGGGGGCAAATATTGTCCCTTAAAGGGATAGTTCACCCAAAAATGAAAATTAGCCCATGATTTACTCACCCTGAAGCCATCCTAGGTGTATATGACATTCTTCTTTCAGACGAATACAATAGGAGTTGATAAAAATGTCCTGGCTCTTCCAAGCTTGATAATTGTAGTTAATGGGTATATTTTTTTGGAAGTCCATTAAAGCGCATCCATCCATTATAAACGTGCTCCACACGGCTCTGGTGGGTTAATAAAGGCCTTTTGAAGTGAAGGCGAAACACCCAAAAATGAAAGTTAATTTCATTTTTGGGTGAACTATTTATTTAATGAAAAAGGTATGACTGCAGTCTAAGTGGAAGAATGATCGTAAACCTCTCAGGGGGTATGCCACTCTAAAATGTTTGGAAAAGTTAATTTAATTTTTGGGTGAACTATTTCTTTAATGAAAAAGGTATGACTGCAGTCAATGTACGCAGAATGATTGTAAACCTCTCAGGGGGTATGCCACTCTAAAATGTTTGGAAACCACTGTATTAGAGGATTTTTCAGTGACCCTTTCTGGAGGTCACATCATTACGCCAGTAGGTGGCGACAAATGAGAAACGGGTGACTGCCTTTATGTGTGAGTTATTGAATCATTCATTCAACTGAATTGTTACAAAATGCAAATACATTGAGGAAAGAAACAGGTGACTGTGGCAACATTACATTTAAAAATGTGTATGTCCTTTCCTTGTTAACTGTTGTGGACTTAGATGTACATCATTGTTGAGTGAGTGCCTGCTTCTGGTGGAACCAGCGTAATGGGTTTCAATCAGGGATGGGCAACTCTGGTCCTCAAGTTCACTGTCCAGCAGAGTTTAGCTTAATTTCTAATCAAACACACCTGCCTGAAGACTTGGGTTAGATTTGCCGGTGTGTTTGATTAGGGTTGGAACTAAACTCAGCTGGAAAGTGGACCTCAAGGGCCAGAATTGCCCAGACCTGGATTAAAATGGAACACCTAAGCCTAGGATTGGTAATTCCAGTCCTGGAGGGCCACTGTCTTGCAGCTAATCAAAGATTACTTGGAAACAACAGCCAAATGTGCAGGAAGGTATCCCTCCAGGAACATGGTTGTCTATTCCCTTCCTTAACAATTCTGGTCCTGGAAGTTCACTGTCCTAGAGTTTGAGAGTTTAATCCTCAAACTAGAGAGTTTAATTTTCATCCCTAATGAAACACACCTGCCTGTAATATTCAAGTTATCAAGTTATTGCATGTTCAGAAATCATACAACAAACAATTCTGGGGGCCATACAATATTTATGAAATAATGAAAAACACTAACGATGACTGGCAGCTTAAAAAATAAAATAAAAAGGAAGGCAGGGAAAAAAGTTAAGGTGTTCAGAATTACTTGCAAATTGCAGACAAAAGTCAAAAAGTACAAAAGTCTGTAGGAGACAGTTAAGCGCAATCTGCTTTGGTCACAATCGAGTTGCATTTTGGGAGCTGTAGCTTCCGTTTTAGAAAGGAGGTTAAGTGAAAACTGAAATGAGGAAAACTCTGGGTTTTCCATTCCAGAATGGGAGGTATGTCCAACCCAAGGAAGCAGGGTAAGTCAAACCCGATTCTGAGAGAGAAGTAAAGTCCCCGATATACTCATGGCAAAGTTCTTTTTCATTCTTCGTTTAGGGGTAAAATGAAGTTTGAAATACGTGACCAGCGATATACTGTTAGCAAACATCTGACGCCACCCACACTGCTAAGAGCAGCGTTTAGATGAATATGTGAATATGTGCTGCACTTTCCTCTCAATAACAAAATAAATGCACAACAAAATATAGAAAATGGCAAGCATTTTTTAATAAAGCATAAGAAAAGCATCTGATCATCATAGCAACGTGGATAAGTTTTCATGAGCATTACTTGTGGATTTCCAATCTGGTTGGATGCATTGATAACACACATATTCCCATCATCGCACCTTCTGAAAATTAAACAAATTACTGTATGGAATGGAAGGAAATGCATTTACCCGCTATATCTCTATAATTACCATAAATTTTGCAGCTTTAAAAAAACAGCATTTACCCATGGATCGTGGCTAGCATTTACCCGCTATATGTCTATAGTTACCATAAACTTGGCAGCTTTAAAAAAACAATCATCATTCCTAATGCCGAAACCTGACAGCCAATCCGAGTCAGAGAAGGGCAGAATTGTTTTCAAAGTCTTTTACACCGCGAGTCTGACAACTGGATACACTGCCGAACAAAGAACTGCACGTCGGAAAGCAAGCCTGAGGTAAGTTAGCTTACAATGTTAACTGTCCTGTCAGATACAGACAGTGATGTTGCCAATGTCATTATTTAACCCACTGTTATTAACCAATAATGCTACCTAAGTTAATTGTTCATTTATGGAGATGAGTGGCAGCAACCTGGATGTAATGTAGGCTAACGTCAACAACAGGATAAAACGTGTCGGTATCTTTCTCTTGTTGCATGTTATCTATACAACATGTAAGCCAATGCAAGCAGGAGCAAGCTCCTATCTGCTAGCTTTTATAGAAATGAGCCTGACCTACGATGCTAATAAATGATGCTCATTATACGTTTGAAATGGTCATGACCAAGATGCAGATTTTAATTTTATAATTGTATTGTACCGTATTGGTCCGAATATAAGACAGTTTTTTCCCCTCATAATATGTCTGAAATGGCACTTATCACAGCCACGTGCACCCCGAGCAGAAATGCGCTCCAGATACTGTTGTGTGCGTGCCCGGAGCAGAAATGCTCCCTTGCGAGGACAGTTTTACGCACGCGGATACGGTTCTGTGCGCTCATATTACGTACACACACCTGATTTGTATGTGCGCTATTATGGTACTAGGTAAACGCCATACGAAAGTATAGTTACCCATAATGTGTAACCTTAAAAACTGTTTTATGGCTTAAGTTCAGAATGAGTTATTTAGGAGAGAGTGATGCACTGCTAGTGAAGCAGTTGGATGCAGGCCTGAAGTGCACCTGGAACTGGTCATGGCTAAAAGTGGAATATAAGATTGAGGTTAAATGAAAAGAGCTTACGTTCCCTTTATCAGATGTTGTCAAGAAAATTAATAAGAAGGGTCATGTGAGATGTATTCTCTGCCACAAAGAAATTAATTATGCCAACAAAGGCAGCCATGCTTTGCTGGCACACTGCACAACTGAGATGCACATGAAGAAAGTCATCGACATCACAACAACACACAGTGTAGCCAGCCTTCTAGGCAGTGAGACCAGAGCATCTACATCAGCTACAAACCAGTGTCCAGAGAACATAAGACAGCAATGCCAGGCAAAGCTTCCAACACCCACTGTGAATCGCATAGCAAATGCAGAGGTAGGGATAGGCCTAGTAGTTAAGCACTAGCAGCTTCCCTACCTACCTATATATATGTAATATATATATATATATATATATATATATATATATATATATATATATATATATATATATATATATATATATATATATATATGAAGTTGATTGGATTGGATTTTTTGCTGCCATATCCTGCTCACCTTTTTTACCCCTGACCAGTTTTCATGCCTGCATCTTACTGTTGGCTGAGTAGAAGTCAAATGTTAATTGCATTACCCCAATTAAGAAATGTAACAGGTAGGATTAGAGAACTTTTAACTATGTGAAAAGAGCGTTAGACTTTGTGGAAAAAGCTGCTGCACATTGAAATAGACACTGAATGATATTTATTTAATAAGTCAAATGTTTGTAGTCATGTAGCCTACAGCCATGAACCTTTTATGGAAGCTTTATCTGATTGAATTATGGTTTTATACTTTTTAGCAGTTGCCACATTCGTTTATTTATTTATTTATTTTTTGCCATGTGGGATACTATGAAAATTAATATTAGTTCTGCCGGTTTTCACCTCTGATATTATAACAGTGTTTAAGAATTAAACTTACGTATTGACTGCGACTTTTACGTATAAGAATGCGGATTTTTGTCGGGTGCTGTTGCCATGGTGAATCATAATTTCGGAGCTCCATTGATCATGGCTTTTCACAGTCGTGGTGCACACGCTTAACTCAGAGTCAACATACTCAGAGTGGATTAAACCAACTCAATTCAGCTGTTCTGAAACCGACAACTCAGAGTTTCCCCATCTCAGGGTAAATCAACTCAGTTGGTTGAACCTCCTTATTGAAATAGGCCCCAGGACCGGAAGTTGCCTATCCCTGATCATAAACATATTTTTAGTGTTTCTATTATATACTGTTCATATTTTTTTAAACAATATCTAATATCAAAATCTAATATCCATGTGTAAAAAGTGTCTTGCCTCTGAGATTAAGTAGAGTTGAATAACAATCTTAAGTACTTCAAATTTATACTTTAAACCAGAGTAAATGTATGCATACTACAGCGTTTTGAGTTGTTTTTGCGAATCCATGCAAAAATGCGGAATAACACGGAGGAGAAACCTTTCTGTTTGTAGTACATCATTGTCATGTAAACGTACCCTAAAAGATTTTATATATATATATATAAAAAACATCAGTTGATTAAAAGTCATAAAAAATGGCTCTAGAAAATGAAGCTTGTGCAGCATTTTATATGTGTTATTTAATGAAATTACATTAAGACATGCATTTTAAAGTTTTAAAATAAATGTGATTTATAAAGTAAGATGCTTGCTAACATTATTTAATTTGAATAATTTGATAACATTGAATGGTCAACGATGGAGGAAGATGCTTTTTGCAGTCGGACAGATCAGGAGCTAAACCATGCTAACCATCTAAACCTTGACCTCTTGATGTAAACAAGCTAACATCTGGAGACTGCCCAGTTTCCAATTATTTCTCACAGTGCTGCGTTTTTTAATGAGACTGAAGCATTTTGGTTACAACAGCCAAGTCCTCTCATATACTGTAAGTGGCTTCCCTTAATGACCATTCCACAAACAAGTACTAAACAACATTCGTCAAATGTGTTAACCTCTTTGAGTACTACCTAACCAACTGAAAATCTGTCTATAACATTTAAGTTTTCAATTCCTCACGTGCAATGATAAAATAATTGTGCCTGTAGCACTGCACCGTTCCAGAATAAGGAGAGCTTAGTTTCTTTTCATTAAATCCTTTGAAAGAGGATTCCTTTTGAAGAAGACAACATGAAAAACCGAGAGGTGCGTAGACCCTTTAAAATACAAGATCATAATCTCTTCACAGTCAATCAAAGCTTTTTCATTCGTTCTCATGTTGGCATATGCATTAATCATAGCCATTGAAGTTTTGGCTAATTAGTCATGTTAATGAAGTAGGCTTTCAAATAAGGGTGATATGCATAGCTAAGGACATGTAAGAAAACCGTTCATAGCTAGAGATAAATGCTTTGCTTTTTCCAACAATGTAACGTAAAAATAAGAACAGTAAGAATAGCTTTTATACTGAATTACAGGTTCAATCACCCAAGTGAACAAAAAGGAGTCCTCTCTCTCTTTCTCTTTTTTTTTTTTTTTGGACTGGTCAAATCATATATAAGTCTGTTGTGTGAGAGGAGCAAAAATACCATACAGAACAGACACAATAGACAAATTAAAGAACTGGAGAAAATTGCAGAGACCTGTTGTACTCATCATATATAAGCTTGTCAACTTGTTATATATTTGGTATTGGGTCTGTTCCAAAACCTAGTTTGCTGTCTTAAAGGGGACCCATTATGGCCTTAATTCACAAGATGTAATATAAGTATCTTGTGTCCCCAGAATGTGTCTGTGAAATTCCAGCTCAAAATACCCCAAAAATAATTTATTATAGCTTGTCCAATTTGCCCCTACTTGGGTGTGAGTAAAAACACGCTATTTTTGTGTGTGTCTCTTTAAATGCAAGTGAGCTGCTGCTCCTCGTCCTCTTTCCAGAAGAGGTTGAGGCCTTTACAGCTTGTGCCGATCATATGGCAATAACAAATCAGGAGAAGCAATATGACTGACAATGTAAATGCAGGTGTTCAGCCCAATTTGTATGAACCGGAGTAGGACACTGATGAAGGCAAGACTCCGGCAAAAGCAACAACTTTGAGAATGATAATTTTGTACCAACACTATGCAGCTCTGGTAAGTCTGTTGGTCGGTGCAAAAAACATTCCATTTTTAGTATCTTATCTATACAGAAAACGTACACAGTACATTGGCGGAAATGGCGGACTGTGTACTGCTCACTGAGGGTGAAGCTATGGTAATAGGGCAGAGTCCGTCAGCAGTTGTGGGCGGAGCCTGTGCAATGTGACATCACAAAAGGAAGTTAGATTCTGCAAATGGCTTTTTCTGAGACACTGCTTATGATCCATGGGGATTAAGAAAAAGAGGAGAGGATAGATGTTTACCATTATAGAGTGGTTGTGTACACACACTGCCGACACGTTATTTTCAAACACAATGTTAAAGTGATTTTTGCATAATAGGGCCCCATTAATGCCTAGTGCCTGAATGGAGACAAATACTAATAAATCAACCCCATAGTGGATTCTAAGTGATCAAGGGCTTAGCACTTTCAATTCAGCCTATTGCAAAGGTTCCGCCAGTAGTGGGCACTCATGCAACGTAAGCAATGACGTACATCCGAGTGAACGAGACGGAGGGAAGTAAGCGAGTGAAGGGCATGACAATTTTGGACTGGAACGCAGCCTTGAAGATCTTCCTTCCAGAAAAGCTCAGCTGCAATCCTGAATCAAACACACCTGTACCCGCTAATTAAGATCTTCAGGAACACTCAATAATTACAGACAGGTGTGTTGTAGCAGGGTTGGAACTGAACTCTGCAGGTAGGTAGATCTCCAGGAACAGGATTAGTCATCCCTGGGTTTAGCGTTGGTAGTATGTTATTTTCAAACACAATAGAGTATTAACCTTTTACCACTCACTAGACATTTCATGTACAAACTGCTGTGATACATACAAAAACCCAACATGATAAAATGTTGCATTCACATTTATCTGCTTCGAATAAAACTGAACACACTTTTAATGCAACTCACTGCACACTTGAATTTGAAAGTGTCGCAAAACATGCAAGAGTTTTTTTATATTGTATGAATTTGACATTTCTCTCATTTTGTCCATCATCTTAGATTTATTTTTGTACTGAGCTCGGCACAATGCAAAATAGGTATCTTAAGCAGCATAATAAAGAGTTTTTGATAAGTGTTTTAATAAGAATAAGTGACTTTTTGAAACAATCTTTGAGTCTGGAGTTCAGATATAATGTCTTGAAATACTGCCTACGTAGGCATCTTACAATGTTTTGGTAAGAGACTTCACATGTGTCCCACTTTAATTTGTGAAGAGACAACATCTTTTGTTTTATGATCCAATATAACAAATATTACTGTAAATATGGTTTATAGTTTCTGTAATAAAAGTCATAAAATAAAGGGTCAAAGTTGGCATTTCAAGTGCCAAAACACTTAGTGAGAGACTTAACTGTAGGTTGTAACAGAAATGATTCAAAACACTCTTCAACTTGTTTAATCAGAATAATCTTTCTCCATTGCTTCACTCTCTGACCACAGAGTTGATTTTCTTTCCAAGCCTCCTACCTTTGGCTAGACCCAGTGACACTATTTGTCCACAGTGAGTGACATACGTGTGTATGGCATCAACCAGCCTGAATGGAGGAGCAGAAGGGTCAACATAGCAAATGTGTCCATTAATCTACAATGACAGCTAACCTCTATCCGTCCTTAGGGCACAACAGAGTGAACGCCGTGAGCGCATTCGCTACAGTGAAAATGAGTGCTGGCCCAGCTGAGTGGAATGCAGAGGAGATGAAAGCAGGGGGTTGATTTATGCAACAGCACAATGCCAGACCAAACTGTTCCTTCGCAAACTGTCATTTCTAACAACCCCAAAACAACAGCCTCTCACATGTCTCGGATACTATCCGTTCAGAAAAGAACTTTCCAAACTTCACGGTTATCAGTCTGCGTGCTGTTATACCAATCCTTTAAACAAGTGGTAAAGGGTAAGCATTGCATTATGGAAAGGATGGCAAGTCACAGTATTAGCTTGCACTGACAGCAACATAGCCCTGGGAGGTGGGGCCTTGTACTAGCCGTGGAATCTTGTTCCTTGGGGAGAACAATGCCAGAAAGGTGTAATGACAGTTTTGATACTGCTTGACAAAGCTATACCCCTTACACTGTCATTCCTGTCTTGAGGTCCTGTAAATCTCTTAGGAGGAAGGTGCAGTGATTCGGAATGTCTGCTCGAGAAATAGTGTTATGTCTGAAAATGTAAATGTATCAACAGTTCTCTTACGAGAGGTCTCTCGTACTGCGTAAGTATCTTACGCTAGGGGAAAATCCCTTTTCCGTGAGATATTGAAGCCAAAAAATTATCCTTAATTTTGTATTATTGTAAAACGCGTTGCGGCAGCATACAGACATAGGCAAGACGGCTCATGTGCCTATTGGCTGTTCTGCGGCAACTGCAGCAGCCTATCGAGCGAGGCCTAGCGTGACGTCAGACCCAATGAGGGTGCTTCGCGCCCCCTGGGTCACGTCCCGCCGAAACGGGCGTGGCTTAGGCCTTTAAATACAGCTCGCAGGCAGCTGATATCTGATTTTTCATCTCTTCAGCGAAGCACACGCATCGCTGGATCCGGAGAGAAGCCGCGCCGTCTGAGGAAGCACTTGCAGCGGGACGAGTCGTCACTGAAGTCGCTGGCCGCGCCGCCTTCAATCGCCTTCCTGCTGCGCTATCCGGCGCCTATATCCTTTACACCAGGGGTCGGCAAGTAACTTTGGCCGCGGGCCAATATTTTTTTTAGCCAGTAGATGGCGGGCCAGCTACACAGAGTAGGCCTATGGATACAAATTAAATACTTTTATATAGGCCTATAATCGCGGAATATGATGGGTCCGTCACCGTCCGTGGATCATTCGTTCAATCGTTTTTTCAAATTAAAACCAAAAATAAAAAGATGAAAAACGACTTGTTTTCCATTATTTATTTCCTGAACTAAAATGAAAAAACGAATAACAATGGGTTTTCTGATTTTCTGATTGTGCTCAGATCAAAAATAGAAAAAAATAATTACTGGATTAGACAAATTTTAATTTTGATTTTTAATTTAACACCTTAGGCATATATCAAGGAAATCATTTTAAACAGATCAAGTACTATTGTGGTAACAGATTACAGCCATTTTAATAAAGGTGTGAATAGCAATCATACTCATTCGCTTACAGTCCGACTTTTGAACTTTATTCCTTTTTTTTGTATTATTATTTATTCGGGACACACACATACACACCTAAGGTTTAAGGAGTTCTGCGCGGGACTGTTTTTTTCTGTCCCGCTCCCACAAGGTTCTATTCAGCAACCGCTTAAAATACACTCGGTGTTCACCCGCTTTATTTCCCGACCTGACGGTTCCGCAAAATTTAGATCTCGTTTCCATAATCTCACATTCAAATGTCTCTAACGGCAAGAATGAGATTAAGTAGCCTATAATAAATGCTATACAAAAATTGTGTTCGTGTCAATATAAATATTAGGCTATTTTAACATTGTACTGTCAGCAGAGAAAAAAAATTATGAAATATAAATAGCCTAACATAAATTAAATAGGACAAAGCCTATCACTCAAATTTCTAAGCAACATAAACAAAAATCATATTGCCCTACTGACAAATGAAGTAGGCTATTTTCTGCCGAACTATTTCAAACATCCTTGCAAAAAAAGAATGTTGTTGACTGACAATGGTTTCAGTACCAAACAGCTCCTCAGAGCTAGGTGTACAGGTGGTCAGAATTAAGTGCAGATACGCTGTCAAAAGATGTCGGGAGTGGGCTATTGTCAGTCAGACCGCCCGCTCCGTCCAAAGTAGCCTACACCAGAGTTCTGACCGCTACCGTCTTTTGACGCGCGAATGGACACAAAGTGGTCAGGCGTATAACTAGACGCGGCAGGCGCGAATTTGACGCGCTATTCGCGTCCGGTGTGAACGCACAGTTATACTTTAAAATGTAATCCCGCGCCGCATGATTCCCTATGGGTGTTTCACACAGTATGCGGCGGTGATATCGGCGGTGATATCGCGACTACAGCTTTTCTCAAGTAGTGGAAGAGTTTTGTGCAGCATTTAGGACTTCCAAAATAATCCGGCGGGCCAGAAAATATTGCTGGCGGGCCAGTTTTGGCCCGCGGGCCGCCAGTTGTCGTTCCCTGCTTTACACTCTCTGTTGTGTGTGTGTTCGCCGCCGCGACACACACTGTCTAAAAGAGCTTGCGTCTTTTTAAAGATGCCTTCCTGCAGCTCGTGCAGAGCCACACTCAGCGACCGCCACGTTATCTGCGTTTCCTGCCTGGGTGAGGATCATGCAGCTCTTGCGCTCGCTGACGGCGGCTGCCATCACTGCAAGCTACTGCCTATGGCGACTCTGAGGACTCGCCTGGCATATTTCACTGAGACTGCACCTCCGCCCGCTGTAGTGCCGCGCCGTAAAAAGCGCCGTGCTCAGCGGGTCCTGGAACCTTCCCCCACCCGTCAAAGCTTGCCGGTTCGCCCGCCAGCTTCACCGGCTTCGTCAGTGTCTCTTCCTGACGGACAACGGCCGCCGTCTGCCGCCGCTTCCGTCGATGACGCTGATGAGAAAGCCGCATTGGGGGAGGATGATTCCTGCTCTCTCCTGGCATCGGGCAGTGAGTATTGGGCGAGCTCTGTGGATCTCGCGCCCTCTGTCCGCGCATCGTCAGGCAAAAGAGCTAGCATCGAGTCAGAGCTGATGCGCATACTCGCACAGGCCGTGGCGAGCCTCGGCCTCGAGTGGTCTACGCCTGAACAGCCTGCTCACAACCGGCTGGATGGATATTTTCTTCCCGGGGAGCGTGCTTCGCCTGCGTCCAGACCAGCGCCTTTTCTTCCTGAGTTACACGAAGAAGTCGCCAAGTCTTGGAACGCCCCCTTCTCAGCTAGAATGCGCTCTTCTGTTTCGCTAGCATTCTCCGCTGTTGATGATGCTAAAAACAGAGGTTACCATTCGCTGCCGCCGGTCGAAGAAGCGATAGCGGCCCACCTTTGCCCGCCCTCCGCTGGACGGCGCGCTAAGCTGGCTCTACCTTCAAAAGCTTGCCGCATGATGTCAACCCTGCTCGGTCGCGCTTTCTCCGCCGCTGGGCAGGCTGCGTCAGCGCTGCATACTATGGCCACACTGCAAATTTTCCAGGCCGATCTCCTCCGAAAGCTGGACGAGAATGGTCCAGATGCAATTTGCGTGCCAGACTTGAGAAGTGCTACGGACCTCGCTCTCCGCGCTACTAAGTCTGCTGCACAGGCCATAGGACGGAGCATGGCCTCTCTCACTGTGACTGAGAGACACCTATGGCTAACGCTCTCTGAGATGTCTGAGTCTGAGCGCGCCGCGTTCCTCGACGCTCCGCTTTCTCCCGCTGGCCTCTTCGGAACTTCCGTCAAAGATTTTGCGGAAAGATTCGCCGAGGTACAGAAAGCGTCACAGGCTATGAAGCACTTCCTGCCGAAGCGCTCCAGTTCTGCAGCAGGCCGTACGAAACCGTCTGCTCAGAGCTCACAGCCTCAGCCTCCACCCACCGCCGCCACTTCGCAGCGCCGACAGGCCCGAAGCGTGAGACCGCGCTCTCGCTCATCTGGCCGCCGGCCCGCCCCGCGCGGGCCGCGGCCCAGGATTGCGGTAAAGCCCGAGGCCCCGAAGTCGTCCTAGCACGCCTAGGGAAACGACGGTGTCCAAGTCCCGCTGCGGCCGGACTTCCACCAAAACTCATCGCTCGTTCAGTTCCAAGAAATGTGACTGTTCCAGTGTATTTTGCAGTCAACAAGCCGGTTCCACTGCCCGCTTGCCTGCACACAAATGCCATTTTTACGGCTACCCAGATAAATCCCATAAAGAGTGTATTTTCTGGTGTCCCGGCCACGGCCGATGGTGTTATGAGTGTAGACAAAATGCCCACTGCCCAGTGCCCATTCCTACACACAAGCACAGCCCGTCACACAGGGCTCGCGCACATAAAATCGACCCAGTTCGACTGCGCATTAAACGTAGCAGATGTGCCCACTGCCCAGTGCCCACAATCACTACGTCCTGCATGTCTCGAGGTTTCTGTAAAAACGAAACCAACGTGCATTCGCTCTGCTCAGGCGGACAATGCTCTCGGTGTGGTAAATGTGCCCGCTATCCCGCGCCCACATCCACACACAGACATGACAAGTCCTACAGGACTCGCCCAGCCCTCTCCTCTCGGTTAACCACAGCAGAGGAGCCGAGCGCGGGCAATCTGCCCGATGTTATCAGCGCGCCCTCTGCCTCGAATGTCATAAGCGCGACGCTTGTGTTACAGCACACCGAAGCCCCTCTGTCGCTGAGCGACCAGAGCGCGCTTCGCATTCAACCCCTAGCCATTCATGCAGATGCATGGGCGAGGCTACTCGGGGTTTCGAAGTGGGTGCTAGACATTATAAAAAGAGGCTATTCGCTACAGTTTCGCCGGCGCCCTCGTCGCTATGCGACGCGCGTCGAGACCATGGTAAAAACAGAAGTAGCACACCTACTTCGAGCCGAAATTTCGAAACTATTGAGCAAAGGGGCCATAGAGCCGTTATCTCTAGCTCAGAGCGAAGGAGGGCTATACAGCAGATACTTCCTGGTACCGAAAAAAGACGGGGTCTCAGACCCATACTAGATCTAAGGCAACTGAACAGAGTGCTTGCAAAGCGACAGTTCAGAATGCTCACGACCAGAAAAATCCTCGCGCAGATTCGCCGAGGAGATTGGTTTGTGTCAATAGATCTGAAAGACGCGTATTTTCAAATACAGATAGCGTCACGTCAAAGGCGATATTTGAGATTCGCCTTCGAGGGCCAGGCATATCAGTACACAGTCCTACCGTTCGGCTTGTCCCTAGCACCCCGTACATTTACGATGTGCATGGACGCAGCGCTCGCACCCCTCAGGCTACAGGGCATGCGAGTATTGAACTACTTGGACGATTGGCTGATTCTAGCTCAATCTCACTCGATGCTCATAGAGCACAGGACCATTTTACTCGATCACCTCGAGAATCTGGGTCTCAGAGTCAATTGGGCGAAGAGTTCTCAGATAATAGAACTCATTTAAAGATAAACACAGATAATATCTTTTCTGGGCACAGAACTGAATTCGCTGTCTATGATAGCGCGACTGTCACCACAGCGCATGCTAGACATTCAGCGCGCAGCGAGCTCTTTCCGCTGCGGCGCATCTGTCCCGCTCAAGAAATTTCAGAGGATGCTGGGTCTCATGGCCTCAGCATCATCAGTTCTTCAGCTGGGCTTGCTTCGCATGCGCCCGCTACAGTTCTGGCTGAAAGCGCGAGTGCCGCGCCGAGCGTGGGCTTCCGGTCTGCTTCGTCTCAAGGTCAATCAGAAATGCATCGCAGCTCTGAAACCTTGGAAAGCAAACGACTGGTACCAATCAGGTGTAAGCCTGGGGACTTCCTCGAGTGTGAAGGTGGTGTCTACGGACGCATCCACCTCGGGATGGGGAGCGCTGCTCGAGGGCAGACCGTTCTTCTGCCAATGGTCAGAACAGGAGAAGCTTCTGCACATAAACTGCCTCGAAATGCTGGCAGTAGACAACGCACTGACGCGTTTTTGTCCCCAAATACGAGGACACCACGTCCTGGTCCGTTCGGACAACATGTCAGTGGTGTCCTACATAAATCGCCAGGGCGGCCTCAGGTCCCGAAACCTGCACAGGCTGACAGAACGCCTCCTGGTGTGGGCTCAGCGCAACCTGCTCTCGCTGAGAGCAGCGCATGTGCCAGGGCTCCTAAACGTAGGACCGGACAGACTGTACAGGAACAATGTTCCGACAGGCGAGTGGTCTCTACACCCACAGACAGTCCAGCTGGAAGAAATTCGGCAGAGCGGAAGTAGACCAGTTCGCGTCTCAAGAAAACGCTCACTGTCTGGAATTTTTCTCCAAGAGCAGGGACGCGCTGGCTCATGTATGGCCCCGCCGCCCGCTCTATGCCTTTCCTCCCGTCTCTCTCCTGCCTCAGGTGATAGAGCGGATCAGGGAAGAAGGATGCTCAGTGCTACTCGTAGCGCCGTTCTGGAAAAACCAACCCTGGTTCCCAGTTCTGATGCAGCTAGCGAGCACTGCCCCATGGCCAGTGCCAGTGAGGAGGGACCTCCTCTCTCAGGCCAAGGGCTCGATTTGGCATCCGCGCCCAGAGCTGTGGTCCCTTCATGTTTGGGCCATCAACGGGTACCCGCTGACCTCCCAAGCGGAGTGTTAAACACGATCACGCAGGCCAGAGCTCCGTCTACGCGACGTCTCTATTCCTCGAAATGGTCAGTGTTCTCCAGCTGGTGCACAGCTCGTGGCGTGTCGCCCCCAGACTGTGGGGTGACGGAGGTTCTCTCCTTCCTACAAGAGCTGTTGGACAAGGGCAAGTCCCCTTCCACGCTCAAAGTTTATGTGGCGGCCATAGCAGCGTTCTCAAAAACAACGCTTGGTCAGTCAATAGGAAGGAATGATTTAGTCATCCGCTTCCTTAGAGGAGCTAAGAGACTGAATCCTCCCAGACCTCCCTCAGTCCCTGTATGGGACCTTTCTGTGGTACTGGAGGCCATGAAAGGTGACCCATTCGAGCCTTTACAGACGATTGATCTTAAACACCTGTCTTTCAAGACAGTGTTTCTTCTGGCTCTCGCTTCGGTGAAGCGCATAGGGGACTTACACGCGCTCTCAGTCAGCGCGACGTGCATGGAGTTTGGGCCTAATGACTCAAGAGTTATACTCAAACCTAAGCACGGTTATGTTCCAAAATCCCTCAACACACCGTTTAGGGCGCAGGTCATTTCCCTGTCAGCCCTACCGGTCTCTGACGAGGAAGGAGACGCGAGCTTCCTTTGTCCAGTCAGGGCATTAAGAGCTTATGTGTCTCGCTCATCTGTCTTCAGACAGACGGAGCAGCTCTTCGTTTCGTTCAGCGAACGTTCCAAGGGACTAGCCGCGTCGAAACAGAGCCTATCCAGATGGATAGTTGACGCCATTGCGCTGGCGTACACTTCCAAGGGTATGTAGTGCCCGTTGGGTGTCAGAGCGCACTCCACGAGAAGCATGGCTTCGTCGTGGGCCTGGTCAAGTGGGATTGCCTTGCAAGATATATGTATGGCGGCAGGCTGGGCCTCCCCGCCTACATTTATAAGGTTGTATAACCTAGAGGTTCCCGCCTTACAGGCCAGGCTGTTGTCGGTCTAAATATACCAGTACTGTCTGTTCTGATGCTATCGGTTCAGAATACTGTGTCTGCTGAGCACTGCTCGATGAGCACTGCCCGCTAATCGACCGCAAAATGCTTATGGGCAAATAAATAAGACCCACAATTTCCCATCAGCTCAGGCCGTACTCCGCCCTGTCTGTATGATGCAATTTGCGTCTAAGGGATGCTGCTATATGTGGAAGACTGCGGCTCCGCCCCTCCCTCTTCCCGGACTCCCTGTGAGTTCCCCTGGTGATTATGCACTATATGAACCCCGGGCTTTCGCCCTTGGGTCTTTGATGTCAGATCCCAGCACGCACAGCATTTTACATTGGGTCCCCTAGCGTAAGATACTTACGCAGTACGAGAGACCTCTCGTAAGAGAACATACTCGGTTACTAACGTAACATCAGTTCTCTCTAGAAGAGGGAACGAGTACTGCGTATCTTGCCGTGCATGCACACGCTCTGGTTAGCTTCGGCGATGAAAAACCAGATATCAGCTGCCTGCGAGCTGTATTTATAGGCCTAAGCCACGCCCGTTTCGGCGGGACGTGACGCAGTGGGCGCGAAGCACCCTCATTGGGTCTGACGTCACGCTAGGCCTCGCTCGATAGGCTGCTGCAGTTGCCGCAGAACAGCCAATAAGCACACGAGCCGTCTTGCCTATGTCTGTATGCTGCCGCAACGCGTTTTACAATAATACAAAATTAAGGATAATTTTTTGGCTTCAATATCTCGCGGAAAAGGGATTTTCCCCTAGCGTAAGATACTTACGCAGTGCTCGTTCCCTCTTCTAGAGAGAACCGAGGTTACGTTAGTAACCGAGTACGTTTCCTTAGTAGTTACTTTACGCAGCATCTGCTGAGAGCAAATACTACCTTATGCTTAACATGAGTGACATGACTATTTGTTTTTCCTTTCCTGCTGCAGAGCTTTGACATGTTTATAAGCCATGTTGGACATACAAAAATGCACATAACAAATTATTAACAGTACGGTACCAGTTACAGTACACTTAACAATCATTTAGAATGCTTTTTTTCCCATAAAAGTAAAGTCTATTGTTGTATTTGTATTTCTGGTTGTAAATAAAATGACTTAATTGGGTACTGATCCTTTCCATTCTGTTAAAGGTCTGCTAAATTCAGTTGCTATTTGCTGTTGTAGATTTTTCAATGAAGTCACACAGTAGCTATAAGTCTGCACACTCTTTAATCAATAGTGAAAATCGGTACAGTAGGACAATAGTTGACAGTTTTACATGCTTCAACTAAAATTGTTAAGCGAGTGACCTTTGCGATAGATGGATGGATGGATGGATGGATGGATAGATTGATAGATAGATATATTGATAAATGTGATTGTGTCTTGTTCACTATTATAATGTTTCACTGGGTTCGCTGGCAGAAGGAACGTGGCAGAAGGAACATGAACAGATGATATTGTAAAGCTCAATGGCAGTGTTCAGGAGGAATCCCCAGCAGAGCTTCTTAGAGCACTTAGGTGGAATAAGCTGGTGGCTAAATGTGCTCCAAGATAGTACACCGAAGAGAGATATGCTGAATCGCTCATTATAGGCTCCAGTTTGCCTCTAGTGAGAACAGTGGTAATGCTGGATAGCGCCTGATTGGTTTGTTCAGGTACCTGGATTCACATAGACTTGTCTGGACCCAACTGTACAGACTGGTCAAATATTTCAAACAGCTTGTTCCACACAATAAAATACATGAGTTTGCTCAGATTGCAGAGTCTGCTGTGGCCTTTTTTTTAAATACAGATTGGCTTTGTTTAGAGTTAATCTGCTTACTGTGCTTTTGCCAAATAGGACATGTTGCTGGTTTCAGAACAGCATTCCTATCAGCAAGATTTTAGGGTTAAGGTGGGCTTGAGCAACATTTTATCAGCTAGGGCTGCTTACTGTAGCTGTCAAAGTTTTAAACAAATCACAAATGAATCGCGATAAGCTTGCTATCTTGGTTGTGATACATTGCAATATGATTTTAATGCATTATCTTAAGACCCTGCATGCTTCCAAAGGATGTGCTCACGGGCACGTGCCCAAATGTACATATGGTTAAGTTCAGAAGGACTAATATGTTACTTCAAATAGATAACAATCTAATAATAAAAAGATAATATGAGGGAGTAAAAAAATTGCAAAGTTGCATTTTCGTTTCATAATTTACCTTAGTATGTATTATGTCACATTGCTAAGCCTTTTAATTATTTGAGCCTACTCGTTGTTTAGATTTCCATTTCATTGCTAGTAATGCTGGATAAGACTTTTTGTCACTCTAGTAAAATATTTGCTATTCACTTTGAAAAGTTAGAGTGATGCTTGCTTTTCCCCAGGGGAAGAGGAGACAAGTTTTTGTAAGAGTCATTCTTTTTCTGGCTTTAGATTTAGAGTCCACTCACTTGATTGACTTACTTTTGTTTATCACATCACAATCTTATCACCCAACAACCAGATTATTGCATATCACATATCTTGCAGCCCTTATATCAATTTCCCTCAGATTTTAATGGTACACTGAAAGCAATTTGGTGTTGAAACAATTTTCACTCAGACATCACTGAATTTCACAAAAAGAAGACAAAGAAACAGCAAGTAACGCATTGAATTTAATGAGAACTTTTGAAGTAGAAAAACTTAAATAGTATTGTCTTATCGAATGCACTGTACTTGAGGATATTTCCAATATAAATAATTTAATTTTAAATTTAAGACAGGCAATGTGCCATTTCTGATGTTTTCTTCCCATTTTTGTTTTTTTGAGAAAAACTTAATGTTCTTCCAGCTTTTTTTCTTTTCTTTCTTTTTTTTTTTCTGTTGAATAATGAAAAAAAAGTCTAACTTTTTATTTAGACAACAACATGTACTTTCTGTTTTTATGTCTAAGATTTCCCCTGGTTTCAAAGAAAAGGCTTAAAGGGATAGTTCACCCAAAAATGAAAATTAGCCCATGATTTACTCACCCTCAAGTCATCCCAGGTGTATATAACATTCCTTTTTCAGACGAATACAATCAGAGTTATATAAAAAAAATGTCCTGGCTCTTTTAAGCTTTATCCACCTTATTCCTGATGACCTTACTGCGTTTTGAATTATAGGTGGCACTTCCGTTCCATTCAAAAAGGCTGAAACAAATCATAAGGTTTCCCTACAAATAAAGCTGATCCATCAGTTTGACTGGATGAGCTGTCAATTTTCCTTCATGATTTATTTTCAGACATCATGAGAATAACGTTATACTTGGTATTTTAACGTGACATGTTATGACAAGAATATCTATGGCAAAAGCTCTTTTCAGTCACTGCTTTCTTTTCCTCGTGATCATTTTCTTTTTTTTTTTTCTTTGCAATCCGCTGTAAAATTATGAAAAAGGACAACAAATACTGCACGTTTGTGGTATGTTCTCCCGAATTTAATTTACGATATATTCCATTAATAATTCACTGGGATGCACGAAGAATCTCTCGTTATTCTCCTCAAATCCTCACGTCTCTTTCCAGGTTTGTTTTCACAGGTAAATGCAATTTATAATCTGTCAAAATGACGGAAATCACTTTGAAATAGTATCACGTAATGCTAAAGTTAATGAACATTTTTGAATAAGGCAACATAAGTTACATAATACAGACTTCAGTGATATTTAACCCGTCCGTTATTGCTGTGGAAAAACTCGCACTTTTGGAGTTATTTGGTCTGTTGAAATTTGTTGATGCTTTTACACTTTTAAATTTCCTTTTAATGTTCGATGGTTGAAGGGTGAGTAGATTAATGTCATCTCATTGTGACACTTTTTTGATGTATTGCGTTCATAGAGCGAGCGTTTCACTGATTGTTTACAGCTTAACGGAAGTTACACCCATAATTCGTGCAAAGCATCATGGGGCGTAGGAATAAGGTGGATAATATTATTATAATATAATACAGAATATAACTCTGATTGTATTCGTCTGAAAAAAGAATGTTATATACACCAAGGATGACTTGAGGGTGAGTAAATCATGGGCTAATTTAAATTTTTTGGTGAACTATCCCTTTCAGCTAGTCACAGATTAAAATGCCTTATTGAGCTGTTTTAACTGAAAGCAACACACATTGACATATCTCACAATATGTCAGTACAAATGTTTTGTCTCATGATGCACATATGCAATTTTTTTATATATATTTTTTTTAGTACAGGCATGAAACTAATGACAGCTGATTGCTTCTTTCAATGCCACGGCACCAGCCAATCAAAAGTACTTCCAAATCCACGTAACCATATATATTGTACCCTAGCCTTTGATCGTTTAAGCCGTGCATTCATTTAAATGGTTATAATGGGAGCGGCTTGATGCAGCACAGGAGATGCAGATAACTTCCTGAAAAAAATTGTCTACTGTGCCATGCATATTATTGACCCATAAGAAACTTTAATTAATGTTGTCTCCTTCATGGGTACAATTAAATTCATTGTTAATTAAAATATTGAAATAAAAATGTAAAGCCTGCACAGAAATTGGGAAATAAGGGAAACAATTGGGAATCATGTAGCAAACAGTACACATTTGATTTATCTATTATAACTTTCATGTAGTTTTGGTAGCTTGGCTGTTTCTGTTACAGATCTGCCAGGCTCTCTCACCAGCCAATCACAGCGCACTCCCTCACCTGAGTTCTGATCACACACACCTGCATCTGCACCTGCAATTCACTGTCTGGTTTTGTTTGTATGAAGAGGACTACCTTTTAATGACCTATCTGACTTCTCCAGCGATTTATCTCCAGTGTTATTCTCTTTTGTGTGATTCTCCCAGTGTCTTGTTGTTCCTCCGTGTCTCAAAGTCTCCAGTGATCCTGCATTACATCCTTCCACGCCTTCATCCTTCCATGCAGGGACATGCGGTCAGGGTAGGCAGGGTAGGCAGTGCCTCACCAAAGGAAATGTTGACATTACATTTATTAATTCCAAGAGCTTTATTAATTCACCACATTATTAATTGCATTTATTTTATTCCAAATATACATTTTTGTAACAAAAATTCAGGAATACACATATAATATACTAATTTTGCCATTGTTTGCTCCTAAAACTATTGTTTCATACAGGAAATTCAAGGCCATGGCCATTGAGCCAGAGGTTAGCAGTGCCTCTTTCGTCCATAGAACGTAGTTTACGTAGATTTGCGCATGCGCAGTCAGTTCTCATGCTGAATTATCAACATTGAGGCAGAGACCGAGCTTGCTTCATGTCATGTGATCCACTCGCTCTCACTCAATCCGCGCTTCCCGATACTTAGCATCTAGCGGCGCCTAGCGTTGGCTGTCAACAGGCCCGGGGTGGGGAATCAGGAGAATTCCCAGTGGGCCGCTTCACTTTTGGGCCGGTCGGGGATTATTAATTTTTTTTCACATTTGTCACGTTAGTTACATTAGGCTACACACGTTCCGCATTCTGACACCGCAGCGCGCAGCCTCTGCATAGGTTGTACCATGTGAGGGAGTTCTTCCCTCCCCTCCTATAGAGTTGGTTGGGTCCATAGCCCGTCTTTTCCAAAACGTTTTCTCAGGTAGGCTACCGCGGCACCGCCAGCGCCTACCGATAGCTGGGCCGGCCCTACCTTAACGGTACGCGTCAGGGAGGATGGATGGGAGGAAGAGGCCAGGAGGTATGGAAGCTTGTTTCCGCCACAGAATAAAACATTTAAAAAGATAATTGGGACTTTTTATCTCACAATTGCGAGTTTACATCTCGCAATTCTGTCATTATTTCTCAGAATTGCGAGATATAAAGTCAGAATTGCGTGAAATAAAGTCGCAATTGCGAGTTATAAAGTCAGAATTGCGTGAAATAAAGTCGCAATTGCAATATATAAAGTCAGAATTGCAATATATAAAGTCAGAATTGTGTGAAATAAAGTCACAATTGCGTGTTATAAAGTCAGAATTGCGAGATATAAAGTCAGAATTGCGTGAAATAAAGTGTCCCACACAAAACATTTGTTTGTTGTATAAGTCATAAGATAGATGTGTCCATTAATTTGATTATTAGATTTGATTGTGCATTAGCCTCACATATGACTGACTTTGCTGTATGCAGGCAGCGATGTGATGATGCCTGATATGAACTTGGGTTGCTACATTAACTGAATGAATATATGAACATATATGCCACATTGATAGGTCACAGCCTACCTATGACAAGATTTCACCGCACGTTACTGCTTCCATGCCTTCACTGACCCATCAACATTCTTGTAAGAAGATGCATTCCATTCACTGCCAGCATCCCACTCTCCAATTCATCATTGCACTTCTTACTCGCCTGCTTCTAGTTCACCCGCTCAGTTGTCCAAATAAACTTCCTGTTTGCTTAATCTGTCTCGTGAGTCTGAGGCCCCGTCCACACTACTGAGTTTTCGTTTAGAAACGGAGAATTAAAACGAATACGATCTCCGTCCACACCAGCGTTTTAGCTGCGTATTAGAATTGATCTCCGTCCACATTAAAACGACTGAAAACGCGGATCACGTGACCATTCACCAACACTGGGCATGCGCGTGCCGGTGTAAACACAACTTCATTGATAAAATTATCCCACCATGCGCTGGTTCTTCCCGGGTTAACCCAAAAACGACGCCCCATGTACAGTCGATACCGCCGCTGCACACGGGAATTGTCACAGATCGCTCTAATAATAACTTGCCTCCGGCGCATGTAGGCAGTTATAGCATTGTAAAATGCAGAATTTACTTGCACAACAGCTGCTAGCAAAGATATACGCCATGACTGATGACACCCAATCGTAGAGCCAAGCGTGAGCCTCTACTACGTCATCGTTTCTAAAGTCCTCCGTTTTGACCCGTCCAGACTAAAACGCCCTCCGGAGATTCAAAACGAAAAACGGGTCGGCAGCGTTTCTAAACTTCTCCGTTTTGGGTCTCCGTTTTTGGCGTTTTAGTGTGGACGGGAGGTGCAAACGTAGCAAAAGGTCTCCGTTTCTAAACGAAAACGCAGTAGTGTGGACGGGGCCTGATTCTGTAACCGTTTCCTTATAAAGGTCCAGAAATTTTAATATGATGTCATTACATCATTGTCTTGCTGCCAACAAACTGCTGCCTTGCTTATGGTTTTGAGTATCTATATCTGCCCTTTCCAATGAACGCAAGAACGTGCAGTTATCATGCAGATAACGTGCAGTTATCAACTTAATCCAGATATTTTAATCAAATCTGCACTTTTTTTTTTTTGAAGAACCAAATTAGCTAGTGATTGGTTGTCATGATTAGAAGAAATTACATCTGTCAAATCATTTCAAATGTCTTAAGGGAGACATGAAGAATGGACCCCAGGCCTTAATGTCTTTATTTTGAAGTTCTCATAGTTGTTTGTCATGCCATGTGATTCTCTTGTGATCTTGTCACTCATGTGCATCCTTTTGATTCATGTTTTGTTCACACTGGTTCATTGTTTGATTACTGTATTTGATAGGTGTATCTTTTTAATCATTAGACATTAGGGCTATGTTTATGTAGCATAAGAGTTACTTGACACAGGGACAGGTCACTCTAGGCACCTGATATTGGACCAGTGACTAGGTTCGTTACAGGAGGGTAAGTGATCAAGGCACACAAGGACACAGATAATAACTGGAAATGACTCAATGTATTTTGTTGGTGCAAAAGTAATAATAAAAAAACAAATGTAATACAACAACAATAGAAGAAAAATAAATAAAAACAAATGAAATAATTGTTCTTTTCAATCCCTTGTTGTTCTTTTTGGTATCTTTGAGCTCTGTTCGCTATTTAAATAGGTTTATAAATAGCTTTCCTTTCTATTTATTTCTAGGTATTCGACTTATATTTCAGTTGTTTAGTTTCTATTTTGGTTTATAGATATTTAGTTTTACTAACTGCTAGTTTAATAAGAGCTTTTCTTATCTTTAGGTTTTTTTATATCTTTATATAAAAGATCATAGAAAATATGAACCCAAATGAAAACAATTGAAATAGGAAAATTACAATATCACAATAGTTCAATTTGAAAAAATTCCACAATTCCAACAATATAACAGTCAATAACTTCTCAGTCTGTGTATAAATGAATGTTTCTTTGTCATCCAAAGTGGAAAATAATATGTTAGTGTGTGCAAAAGTCTCTTGGTGTAGATGAAAGCTTTGTTTCAACAGTCAATAGTGCAAAATAATCGCTTAAGGAAAAGTCAGATCCTACCGACCAGAATATATGCAACGAATTGGATTCCACCTGATCAGTAGAAGCACTAATCCATTGGAACGCACAGGATTTCTCCGTCTGCACTTCTCAAATTCACAGAGGTTCGGTTGGGAGGCTCGCCATCTCGTTGTATGGAGGGTTTGATCCAATCACACAAAAAAACCTGACCTGTTTATACAAACAGCGTCTTAAAGGCACAATATGTTTTTTTTTTTTATTAAAAATATAAAAAATCACTATATCTATGTTATATATTTTTTAAAGTTGTGTATTTACATTATCCCGACAGTTCCAATTAACTTCTAAATCCAGATAAATTAATATTTTAATTCGAAGACACGGACCGTGTCTTTATTTCCGTTTTGTCGCCGTCAATGCCGTCATATCCGTGTTGTCTCTGGTTTCCGCTCGTGCTGCCATGGCAACCAGAGCTATGAACCAGAGCCCTCTGATAGTAACCAAACTGACGCGGACAACTGTGTAGTTCGCAATGTCTATTTGCACGCTGTTGTTGTTTCGTTCAAACATTATGGACCATGGCAAGCAGACTTTGGATAAAAAAGGAGAACTAAACCGAGAATCAATATCAGTGCGGTGTTTTCGAGATGTCGAGAGCTCCCATGGACACTATATAAACGAGAGCTCCACGTCCGAGACTTCGACAACTCCTACATGTACTTTATTAAACAGGTGAGCACATTTACATAAAACTAATCAAGGTTATATAGTTCAACAATGATAAAATGTTAGAATATGATCTGTATGTTATTCTAATGTTGATCTAGCTAGCTTACTGCTAGTCTCATACAGACAAACTAACGTTAACACATACATTTCAACACATTCAAATGCAGTTTAGAGTGATAGTGTAATGTTAGACCAAGTGAAACAGCGCTGCGTTACCTCTCAAGTTTAATTTGTCTAATAAACTGACCTGTGAGTAGTAATTCTGCGTGTAGTTCGGTAAAATGAAATGTCCATATTCCTTTTATATCCGCGGGACTCGCATCGCGTTTGGAGCTGATAGCTGTCTCCTAGCAATCCCGAACTGCTTCATATCACAGTAATGATAAAAGCATCGATGTATTCAGTAATCCATATACATTATTAGATCGGTCGGCTTGACGTTGACGACAAAATCCATAATTCATAGCAAATGTTGCGTCATCAATCTACGCCTTTGTTATTGTAAATAGGTTAGCGACCCCTAGTGGAGAAAAAATCCCATACTGTACGTTTAAGTTTCAAAAGCATTCACACACCATTTCCTTTAGAACAACACAATATACACTACACTACACTACACTACACATTCATCAATCATCTATCAATCTATATGAAAATAGTATTCAAAAACCCTTTTCTCTCATATTCAGCAAAACATACCAGAATATGTAATTTATGCGCAATATAGCATGTAAGTGCTTAATTGGAATATTACATCACATTTCACACTCCTTCAGAAACTATTACAAACATAAAACACTTCAGAACTTCAATAAACAATTATAACATTCAGTTTTCAGTAAGTTGAACAAATATTACTTAGAAACTCACCAAATCCGGGGTTCATATGCTTTTAACCCACATTGGATTTCACAGGGGTTCTCAATCAACAATCATCAGCGGCAATATCAACAATCACGTTCTAAAAATAACCCAATATAGTTAAATAATAGGTCTGCAACATATTATACATCATATTATTCGAATATTAGAAAGGATTATTTAGATATTTGCCTCAGATTCATCTTAGCTTTTTTTTTCCTCTCACGATCAGCAATGCGTGTGTCTCTCGTTGCTTTCGCGTCTCGTCTCAATGACGTCACGCGCAGTCTCTGTCCAGACTGAATATGTTAATTAGGCATTTAGTCATTTTATCAATTTATTATTTTAAACTGCAATGACTTTATTCAGCTTTTTCGTTTAATACTTTCAGTATTTTATTAGAAATATAATTATTTGAAAATTATATTATTTTCTTTCTGTTTCTTAAATAGCTGAATTCTAACCTGTGTTACATTTACATGACAATGTACTAAAAAATGGAAAAGTATTGTCTTTGTACATTTAGCCAAGTGGGAAGAATATAACACTAGGCAGAAATTGGTCGTGGGTCCTTTTAAGAAACTTTTTTAGTTGTTTCTCTCTTTGTTTTCTTGCTATAGTCTACGCACTTCCTCGTGTAAAGCATATGCGCCGTTTTTCAGGGAAGTGAGAGTAGTTATTGCACACGAGTGCTCCCGGTTTTGTTCATATATGCCTATTAAAGATTTTGCGAGGTAAATATACATTCTCATACCAGTGAACAAAATGTGTAAATTATGTATTGTTAATGTTGAATGTTTTATTGATCATCTTTTAAGGACGCCTGTGATTGTGTGATCACGTTTTGGACATGCGCAAGGACTGGGTATGTAGAATAAATGTTAATCCAATTCTGTTTGCTTTATTCAAAGCTAGTATGTTTCCCAGTGAAATATGAACATGTTTAAAATGGAATGTGCATGTTAAAAACGTGTAATACCTGGTTAGAACTATTGTTACTAAAATGTTCACTGGCCCCATAGTAAAAAAAAATAAGTAAAAGAAAATGGGCCAATAAGCTTAGTACTGTTTTTTGCTAATTTTAAAGCATGTAACCATAATAAATAAGGTTATGACACCAAAAGCTACTAGATTAACTCATTTAAACAGTAAGTAATAAAATAGGAACAAATAATCAACTTATGAGCAATAGTCAAGTCATTTATATAGCGCTTTCAACAATATGAATTGTTTCCAAGCAGCTTTACAGTGATAACAGGAAATTACAGTAACAGAGATTGTTTTGGCTTTACAGCAGCTCTAGGATAAAGTTATTGTCCAGCTAAAGTTAGTTTTGATTGATTGATTCACTTCCGTTGCGAAGATCATTAGTTATTAACTTAGGGGCCGCTAACACTACACCATTCTAACAGAAAACCCTCAAAGCGCTCCTGCCGCCCATCCTCACAAAACAGTTCCTGGTGGCTCGAGAACACATTCCCGGAAATAGGTTCCAAGGTGCAAACGATTATCAGTTATTTCTGCGCAAACCTTCGCAACTACTGCTCAAACTTCGACGTCACGCACATGCGCATCACATGTTCAGTCCATAGGTATGCACGTTTTAATATAAGTTCGCAGGCGTGTAGTCCTTTTTTACAAATCAACTCTCAACAAACTACTTGTCTGACCTTAAATTATAATACAGAATTATTTATCAAGTCCGCGTAGCCACGTGGTGACTATTGTACAGATAAAACGACAATAGCACAAATACAACAGAACAAACATATAAATGAAATAACAGTGTTTTTTAGGTGCTGCATGTAGGTTTTAAAGGGAAATTTTCAGGTACAGAAATTGTAATCTAATGTATAACTATAGATCAACCTTTATTAAAGTTAATCAGTGAAGAGCAGTTAAAGATTTTTTGAAGAAGCAGTTTAAAAGAAGTTTGAAATGTTGAAAATATAAAACGTTAAATTCTGTTATTTGAAATGACTTAATAAATGAAACGATACTTTAAATGTGAAATTAAACCCGCCGGGAGGTGGCAGCAAGTCACTGTTAATCAGAGCCGGCTCTCCCTATAAGCGAACTAAGCGGCTGCTTAGGGCCCCGCCGCCACTAGGGGGCCCCCTAACTACAGATGGTACTCGCCGGTGTCGCCGCATTTTAACAGTCAACCAACCGTGTAAAATCGTTGTCTTCCCTGGACTTGGAAATTTGACCGCAAAAATTAAACGAGTCTATCCAACGGGTGCAGAAAAAAGGAGAAAAAAAATCACATTATAGTAGAGCTACTACTCTAACGAAATCCAAATTTTAAGCAGTTTTTACTGTAGAATTCTTTTTGTATTAATTTTTGAACTTGGCACATTACACAATGCACAAAGAGCGGCCTATTGCGTTTTCTGTACAATTCGCGGCGCTGTTTCTTGGCAACCAGAGGGTGCGTTAAAGTGGACATTATCCCATTAAAGTAGAGGTAGCCTACTCAAACGAAATCCACATTTTAAGCAGTTTTTACTGTAGAATTATTTTTGTATGAACTACATGTAACGTGCAACAATGACTGTAAAATGTAAAAAGTGTTACCTAGAGCTTTTATTAGATTTATGTATATATTTTATTACTAAACATTTTATATACACATTTGGCTAATGATTGTTCGCTGAAGTAGTGTTTTTGTAGTTGGAATATATAAAAAATAAATACCAACTCAAACTAAAATCTTTTGCAGAATTTTTTATCTCTTTGATAGATCAATATAGAAGAATATGTTTAAATCACTTTAGAAGGAAGCAAAGAAATTACTGGTCCAACTTCTCCCTCTTTTTAAAGTATGGAACAGGGAAAAGAAGTTCAAAGATAGAGACTCCAGCATCACCTGTAGTAGGCCTATGCAACAACTTTATTGAAGATTTTTAATACTAAAGGTTTTAAGCTGTCTAGTGGGCAAAAAACAGTTAGTGCTGTTTTAAAATTTACAAAGCATTCAGACAGTAATAAAGTAGATGTAGAAATTTGGCAAATCTGTAATCTTTACTTTTACTGTTTCAGTGAGTGTACTTTAATAAGCAGTAAAATAATTGTGGGCAATCATGTTAAAAGAGGTACAGATGAAATGTGTAAGGGTTAGATTGTATACAGTTGCTGGTTTGCGGTGGCAATACTCCATTATTCACTGCAAGGCAGGGCCCCAAAATTATCCTGCTTAGGGCCCCCAGATTTACAGAGCCGGCCCTGCTGTTAATAAGTGAGTCATTGAGATTCAACCATTTCATTCAAACGGCTGATTCATTCAGGCAAGCATTTTACCGTCTTAATGAGTGAGTCATTGAATCATTGATTAAAGCTGCCGTCGGCAACATTTTTTTTGATCATATTCAGTGAAATTGACACTATAATCCGACAGAACAACATAAATAAGATGGTTTTAGAAAAAAACCCGAGCTTCTAACTCCACCTGGAGCGTGTTATTTGTTTTGCAAAAATCCACCGCTCCCGGATCATCGGGTCCAATCAGCGCAGGGGGGTGTGAGATCTGACTGTCAATCACAGGTCGTGCACACGCCACAGATCCCCCCTCACTCGCGCACGTTATTATCACATGCACACGCCACGCCTGAAGTTCGCCTGGAGATTGCATGAAGCATGATGGCGGAGAAAAAAATGTACTAACAAGCTTCCAATTTCTCGGTTATTGCTATCTATGGATAGATTAGCCAGGGCAGCCTACCTCCGAGTCCATGGTGTTGATAGATGCTGAAGAGACAGACGCGTTCACAGAAAATCAGGTACACACGCACAGTGACACACTGACGAGCACGACCTCGATGGGAGGGTGCTCGCTGGTAGTGGGGAGGGGCATGAGAGTTGTAAACATTCAACATTTTGGCTAATCGACCCAATCTGCCAGACTTGCCGACTGCAGCTTTAAGCTGATTTGTTCAAAAAGCTGATTCATTCAGTAAAGATACCGCCGTGTGTTGCTCAGAGACAAAAAAACGATGCTGTGGACTTTGTTTGGAACTATTTTCGTTGGCAGAATATAGTGAATTAAGTCACTTAATATTAACTTGTTTATTAATGTGTACGATATATAAAATCAATGTCACATTTGTAATCATGCTGATATTTGGATAAAAACGGCGCTCTTCGTGTAATATTGTTTAACTATATTAAATTATATAAGGCATACAGGGACATATTTGTCCGTGAGGGGCTGCCGCTTTACTATTGTTATGTTATTGTTTATTTTGTGATTAAAGTTATGAAAAGTTCGCCGGTTCCCACCTCCTTTTCCCCTGAATTACTAACCTTGTTACATTGGGGCTGAAACCCGGGAGGAAGGAGGAACTCGCTGTCATGGAGGAACCATGTCCTGATAATTAGGAACCACAGTTTCCACAAATCCCTTCACTCGATTGGGATGTTCTCTTCTGGACTGCAAGGGCAGTGACTGTAACATCGAGCATATTTTGCACATATCGATTTCATCAGGCTCTGAAAATTCTTCAAAAAGAACACAAAGAATAGTCTTCTCAGCTGCCATAGTTGCAACTCTTGCGTCATCAGTATTGCAGTCAAACTTTTTGCAACTTTTTGTCGGGGCTGATCGCAGCCCTGGTTAGCCGTGGAGGGTAAGTTACTATGGCGATGAACACTGCTAAAATCCAAATCACTTTCATGGTGCCTAAAACCCAGGGTTGGCGCAAACTAAACTAAAACATACCTGGCTAGCCACCTAAAACGGCTTCATGGTATAAACTCCAGGCCTGGATTTACATTGTTTTGTTTATGTGTGTGCAGCAGTCGTCCGTGAGGGCATGCTGCTTTTACTTTCATTTTGTGTTTGTTTCTTTTGGAATTAAATTTGTGAAACGTTCGCTGGTTCCTACCTCCTCCTTCCCTTATCAACAAAACTCGTTACAAAAATCCTTCATGAAAACATCTGAAACCAATGTGTATATATATAATAAAGTACACAATCACCTTGCGAGTGTCCATATGGGAAGAAAGTGTCTGAGTTCGCCAGAGATGGGCACTCAAGTCGCATTTTAATAGACTTTAGACTTGACTCGGTCTCGACCTGAAATGACTTCAGACTTGACTCGGACTTGACCAAAGGTCTCGTTAATATTTTAAAAACAACTCAAGTCTTTAATCCTTAACTACGGATATAAAAAAAAGAAAGAAAAGAATTTGTGTTTTATATGAATGGTTTTATAATATCTACGTATATTTCCCTACGTGTCGCGGTAGTTTGAACTGCCATATAATTTGATTACGTATGTCCGTATATTGCGTGTAAAATCCGAAATGTCATAATGAAAGTTCCATGAAACATGACGGGAGAAACCTTGCCATATGTTCTTTCATTTGGGTTTATTAGCATGTCAAATCGGCTAGATGCAAAGAATGTGGGAAAACAAAGACACCGGAATGACAGGATCAAATTTTATGAGGTATCGCATCCACAAAGGTTAGTCACATTATTATACTGTGATGTAGCTGCATGGCTCCTTTGGATTGCAAGCCTGTTAAAACATTAACACACAAAATCTAGCCTTTAAACCTATAGCACTATGTTTTACTTTTATCAATCTTTTCTAAGTAGGCCTATGCACAGTTTTTCTCCCTCTTAATGTATGTCTAAGAGAGAGGAGATAGAAGGATGTTAATCCATGTATTACTATATCTTAACATATCGCAATCAGCATGCGTACAGTTTTCTATTGACGTAAACATTCTGAGGTTTGATATTTTCAGATAATGACTGTTGTCAATAACCCGCTATATAACAAACTACTGTATGACAAACCGTGACTGGCGCCACCTTGTGTCCACTTAGCATTTGTATTGAAAATATCTACTTTTCTTGTTGCCAGGACAATTGTTTTATACATTGAAATGGATTATAAAGTAACACGCTGGATTTACATTATCCCATAAATCTTAGGACCGTTATTACAAACAAAATGGATAATAGAAAGATCATATATTTTGTCTACACTATATTCTATATTCTGATCTCCTACCCTCTTGAGGGAAGTAATAGCAAGAATGAAAGAAATCTTGAGACATAGGAACTTCTTGGGAACAGAGTCAATAGGTTCGAAGGGTGCTAGGGATAGCCCTTCCACTCTCACATTCGCAGCAGGCCTTAAGTTTTGCAAAATGGTGTCTTCCCAAATACCCATTGCCTAACGGTGTGTGGTAAACACAGGGGGCCAATGTTTCATTAAACACTGAAGCTTCCCCGGGCGCCGCCATTGATTAGCAGACCCCCACCTGCTGTTAGCATTCCATTGACTCCCATTCCTTTTGGCGTCACTTTGGCAGCGAATAACTTTACATCTGAGGCATTTAAAGACTCCATTTGTCCATTATTTATTTCTAAAGCAACACGAAAATGTATAAAAGGCTCCATTACCTTGTATCTTACGTTATGGCCCCGTAGAAGCAGTTTTTGTAAAAATAGGCTAACGATTGCATCATAACCACGCGACTCTCTGTCGCACAGTAGAGAAATTACCGTATGGACAGGAGGAGAAGCTCGCGGGCAATCGGGGGGACGTGGAGGCAAAATGACAAAATAATTAATCAGAATACTTAGCAAAAGTTGCTCCTGCTACTAGGTCATGGACACCTCCTACTCACACTGTCCATCTCTGCAAATTTCGGAAGGGAATGATTCAGATTTCTCTTGGCACAGCTACTAGAAGACAGACGGGTTGCTCACGTCACATCTACGTCGTCAAGCTCAGTTTGAGTCTGCGCAGTACGGTCAGCCATCAGGAAGTGAGTGCTTCTAATTGACTTCACTTTTCTCCGTTGAATCCAATGGGGTCGCTGTGTCCATTTCTTTTACTGTCTATGGGTAAACAGCTATGGCCGCCATATAGACCTTTAGGGTGGAGAGGGATAGACATGCAGAAAAATTATCCTGAAGGAACTCCAGAAATTAACCACCTGGGCAGTTAAGTCAAACTCATGTTCTCTGCACCATGAAGTGAAGACTCTCCACTTCAGGGTGTAAAGTTTCCTCGTGGGGGAGCTCTAGTGTTGAGGATGGTCCCAACAACCTCAGTTGAGAGACTAGAAGTCACGCGTTGGTCCCCCTCAGGGGCCAAACCCATAGTTTCCACTTCTCCAGCAGAGAAGTATTGTATTGAAGTATTGAAGTGATGTATTGTGCCCCCGGCCTGTGACCAGTGGTGTAGTGGTAAAAAAAGAGGTGGGTAAACTATAAATTCTGGTGGACCACAACTTGATCACCCGGTAAGGTGGGCCACTGCCTACCGGTGTATGTGTATCCTGATGACATCGCTATAGGCCATTTGATGGTACTACCAAGGGTATCACTGGTTGTTCCCTCATCATAGGTCACACAATCACTATTCAATTCATACATTAATCTAAGTTCTTGTTAAAGAGACTCAAAAAGGAATAATATGGTTGAAATCTATCAAGTTTACTAAATGACAAAACAGAGAGAACAAAAATATTTAAGAGAGATCGAGAGGGAGGCTTATATCCAGGGCTTCCAATGCAATGCACTTGTGCATAGGGATTTGGGATTATTTTCATAGTTGATTAATCTGTTGAATATTTCCTCGATTAATTGATTAGTTGTTTGGTCTATCAGAAAAATGTGGATCAGTGTTTCCCTGTAGAGGGAAAAGTCTTTAACCTGGTGCAGGCTTGATTCCCTCTGAATCTCTTGTTCAGTTGGGTTTTGACATGCTCCCTACATTAAACCAGCTGCCTGTAATGAATAAAAAATAAAAAACTTTTTTTTGCATCGTTTTAATGATTTCCTGTTGCGGCTGCGATCAAGTTTCATTCTCGCGCAGCTTGTTTAATAACTTCATGAGCGTGTGTTTTCTGCTACGTGTGTGCGCCGTTCTCTTTGTTCCGTGTGTGTGTGTGTCGGCGCGCTGCGCTCTCTGCTCCGTGTTTGCGCGCTGCGCGTTCTGCTATGTAGTTAACGGCCCAAATGCTCGAATCATGTGCCGATCGGCGATCACGCACTGGAAAAACAAAGTCCGCTCAAATAACGTGAAATTTAGAGGTGGATAAACGCAATGTAGAGGTGGATAAACGCACTTTGGAGGTGGGCAAACGCTATTTCCAAATTTTGGGAGGTGCGTAAACGGCGTTTACGTGCGTTTAGCCTCCACTACATCCCTGCCTGTGACAGAAGGCCCTGTCTAATCAGAATCTCACAAGGGGAGCCGTCCTGTAGAGATTGGAAGTCCAAAAACCACAGATCTCCTCAACCACCACCAATGTACAGCATCCACCTGGATGATATATTATCATATATAGCCATATTGCGCTAGAACGCCCACCACACACCAGCTTATTGGATAACTCGCGAGCGTCTCTTCAACCTGTGCTCGTTCAGCCCCATGATCAATTAATAATTTGATTATTATTCCAAAATGTCTTATTTCAGGACCTCAACACCTCAGTGTGGGGGTCTGGAAAGAGCTGCAGGCCCCAATGTGGAGGCTGTGATTTACTGATAGGAAACATTTGTCAAGATTTTCCAACAAACTCTCTGTCTCTCAGCCCGGTCAGACGATGTTCAACTTGGACTAGCTCCTCGTCCCCAGGGGCACGAGCCTGGCCGCTCCCCTCAAGTGGGCTTGGCGGGAGTGAAGTGCCTCATCAGAAGACAAAAGCAAAGTTCACAGTTAGCCCCCTTGAACTCTGACTGTTCATGCTCCAATCCCGAGCATATAACACAAAGGCTGCATTTACACTGCAAGTCTTACTGCACAGATCCGATCTTTTGACTAAATCCAATTTTTTGGCCTGCCTGTTTACATTAACTTTAGACAGGACTGGTATCCAATATCTGTGTTTACATTAATTCCCGCTCAAAATTATTTTCGGTGATTTTTTTACTACGCACATGGTAGACCCTGGTTTTGAATGGCCGAGCTATTAAAATGATTTACATAATTCATGTCGGGTGGTCATGATTATTGGCCAGCATGGGCAAGATACAGCTGTCATGTCTCATGAATGTTTTGCAGCGCAAAATCTGACAGAACAGATAGTCTGGCATTTTTTTTCCGTTTATCTACAGTTCAGATCTAGAATTCTGAAGTGAAATAAAGTAACCCAATATATTTTTTATGAATTTGAATGAATTAACCAGAGACGTACGCACACATACGCGAGTAAGTAACCTAATAGTGAAGCTTGTTGTGTTAATTACAGCGAAGTTATCACCTCATTGCTGAGAAATATAATGTAGCTTTCAGAAGTGAAGCTGTTTTATTTATAAAGGTCACGGGCAGAGGTTGAAAACCAGCTCCTGAATGTTTCGGTGTTTGCACAATTTCTTTTCTTTACAAAGATAAATATAAAGTTCCCACCTCAATAAAAAGCTGTGAGTGAGCGCATACAGGCACGTCTGCCTTATAATACCACATTAGAAAGCTATCTTTGTGAATAGACGTGTCGTCTTCGGCTTGTGGTGGCTTGGAATTCAAAGGGGAATCGGATATGCGTGTTTAGACATAGGTTGGATGTCCAGATATCGGATATGTATCTGATTTAAAAACACATTTGGAAGTGGCTCAGATTGGATGCAGATTTTATTTTATTTTTTACACGTGTGCAACAAATTCCGATTTGTGTAAGATGTGAGTAAAACATCTGATTTTTTGTGCAAGTGTAAACGCAGCCAAAGGTCATGTGTATCCCCACCCATAAGATAACGAGGGCGAGGGGAACACAAGACCTAAACTGCTTTGTCGCCATTATAAGAAGTATTTTGTCCCTTATCATATTATCTTCCTCATCCTCCAGTTATTTTTACTCTTGTCATCATCATTATTATTATTATTGTCATCAATATTTTTTTATTACGTCTGTTATACATCTGTAGATGTTCCTTTGTTTAGATGATTCCACTCCCTCACCCATTTCACACACACACACACACACACACACACACACACACACACACACACACACACACACACACACAAGTTGGCTGTTGTTATGTATGTTTTGTTGTTTTGTTGGCCTTGGTTTTTGTTGTATTTCTCACCTGTAAATAGTATCTTTTTTTGCATAATAAAAAAATAATAATATATATATATATATATATATATATATATACACACACACAGTATATATAGTATATATATATATATATATATATATATATATATATATATATAGTCCCTACAATAAATGCAATACATAGACATAGAGCGCTTGCTGAAGATGCCAATGACATTAGAGTTAGTTGAATATGCTTCAGATGTAGGAGCATAGTGTCATTAAAACAGATGCAGTATAGAGTTCCCTCGAAATGATGTTTTATTAACAAAGTTCGGGAGGAGCACGTTCAGATAATTAACAACGCGAGTGGAGAGCATTCAGTTAATCAACGATAAGAGGTATATAAACAGTCTTACCTCTGTTTGTTGACAGTTTATCAGCATCCCTCCACCACCCCTTCTCACACTTCTAGCTCTAACCACTTCTATACACGGGGGGAGTACTCTGGGTCCAGGCCAAATTCCGAGCTCGGAGCCCTCCCCCCAGACAGCATGCCAAATACGCATAAAGCTTTACCCCATCTAATTATATGTAAGTGTGAACTCGTGAAAGGGAATCTCATCTCATCTTCTGCACAATATGAATAGAACCATTTAAACCTGAAACTGATTGTGCCTTTTTGTTTCTTTGCCTATAAAATGTTCAGTCTAGGGTTATTCACCAGGATACAACTACAGTATATAAAAAATTAAAATTAAAAATAAATCATAGGCACTGGATTTAGGTTTTTTTTCTTCTTTTTTTTTCTTGTAAATCTTTTTTTCTTCCATACATCATAGATCTTTCCCTGTCATTGTTACATTCTTATACTTTAATAATTGGCACAGCATAAAAGAAGATGAAGAGTGTTAGATGGCAGTCTAGGGGACCTCATCCCACTGGAAAAATGTAATCTCTATAAACTCAGTTTAATTATTTATAACTAATACATGTTTGACATGAATTAATTGATTTCAAAAACTGATGTACTCAAAAAAAAAAAAAAAAGCAAGCCGTGTGATGCATTCAGTAGTAAAGTATTAACTGTGACAGGCACAAACCTACTGCTGCACTGCAGATGACAGCCAGCAAAGGAATCCTGTTCCTTGGTAAAGGCACCAAATGATCCTTATAAAATCAGCCTTTGTTTTACAGCAGTGCATCAATTGTGGTGAAACGCAGGCTTATGTTGGCAAAGCAACAAGCGGGAAGCAGAAAGGCTACTGACACATCTGCTCAACACCATGAACAAGACTGCAGGGCCTGTTTGAAATGATTAAGGAATCTATTATTTAATGGGGAAATGAGGAGAACTAAAAGGCTGTTTATGCAAAAGTCTAAAGACAATTCTTAATCTGCGACTGCACAAGACTAAAACAGAGAGAGGAACTTGTCCTGTGATTTTTAAAGAGTTTTGGAAGTACACAACCTTTAACAAATACACCAAACATTTGTAAGTTTTATTTAGTAGGAACAGTTTTGAGGTTTATCAAATTATTACTGGGTAATAGAGATTGGTAAATAATACTGAATAACAAAACTGAATAACACACTAATTTGTTTAGACTGGAGGGGCGAAATATGTCAAAAATAATACTACAAAATATAAAAGTGGAAAACGAAAATGGAAAGTTAGAATTGTGTTGAGACTTCAACTAATGGGCTCTAGGGCATGTTGTAGTTGTTATTGTTATTATTAAATAATAATAATTGTATGTATTACTTAATGATTTCATGAAATGCATTCCATTATTCCATTTAATAATATATTAATTCCATGAACTGTCAAATTAATGATTTAAAACAAACAAACAAACAAACCATCACTAGAATCAGAGTAAAACCACAAAATAAATGCATGTACACATTTTAGTTTATTCTGCTTTATATTGTGTGATGATTTAAGGTAATGTAATTTACTCTAAGTCGACTTTCTCATGTTTTCTTAACATGTAATCCTAAAAAGTCAATTTTTATTTCACATTTTGTTTATTAAATCAACAGAATAAGTGCTGCCAGCTAACCTGATTTCAGAGAATTACCTGTCTAAGTGTGTGTGTGCGTGTGTGCGTGCGCGCATGCGTGCTTGTGTGTGTGTGTGTGTGTGTGTGTGTGTGTGTGTGTGTGTGTGTGTGTGTGTGTGTGTGTGTGTGTGTTTGTGGTAGTACAACTATCTTTGTGAGGTTTGAGTTTAGACAATCGGAGTGAGGACAAAGAGAGTAAAGTGAGGACATTTTGGCCGGTACTCACTTTCTGAGACCCATTTAAAGGCCTGATTGAGGGGCAAGACTTGTTTATTGGGATAAGGTTATGATTAGGTTAAGAGTAAGTTTAGGTTTAGGGCTAGGGCTAGACTACCAGGGAATTGCCCTTAACAATGAACACTTAAGGCCCACAGATTTGTTCATGGCTGAGTCAGATATGAGACCAAGATGAAGTACAAAATAAAGTACAAAATAAACATAACTTTATTAGAAACAGCAAATGATAACAACATTCACCACCCAATTAGAGGAATGCAGAATCACATAATCAGTACATAAACACACGCTGTGTCCGAAATGACATACTCTCTTGAGTAGGTATTTATTTGGAAAAAATAATTACTTAACGGCCGCTTAAAAAGTATGTTCTATATAGTATTAATACGTTTAGTATGAAGGTAATCTGGACATACTACATTTGCCATGTTGTCATTATCATATGACCTACGAGCGTCAGTTACGTCGCTTCACTGCCTTTCACAAATCATCTCCCATGGCCTCATGGGATAGTGTAGTGTGTAAATCATATGCACACTTCAGAATCTCGCTGGAAGTAGTAGATCATCCGGGAACTTTTTGCCTACTATTTTATGAGTACTGTGAATTCTGACATACTACTTTTGTCAAACACTGTTTTTCACCTATTAAAAAGTAGGGAAGTATGCGATTTTTGATCTACCACACTCTCCTTATTTCTGAAAGTCATGTCCAAACACATGTGCACTGTCACACCACACCACAGTGCAACAGACCCAAAATGTTGAGCGCTGCAATCGGAAGCACCACCACCAAAGCAGAGAGAAAGACAGATCCCTCACACTACCACTGACCATCCCGGCTCCTGGAGTGAAAGCAAAATAATATATGTTACGTGCTTGGATGTTTGTTCCCTTCCCTTTTGTTATTGGTTGCTGTGTTTCTCCCCTCTGCTGTCTGTTTCTTCCTGGTTTCCCGCTCTCTGCGATCTCTGAGTTTGCAGGCTTGCTATTGGTCGGAAACAACCAATCATCGGCTGTGGTTTGGGATATAAGGCACTCTGGAGAATGGAAGAGGTGGAGCTTGGAGCGTTTGTTGGCTGTGCTACTTTTGTTGTTAAAGCTACTGACTTTGTGGTAGTTTGCTGTCTTGCTTGTTTGATTGTGTTAACTTAGAGGATGTCTAAATTGATCACCAGTCCGTAGAGAAGAGAAAAGGAAAGTGCGTCACGTGACATACATATTGCAAACACGTAGAACCTCTGTTAGACACACTAGGTAAGGTTTGTTTAAGTTAGTGAAGCTTTAGTTATGGCATGTTAAACGCTGAAGAATTCTTTATTTTCTGTTTTTGGTTTCAGTTAGTTTAGAGTTTAGTTTTGGAGATTTAGTTAGTGTGTGTTTGTTTAGCACCGCTCATCTTCTTTCTCTCTGTGGCTTATTTCAATTATCATTTTTATTTTATTTTTGCTTAAGTTGTGTTTAGCTGTAAATAAGTAAAATTTTTTTGTGTTTCCATTTATGTTATATTATATATATATATAATTATAGGAGTGTGTTTGAATTTTATTATGTACGTCTTCCTCATACCTCTATAATTCACACTCGCACCTCATAAAATGAACACATCAACAATAATTTTTGACATTGGGGATAATCATGGATGATGAAGAAGAAGAATTTTAAAATCAGAACACCAGAACATGATGGCGGCTGTTGGGTAATCGTCCAAGCTCACTTTTCAACACCGTGAGACAATGCACTACACACAGTAACTAGAGTTAAGTTTGAAATAACCTGCGTTGGGCCCATAGGTTGGGCCAAGTTATCGCTCAGCTGATCCTCTGAGTGTTGAACGCTGAAACAAACACACTGGTAAAGCAGGAAACGAACACAGTTCGGCAACACACTGGCAATAGCCCATAAAGCGAGGTTGCCAATTTGGCCAAACAATGCAATGCAATAACACAATGCAGTCAGGCAAGCACGGAAAGAGCCCATATAAACCTGGTTGATTCAGACAAATAATCTATAATAAAGCCACAACCAGCAGCTCCTACCCTACAAACATTCCAGCGGCAATCCAAAAATATGATGACGTAACCAGTGACCTACGGCTGTCTTTATAGGCCATATAATATGAGCGAAGTAGAACACATACATTGAGGACTTTGTGATGACGCGAATCTTCCACTTGTCCCGCTTTCTGCGTAAAATAAAATAATACGTAGACGGGACAGGAAGACAGGAAGTCTTGCTAAGCTTGTGTTTCCAACCCATATTGCAGCATTTTCAAAGAACAGCCTGGTGCTGTGCTCTGATTCACAAATTAATACACCGTAGGGAAAGTAATCATTCCTGATTGCAATCATTATAAGCACCTCTTGACTATCGCTGGGAGGTTTTTTTTCATATTTTGTCAAAGCCATCAAACAAATCCAATACGTTTCAATCCCCTTATTGCCTTTCAAATTATGTTGGGGCCCTGCGTTCAGGCCTTTTGCATCAAACTAATGGTTTGAGGCCTTGAGTAGCCTCTTGTAAAGTTTACAGCAAGTCTGATACAGTATGTTCTAAAACATTATTAGACTATTTTTTTTATTTTTTTTGTATTACTTAAAATGCCAGAGGTGAGGTCAGACTGTCCATTTATGACTTCAGGAACTACTTCACCCTGTTTAGAGCACCACATGATTGGCATCTCTACATTTTTATTTATTGGAACTTTTGCTCATAATAGTCACAAAGCTGGAACATTTTTCCATCTGCCTGAATAGTTTTATGGTGTTCTGTCTGACATATTTGCAGATTCCTAAATGATTGCAGAGGGAGTGACTTTTCCACTAAAGGTAAGAGAGTATATCTGCTACGAGGAAGTATTTTGCTTTTATTTTTATCTATTTATTTATTTATTTTTGTAGATGAATGACAGATGTGAAAGCAGGCCTGGCAACGAGAGGCTCAGCCGGCTCTGGCGTATCTAACAGACAATGTTTTTGAGACTGAGATGTTCCTCACTATGTCCTGTAATTCACAGATGATGAAAAGCCAATGTTAATCACATCTGCAAGGGGAGAATGTGCTGGAGATACTGGAAGAATGTCTGTTGAAGGTAATAATACCAAACGTAGCTTTAAATGGCTCCATGCTATGGTAATAGTTCAGAGCTTATTTGTTGAACGATCAAATTGAATAAACCATAAAGCTCCAGGGCCATGAATTCACATAAAATCTATGATGGAGCCATGATGAATATAATGTGGAGTAAACTAGTTAGTTGACTAAAGCTTTCTTTCCAGCCTGTGGGAAAGCCTGTTTGAAAATGCTTAAATCTCTTATATCGAAAGCTACGGCTCGCCATGTCACCATTTTGCCGGTGGCCATCATCACAGAGGTTTGTGAAGGTGTCAACCAAAGGCTTGGGCCCCAAAGGGGTCTGCCAACATTGGTTTAATGGAAAATGTCTCAGAAAACTGTTCAATTCAAAAAGCCCATTGCCTTTCTCTTTCTCTTGAGAGACATTTAGACCTTACTCAGTAAAAGGACTGCCAAGGTTCTGGAACTTTTCAACAACATTAAGAAAGTGTAAAAAAAAAAAAAAAAAAAAAAAAAACCTGTAAAGAAAAATGGGGAAAAGCTTGATGGTCTTTAAAACCATTACTGAACTTAAAATGGCAGGGCAGGCTCAAGAGAAACGTCACTGTAGTGAGTTTTATTTTTAAATGTCGCTCTGGTTACACTCTCACCTCTCACGACCTTAAAGTCTCTGCAAACATCTGATATTATCAGATGTTTGAATGAGGCAAGGCAAGTGTGTCCTCTAATATCCTAATATCATGTTTCAGGTTTATATTATACTAATTTCATTTATTATGCTATTATATAGATATTTTGAACCTCTAAAAAATGACAAAAAAGCAACAAATTTGGCCATACCACTCTACATTTCTAGTCTTTTAAAACCGGTACAGATAATGTAATATTAATTAAATAAAATGGCACTTTTAACAAGAGCAATTTGTAATAATCTCAATATTTCAAAGTACATTTTAGATCATTATGTTTTAATAATATTTTGTCATGCTTTAAATATGTACACTTATTTTGCTGTTGACTAACATACTAAAGCACATGTAAAGTACTTTATTATAATTGATTATGTTGTAGTGTGTTATTTGAGCTTACAATTACAGTTAAGATATTTTAAAAGTACTAAGTTCATCATTACAAATGTGTAATCACAAATATATAATAAATACTTATTGACAATGGAATTGAATAATAAAATTACATTTTGAGATGTACTTAAGTCCTACTTAAGTGAGTCAAAAAGCACTCTAAAGTTCAGCTAATTGAATTGAACATAAATTCAATCTGTAATACATTTTCATTTAATTTAATGAAATTTCATATTCTTTTAATATATATATATATATTTGTTTTGCTCTTTTTTTTTGCTATAGTGTACTTTTTTCACAAGGGTGAAAATAAGAATTATATATATATATATATATATATATATATATCAGATGTGACTTAACCAGTGTTCTAGATAAAATAAAATAAAATAAAAGCATGTTTGAGGAGAGAAATGTAAACATTGCACATGGATTGCCGGTCAGTCATTATTTTGTCTTGCAACAAAAGTAAACATTCAATGGATTTCAGTCAAACAATTACACAATGAGATGTCACCACCTCCAGGCATGGAGCTTCCCTGTGTTAACACTTCATCATAGATCTGTGTGACAAAGCAATCATTGGTGTCATTCCGCTTTTAATCCACCCCAGTGTGTCAATTATAGACATCCTGTGCTGACTAACCCATTTAACCAGTGGCCAGCTGTTACCAGGGTGAAGGTTTGTGCAAAAATGACTCCGAAAAGTAAAGTAAGTTCTGAAAAAATATAATTTGCTTGGTATAATTTGCTTGATTTGGTATAATTTGCTTACCACTTATTGCTATCCTATTGTGTTAGTGTGTAATGAAGGTGTTCGTACATAACTTAATGTCTTAGCAACTATCATGCATACATAAAAATGTATTAGCAACAGCAAGAAACAAAAAATAACTGATTACATTGCAAGGCTCTGTTCATGCAAACTGAATAAGGTCCCTTCAAATATTTGCTATTATTACAGAACTTCAGTCAAGCTTTTGGCTGAGTTCATCAGACATCTGGACTGGATTTTGTGTTGATATTAAAAAAAGGGTTTTTATTTATTATTTTTTACATTTATTTTTTGGATGGGGTTTAGGGTGTTTAACAATTATATTTCATTATAAAAAAAAACAACAAAAAAACTAAAAGATTTAACAGATGCTCTTGGAAAGCTCTGACTATATTTATTTGTTTACTCCGTTACTACAGTGGAGTAGCTAGCTCACTGCGCTTCTTAACGGTAGGAAAGTTACCAATCTCAAAATATATTTTAGTCTTTTCTGTACACAGTTGTGTGCAGCACAGTTGGTAGGTTGGCAGAAAAATGTGCTATGCAGCTCATATTTCGGCGACAACGGTCTTGAAATGTCATATTTTTCCTTCAAGATTTTTTTTTTTTTTTTTTACTTTTTCTCCACTTTAGGAAATGTGCCACAACTCAGTTTGTCTAGAAAAATGTTATAAACTTATGATTTACTCATGAAATCCCACAACCTTATAAAATCACCAATCAACCTGTCATATGACTTTTCATCGTAACACATGCAAGAATCAAGAATGTCACTTGGTAAAATAAAAATCTAAAACAAAAAAATTACAAAAAAAATTCTGGTAATGAAGGGGTTGGAGTCGACTCCAAAACCAACAAAAGTCATGCAATTTTAGTCCAGTCCATGTGTATAATAGTCAATGAACTATGAAGTCTGGCAGCTCATAGAGCTAAAATAGACTGTAAAAAAAAATCCTGTTGTGGTTGCCAGAAATTCACGAAAAAAAGTACCTGTATATTCACCATGTGTGCCCTTTCAAGGGAACTCGCGCTGCGTCAAAGCGCTGTAGGCAGGCACGGATTAACGCTCGGGCCTACTGGGCATTTGGCCGGGGCCCTGTCAAATTAATATTATTTTCAAATAATAATTATTATTTATGTATTTTTTCCAGTAAAATTGTGTTGAATATTGTGGAATAATGTGATTTTTTGCAGATGCAAAGTATTAACTGGTGAATAAATCAAATAAATAATTTGAATGTATTGCTGCGCTGTTGAGAGGGACATGTAGAGGTGAGTGAAAATTATTGTGTAATATAAAGTCACGCATAGAAGACGGTTACTCGAAAAACAAAACAAAAATGAGTTTAAAACCACAACCGAGTGGATCAATGAAAAGAAAGCAAAAAAAGGACAAAGAAGCAAGAGAAGCTCAATTGCTACAAAAGCTACCAACAATCTCCAGCTTTTTTAAAAGTTGCGAGTCGCGACGATAACGATAACCGACCTTCTCATCTGAGCTGCTTCAGCACTCTCAAACACCTGACCGAGTGAGCAGATGACCAATCAAATCACAGTAGGCGGGCTTTATGTTCACAGAAGCGCGAGCCGAGCGCGAATTCCAGCGCAACACGCTTCACGCTTCAGTCAACGTTCATACAGTGCGAGATAAGAGGCAAAACAGCTGTTTTAAGATAGAAGTTTTAAGCGACCGACAAAAATAATCAGTTTGCGAAGACTGTATCAATCAAAGCTCAGCTTTAGGAAGGGAAGTTATACAGGTCAAGATAAAGAGACTGAGAGAATAAAGAGAGAAGGAGATGGAGATGAGAGAGGAAGAGCAGGTATTGCCCAGAATGAATTGGTAAACTATGTACAATTTAGCAAAAATAAAAATAAAAATGTCGAAAAATGTGGTGAAGGGGGCCTTTGAGACATCCGTGCCCAGGGCACATCATCACCATAATCTGTCCCTGGCTGTAGAAATGCCTCTGCGTGATTGTGTCTTGAAGCATGTATGAAATCAGTCCAGTGCCGTGACGGAACGTCATATGCGGGTGACGTCATCGACCAGGAAACTACAGTATAAAGCACACCTGAACTAAACAGCGTCAGCTTTTGTGTCTTCAGCAAGTACTCTATGTGAAATATATGTCCCTGGAGTTTTCACACACACACACACACATATATATATATATATATATATATATATATATAAACTTTATAATGGTGAGCAAACAACAGTTCAATAGTGTGTTCATCCCTGCCCAATCTACACAATGGCTGGGGATACACGTGTATTGTGTGTTGTTTGTTTGGGAGTGGAGCACGCTCAGTCAGCCTCGAGGGGGCTGAATGTGAGCATTGTTGTGAGCAGTTGAGAACGCTGTTCTCCCGGCGGGTGTTCTTTGAGGAGGGTGCCTCGGGTTAGAGACGGGCCTTCACCTGCTAGGTCCAGTGTCTCATCTTGGGGTTCAGAAGCACGCTTTGCTGTTACATCCACCCCGAATGAGGCACCGGTCCTTCAATTATCCAGTTCTGAGGAGCTAAAAGTTGTAGGTATCGAAACAGTGAAGACTCGCCACTTCTTGTGAAGCAAACAGGCTTTTGAATTGTGTGTTCCTCCCTGCCCTCACTACATTACGAGCAGGTATACACACGATTAAAGTGTTTGTTTGGGGGCAGTGCATGCACGTCAATATGGGCTGACAGTTATCATTCATAAAATGTTCCCTATGTGTAGAAAAGAACATGCACTATCGGGAGTTTTAGCTCCGCCCCTGTTAAGTCTTAAACTGGCTCGGATCTCGTTCTTGCTGTGGCAACGCGCAGATTATGGGTCCACAATATGTTTATAATGCGGAGGAAACTGAGCTGAGGGAGTTCCCCCTTTCTCTATTTTTCCTATTATCACAATTAAAATGTGTGTTTGCAAGCTATGATTATTTTTGTATTAAAATATGAATATTGAACCTGTAATTCAGACTATGAAATACTTGTCTGGTTGTTTATTGGCTGCATTTAGGAATTAAATGAAACATGTTTCTAGCTTTTTAGGTGTATAAAATACTATGCACTTTGTAAAATCCATCCTTATGGGAAGGGCACACGCCGAGTGCTTTGTGCCCTTTCTAAAATCCATGCTTATGGTAAGGGTACGTGCCGAGTGCTTAATGCCCTTTCCAAAATCCATGTTTATAGTAATAATATCCATTGTTCCACAACACAGGAAGTTCCTAAGTTTCGCTTTCAGGGGCAAAGCATAACAATATTGTGTTCTTCCTTTTGGCCTAGCTAAGGTTGACTGCCAAGAAGAGTGTGCTTTCTCCAGAGGACCACTTTTCTTGCCATGGTTTGGGATTCGACAACGATGCAGGCACATATGTCTCCCACTCGTATCACTTCAATTATCTCAGCCGTGAACGAAATAAAGCTAGGCCAGTCGCTCACAGTAAAGCAGTTTCAGAGACTGTTTGGTCTGATGGCAGCAGCGTCCAACATGATACCTTTTGGCCTGTTGTACATGAGACCGTTGCAGTGGTGGCTCAAAACCAAGGGGTTCTCCCCGAGGGGAAAGCCACTCCACAAGATCAAGAATGCCTTCGTGCCTTAGTCATGTGGAAAAAACCTTGGTTTCTATCCCCAAGGACCTGTGTTGGGAGCATGAGTGAGTCGCTCGGCTCGGGGTCTGCAGCGGGACCATCAACTCTCATGGCACACAAATTGTCTGGAAATGCTGGCCGTGTTTCAAGCTCTGAAACACTTCCTCCCACTTCGTACCAACAACACATCGGTGGTCTCTTACATATACCATCAGGGGGGTCTGTGATCGCGCTCCTTATACAAGCTTGCTCACCAAATCCTCCTGTTGGCCGAAGGCAAGTTGCTCTCTCTGAGGGCAGTATACATCCCGGGGTTTTTAAATCAGGGAGCAGACATCCTGTTGAGGCAGGGACCGAAGCCTGGGGAATGGAGTCTCCACCCCGAGGTGGTGGAGCTCCTTTGGGAGAACTTCGATCAAGCGGAAGTAGATCAGTTTGCATCTCTAGAGAGGATACACTGTCCACTTTGGTTCTCCCTCACTCAGCCAGCTCCTCTTGGGCTGGACGTTATGGTACAGACATGGCAGAGGCTACGTCCATGCACCTTTCCCCCGATTGCTCTGCTCCCGGGAGTTCTGGTGAGAGTTCGCCGGGACGGGATCTGTCTTCTATTAATAGCCCCGTTCTGGCCGGCCAGAGTATGGTTCTCTGAGCTAGTGTCTCTCCTCGACGGCTCTCCTCTGGAGTTTCCGCCAAGGAGCAACCTTCTCTCTCAGGTGAGCGGGTCGATCATTCACCCCCGCCCAGAGTTGTGGAAACTGTGGGCTTGGCCTCTGAGGGGTCCCAGCTCATAGGTTCAGGTCTCTCAACCGAGTTTGTTGAGACCATCCTTCACTCCAGAGCTCCGTCCACGAGGAAACGCTACGCCTTGAAGTGGAGATTATTCACTTCCTGGTGCGGAAATCACCAGTTGGACCCAGTTAACTGTGCAGTGCTGGAATTCCTGCAGGAACAATTCTTTGCAGGGTTACCCTTCACACTAAATTGTACATGGTGGCCTTAACTGCTTACCACGCTCCTTTATCTGGTGTGTCTTTAGGGAGACACTCCTTAGTACCCGTTTCCTCCATGGCACTTTGAGGCTTAGACCTGCAGTTCGCACGAGGGTGCCGGCCTGTAATTTGGCCATCATTTTGGAAGGCATTTTGAAATTTTGAAATATTTAGCAAATATGATCCCCCCTTTATTTTCTGTAACTCATCAGTTCTAGGCAGCTAGGACAGTTATACTGCATTACTCCCGGCATGCCCGTGATCGACTTGCTTCAGCCTATCAGAAGCTGACGCTGTTTGGTTCAGGTGTGCTTTATAGTTTCCTGGTCGATGACGTCACCCACATATGACGTTCCGTCATGCCATTGGACTGATTTCATACGTGCTTCACGATGTAATCACACAGAGGTGTTCCCACAGCGTTTTGACGCAGCATCTCGTTCCCAAAAGGGATGGCTTCACTAATTACATTTTTTTTACGGTTTTGTAAGCACGTTGCATAGTTGTGCTTGGAGTCAATTGTTTTATTTGTGATAATGCATTGAAACATGCAAAATAATGTGGACATATTTATTTTTTTTTGGCAAGGCTGTCATACAAAATTATTAACTACCATTTCTGTGAAAACAGAAACCGCATCTCATTAAAAATCGAATGAAATGCTGTAATCATTGTCCCACAAAAATGTTGGAAATAATACAAATGTATTATTATATATATACAAAACACTAAATAGTTTGAAAATAGGTACTATTGTTGTGCCTCTAGGAACAGAGTTGGGAAATACTGCATTATGATACATCAGTGTTAAACAGGAAGCGTATTTTCCAGTATACAAATTGTGATCTGTGAATCTTTTACATCTCCTCTACAACTGAACTACCACTGAGAATTGGGCACAAGTGTTCCTGGTAGAGCATGTTGATAAAAATATCCTATGTGATGAATTCACTGTCACTTTGAAACAAATGCACAAATGTAAATGTAAGTACAGTACACGGAGAACACTTGAACAATCTAAAGTTCCTACTTTCATAAAGAGCACCCATTATGCTTTTATAATTATTTACCTTTCTTTTTGTGTGTAATAGCTTTTTGCACATGTAAATGATCTGCATAGTTAAAAAAGCAAAAAGTATATGCCAAATTGAGTGAATCTATTCAAAAGAAAACATTTGCCAGAAACTCCTCGTTTGTTGACTTTGCTACGTCACCATGTAACATATTTGCATAATGCCACCTACTGGCTGCTTTGGCCGCCTTCAAATAACAGCTATAGTTATTGATGTCAAGGAGACACTGTTTTTTTGTTGTTGTTGTTTTTTTTATTTTTTATGCAAGGGCAAAAACCTCCAATTCCAACGGCATAGAGACCATATAATGTTTACTGCAGCTCATGAAGCCTCAGGAGCTGAAACACGATTATGGTAAGGGCCTTTACATTTCTGACACACGCTTTCACCAGTCACAACAGACTGGGTCCAGGTGACCAATTAGAGAAGACTGGGCTTTTCGGAAAGGTGGGCTTTAAAGAGAGGAACTAAATCAGGGCATTTTAGGCATAGAGTAAAAAGAGGTGCTGCTTTAATATACGGTATGATAAAAATATTATGTTTATGCAACACATTCTCTCTCCCAATTGGTCACATATGGACACTTGGTCAAGACCCCTCGGCATCTCTTTTTAACGCAGACTCTTTAGCGTAATTTTTCGATGCCCCAGATACTCTATTGCTTTCAGTTGTTTGCCATATGCTTATATTATACTGTAAATATTTATACTTTATATGTTGGAGCAACTAACCCCACTCATATCCTAAACGGTACGTTTCTCCCACTACTCAACAATATAAAACACATAACAGGCAAATAAAAGTATTCAGTCACAGGTACATATTGCTAGCCTGGTTAAAACCAGACTATTCTCAGTAGTAACTGAGTTATGGTCTGGCAAAGCTTCATTAATAACTCATTTCCAAAGGGGCGTCACCAACGGATGTCGCTCAAATGCCTCTGGGCACAATTGGATAGACCTAAAACCAATCAGAGCGATCGTCATCGTGTAAAGCCATATGCTGCGTCCCAATTCGCCTAAGTTACACTACCCCATAAAAGTATGTACTCTTTTTGTGAAGAAAAGGTATTTACTTTTGAATGTGTAGCAAAAAAGTAGGCAAGCTTTGGGACATACTACTTCGTCATCTTTATCGGACGGATCTGTCGCGTGCATCCTGTCACGTAAACTGCCCTGTCAATCATCTTGTCACAGTTAAAATCCTCTATTAAATCTAATTTAATTTCCTACCGTTTCGGAGAGAAATGTAGTAGCACGTTCATCTGCCAGTGGGTCTTTCATGGAGACTGTCCTCATGTGTTTGCAATTTGAATATAATAATGCATTTAAAAGTTTGTTGGTGCGCTTCACCAACGGACGTCGCTCAAATGCCTCTGGGCGCAATTGGATAGACCTAAAACCAATCAGAGCGATTGTCATCGTGTAAAGCCCGCCCCAACGTTTCTGATTGGTGCCGCGATTTCGAGGGATTAGAAATGGGCTTGAATGAGCTCTTTGCCAGACTACTTGTAGAGCAAATCTAAATTTGCCGGAAGTTGTCTGGATTTTCCCAGGCTAACATATTGTAAAAACTGACCAAAAACCTTATAAAAGTAGTACAAATAACTCATGTTGCATTCCAAGTCTCCTGAAGCCATACGATATCTTTATGTGAAGAACGGAGTGGATCTTAATGTTTTAATCGCTGAAAAGATCCCGCATCGTGAACGGCAGATACAGTCATTAGTCGGGTGTATTTCATTCAAAAGATACACCCGACTCTTTAGCATGACGCAATCAGTCACGAGACACACGAGAGCCAATGCCATTTCACAATCAAAGCTAACATAACGCTTATTCGGGCTGCAATTTTTGAATGCATGCATATGATCAATGGGGGATGGAGACGATGATCACTTTTGGGTTTGTTCACACAAATCAATCATTTGGCTTTGGAACACTTGGTATGTTTTTTACTTTTTGAATAAATTGTGCCTGTAGTCTTATCTGCCTGTTATACCCTGTGTTTTATATTATATAAAACACAAATGGGTAGGTTTAGGGGTTGGGTTACGTGTTCAAACGTGCCTAAACAGCATGAATAAAAACATAAAATGAATGTAAATAAAATTATGCTGGCTGATTAAATTGAGAATCACAACATGTCATAATGGCAAAACCCAATATATAATTTTATCAGGACAATAACATTCCCATACCTAATGTGTCTGTGCATGATCTAAATGAGCATAATAAGGGCACTTTAATAGTATAATAATATTTGAACCCAAGAGGATTTGAACCCATATTTTCACTCACAACTCTCAGTAGACTTTCCTCACCACTAAGCCACTGGACTCTACCATCCCGGCTGCTTTATGTTCTTCAGCTGAATGATTCATGAGCTACACATAGTCTGACCTCCTCACATGTTCCATGTATGAAATTACACACTTTATCAATTAAGGACACATATTTCATGCATTGTACAGTCTTTGCGGCGATGACAGCTTCAATGTATTATAATGTTTTGTTTGTTTTAATGGGTGAAAGCAATTTTCTGTTCCTCATGAGAGTCTCCAGAGAGTGTGATAGCAAAGCATCTTTACTCAGTAAGTGAAACATGCCCTAATGCCCTGTCATTCTTTACCGCCTCCTTTGATTTATAAACCTGTCACTATGTAGCCACTCCACATCTGAGCAGCTTGCAACTTTGCCTCTTTTAATGCGTATGTTTGATGTATCTGACTCATGCCCGACAGTCGCATATGTGCAGCTGCATTGATTAGCTAATATGAATGCATTGAATCATTTTACATAGATTTACTTTGGAATCAGGTGACTTGGGTATCAGTTGAGTGTTTAAGTCTAACCACAGCCATCTATGATGTGTTTAGAAGGCAAAGCACTTACACTCACATGCCACTTCTGTGCACCTTGCTAGTACTGGCATGGATCCTATTTTGCCTTCAGAACTGCCTTAATTCTTCATGAGATAGATTCAACAAGGTGCCTGAAAAACATTCCTCAGAGATTTCAATCCACATTGACATAAAGCAGTTGCTGCATATTTGTTGCTTCACATCCATTATGCAGATCTCCCGGTCCACCACATCGTAAAGGTGCTCTATTGGTTTTTAGATTTGGTGACTGTGGAGGCCATTTGAGTATAGTGAATTCATTGTCATGTTCAAGAAACCAGTTTGAGATGATTTTTGCTTTGTGACATGGTGCATAATTCTGCTGGAAGTAGCCATCAGAAGATGGGCACACTGTGGTCATAAAGGGATGGACATGGTCAGCAACAATACTCAGATAGGCTGTGGTGTTTAAACAATGCTCAATTGGTACTAAAATTAGTATTGGGCCCAAAGTGTGCCAAGAAATTATCCCCAACACCATTGCACCACTAACACCACCAGCCTGAACCAGACATTGAAGGCAATGTCTGCTTCAGACATTGCCTTCAATGAAAGGACTTCAGAACTGGTTCAGACATTGCCTTCACAAGTCCTGAAAAGTGGCCAAAACGCTTCGATCGCCCCCAGGTGGTTGGTCCCAGACAGTATAGGTAATAAACCCCGCCCTCTCCATGTAATCAAATGGCATGCTAGACAAACGAAACAATTCAATTACATATCAAATCCTTTTTTCCAAAGGTAGTTTCTGTCATTTTAGGTAGTTTTTATCACGCTGATGTTAGTTCAAGTGTTCGTTTTTTAATACGTTTTTAGTTCGTTTATTTGATGTTATACAAACGGGAGTGTGACGTCATGATTGACGGCTGATTGACAGTTTCTCTGAGCGAAGTAGTCACTGAGGCACCAATGGAATTTTTTGGGGGATTTTCGGGAGGAAATTGGAAATTGGAAATTACATTTTCATAACTGTTTATTTCACACCGACCTAATGAGTTGTTCAGCAGTAAACTACTAACCGATTCTGCGGTAGTGTGGGCGGAGCCTTGATATCACATTACGCTCATTACTGCGCGGACTCAGGTGTTTACACCAAATTCTAACCCTACTATTTGATTGTTGCAGCAGAAATCGAGACTCATCAGACCAGGCAAAGTTTTTCCAACCTTTTATTGTCTAATTTTGGTGAGTCCAGGCAAATTGTAGTCTCACTTACCTGTTCTTAGCTGACAGTGTAATAACTCATCTCTGGACTGCTAGTGTCCTCCAAGTCAGCAGGTGGCGCCACTCTCCAGACTCTTGCTGAACACCACCACTCATTAAGCCTGATTCATTACATCTGTGTTTTGCCCGATATGATTGTGTTTGTTTAAAGGAACAAGCCACCGTTTTTTATTTTTTTTATTTTTTTTTAAATAGGGGTTATTCACTGTCTCCCCTACATTTAGATAGGTGGGCAAATGCGTTTTTGTCTCAGTGCATGCATTGTCTTAGTCTGGCAGCGCTGCCGCTAGCTTAGCTTAGCATAATGAATGGAATCCTTTGTTGCCGGATAGCATAGTGGATAGTCTTGAGTAAAAGTGATAAAAACAAAACAAAAAAAATACTAAATTACTTCCTGTGGCCTGCGTATTCACAACAAGTACAAATAGCAATGCAGATGAAGACTATAGGCGATTTCCTAGGCAGATATTGACTTGGGACTGTATTGGGGTGAAGCACAGGCGAAGCACTGCTACTTGGGCGCAGAGATAGTGGATTTCAGGTGTTGCGTGATAACTCTGCGCCCAAGTAGCAGTGCTTTTACTCACGACATGCAATCCGGCAACAAAGGATTTTTTCACCATAATCTGCTTTAATTTGGAGAGAAAGATAGAGGGGTAGGGGCTTAATTGCATCAGATACACTTTTCTCGCAGCTGATTGGTCCAGTTTGGATTTGCGATTTCTTACCCAGAATAAAACCTGATTCGGAGCAGGTTAGCCGTATAGTGTAAAACCAGCTGAAACCAGCTTTGTGTAACACGTCACAGTTGTAAGGAGTATTTGAGTTGCTGTTGCTTTTCTATCAGTTAAAGTCAGTCCGGCCATTCTTATCTAATTCTCAGGCTAATTTTGTAGCCAAAAAGCAGATTTTTAATTAGGAAATTGAGAAATACAAAATCAGTCAAGGGACAAGTTATAAGGATTTTCTACACTCTTAGAATAAAAAGTTCTAACTGAAGTTCTGTCAGGCGCCTCACATACAGAACTTGTTAGATTCCCATCATGGGATTGTTTTATGGATTTAGGTTTAATTAATACATTTAGTTTTAATTCATTTTTAATTATAATAAAATTGTATGAATTAAACAGCTTGTAACAATACTATATCACTAAAAAGTTTATTTTTATTTTTATAAATATTTAAAGTATTATGTTATCGTTTTAGAAATTCCTTCTTATATATAACCTTTTTGGCATCAAGTGTTCTATAGAATTGATAAAGAACTGATTCAAGACATCCCATCGCTACAAAAACTATAAAAGTATATGACTTGACTGTAATTAAGTGTGATATATTCCATGAAGCCATATGACAGCTTTATGCAAGCTATGTAAATTAAACTTGTCCCTTCCCCAAATCTCACATCTAGTCAATGTTTGCATTCAGATTCAAAATGGCACATTACTGTCAGTTAAACCAAAACGTCATTACACATTTGTATGAAAAAACAATTATAAATATAAAAGCCATATGTTAACTGCTTATGAGGTCATTTTGATATTGTGCTTCTAATAAATGCATGCTTTTCAATAACACATTCATTCACACAAGTTATGCTTTGCTAAGCAAAGCTTACTTGTAATATAGTGATAGTGTAATGAAGGCATGAGGCAAGTCCAAGTTATCTCAAGCTTCAAAGGTCAGCAGTTAATCAAAAGAGGGATTATCTTCTAATTAACAAACTATGGGTTAAAGGATAATTGCCTTATAAAAAATAAGGCTTTGATTGGTCTTTAAATAGGGAATCATGGAAAGTGAAAGCATTTAGCCCGATATGCTTGTCTCAAAGGACTTTGTCATGCATTCAACAAATATTTAATATGCAAAATTTGCAGAACAGTGTTGCATTAAGCAAAACAAGCTCAGTTAAAGCACTGATCTCCAAATATCTTCTTTAAAAACTGTAATAATATCTGGAGTAGGTACTGTATATAGCGTGTAAAAAGCATTACATAAATAAACTTCATAAAAGAGCCATAAGCTGCGCCAGAAATCACATAATGTAGAGTAGGTACTGCATTTGTTTTGAAACTAACTTCATGACCTTTAAAATGTATGTTCTATTTAATATGAATGTGTGTAGTGTAGTGTAGTGTGTAAATTCAGACGAAGTACATTCGCCATGTTGTCATTGTCATGTGACATACGGCATCAGTTGCTTTGCTTCACTTCCATTAACCAAGTATGTCATCCGAGTACTTTTAGATTAGTGTTTTATGAGTACCTACTATGGATTTGAACCTAGCGGCAACCTCCCTGTCTCTCTCTTGAAACCAATACGGAAGTGACTTCATCGACTGGCCGCTGAAGGCTGGATGCAAAAGGGAGCCTTATCTGTATCTCCCCCATGTTAAAATGTCCAACTTTACAGCAGAAAAAAATTTGTTTAGTTGCCTGGTGCAAAAAGTGGTTTTGGTCTATAGAGCTAATTTTGCCCTTCATGAAAACTGTGAGGGGGGGTGAATTTTTTTATAACTCATCCGTTTAAATTATATAATAATCCTTAAAGTTCTGCATAATTAAGGATGTGCCCACTTGAGTGACAGGTGGATTGCCGCTGCTGTCACTGCTAGCCGTATGTCTGCTGTCTCTTAGCCGTCATGTCACCTCAGCTAATTTCAGCTGATGAGCTTGGCATCTCTGCCGTGTTTGTGCTTTTTTCGGGATTATTTCTTACAATTTAATACACACATCGGCATTATACCTTCACCCGCGCCGTTGGATTCCGTCGTTGTTGAGTATCGAGAGAACAACCAGCGCTGTTTTTCAGTTGTTTTTCTTTGTGAACATGCACTCATGGATGTCTGACAATTTCGTTGCTTTTTGGAGTTCAGATTTAAAAACGTCTAGATATAGATGCTCACAGAACAGATGGACTATATATTGATTTATTTGTTAATTTATTATATGTTAGTGTTAAATAAAAAGTAAGAAGATGAAATCCTGCAGGTGTCGGTCCTTTCTCTCCGTCCATGCAATAAATGCACATCCTTGAATGAGTTAATAAAGCTTAATAAAGCTCTCTACGAACTTGACATGCGATGCCGCGCTGACTGACGGGTTTGCTCATGAATCACTGTCACACGCTTAGAGCAATATTACTGCATAATACATTTTTAACTAGCAGAATAATACAGCACCACGATACACACAGTCTCGCTTTTAGCTATGTCTCTTAACTATTATAGCATTTTGAAGGGAAAAAGCATGAACTTAAACTATTGGCTTCATATCAAGTCAGCTGTCACTTTAGCGCGAGGCCAGTAGCAAATAGCATTAGCTCCTAAGCCTGAGCAAACTGGATCACGCTGAGCTAGGCAAGCGTGGTTTCAGAAACCAGGCACCTCAGCTCCACCCATGTCCCGCCTCTTTGCCCATTTTCAGTCATCCGGAGTGACGCGCTGTCAAGATGGCGATGGCCGGCTCCGCCCACTTTGGGCTTCAAAAATGCTCTTCAGAAACCTACGGGTGACATCACGGACACTACGTCCATATTGTTTTACAGTCTATGATTTGAACGTACTACTCGACACCCATACTGTTATATTCTGATGCAGCACGAGTGTTTGTAATTGTCTGTCTACCGAAATAGAAGTATGTGTCCATACTTCAGTAATTGCCACTAATGATCATGCAGATGGAAAGCACAAATTGTGTGCTCTGATGTGATTTAATTATGGTTTTCTTTGAGTCAGGCTGTGGATTAGTAAACTGTTGATAAACTCTGCATGTAAGTAGCAAGTTATTCTACTAAAATTACTTGTAAATTGTCATTGGACTAGCCTCCTGTCAGCCAGAGTCAACAGAGAAGTCAAAAGGCAGACAGCATTTAAAGTGACATGAGTTGGGGAGTCCATGCCAGTGGGTGAAGATGTCAATGAGCTGACCTTTCAGAGAATTTAATGAGGACATGCTTTGGTTGTTGGAAAGTAGAGATTAGTATTGCGTCTTAACAGATTTCTTCAAAACCTAATCCTACCAAACATTTTTTGTTGAACAGTTCAATCAGAGTTCATCGTTCCTTTGCACACCACAGTATAACATTAGGCCTGGAATTAGTATTGTTGAATTCAGTGTACAAGTAACATCAGTTACACTTTTTATTTTAAGGTGTCCATGTACATGTTACATATAGTTGCTATATTAATAACTATAAATTATTCATAATTACATGCAAGTAAGTCTAAACCAAACCCTAATCATAACCCTATATAGTTCATTATTATTACTCAGTACTTAAATATAATTTTTTTTAAATGCTGGGTTGTTTAAACCCATGTTTGCGTCAAATATGGACAAACCCAAACGTTGGATATAAAATACTAAAAAATTTAAACCCAACAGTTGGGTTTGTCCATATTTGACCCAAACATGGGTTGGAACAACCCAGCATTTTTCAGAGTGTACATTTAAGCACAGAGTAATAATAATTAACTATTTGTACTTACTATAGGGTTAGGATTAGGGTTTGGTTTAGGCTTAGTTTCATGTAATTATGAATCATTTATAGTTATTAATACAGCAACTATAGGTAACATGAGTAGGACACTGTAAAATAAAGTGTTACTGAAACATTTGAATGTATCCAAACACTGAGGTTACCAACTTTCCTCTCAGATACAGCCGAGTGTACGTCTAGGACACACACACACTCCTTTCCCGCTTCATTTTCTCTTTTATCTACTGTTGTTGTGCCTTTATCGTTGCAGCCCCTACATTACCAAAGCAGCACATCTCAGCAGATTCAACAATGAACATCAGAAGCGAGACACATTTGTCACTTGACCCGCAGTGTTGCTGGAGGATAACAGAGCCATAGAGGCACTGCACCTGCAATATTACTGTGTTTCAGAGCGCCAAACAATGGCATGGCAATTGAAAAATGACAAGAATAATAGCAGACCATGAAAGAAATTTCATGCCGCCGTGCTTCATTTATTTTCACTCAGGATAATGGTGATATTAGCATTTTGTTTTTATTTTTAGTAGGTGAAAAGAGCACTGGTATTTGACTTGGCATCAAATTAACATGTATTTTCTTATAATATTAAGGTACTGTACCTTTTTTTCTTTTCTCTTCTGCATAATAAATGACAAAAAAAAAAAAAAAAAAAGAAAGGAATTGAAGAGAAAATATTAAATGAATCTATGGATGGGCCTTTTGTCACAGTACTACTGTATCAACTATATGTATACAAATTCACTTTCAAGGAAAGTCAGTACATTTTGTGGCAACATTTGCAACACCTTCAGGCAGATATTTCAGGCATGCAAAAACTACTCATTTCTACTTGAATGGGGACATTATATATAAAAGCTTCCCAAACTCACAATGAAATAACAATTTCAATTCAGCAACAAAATGTGACATGGACTTTCTCATAGACATTACACTCAAATAGCGTTAAAAAAGCAGGTAACACTTTATTTCGATAGTCCACTTTAAACATTCTACATACAAGTAACTTTGCAACTACTGTACTTGTCAACTAGCAGGGTTATGGCTCGTTTCCACTGAACGGTACGGTACGGTACGGTACAGTACAGTACGGTACAGTATGGTTCGGGTCGGTAAACCATGAATCGGCTAGCGTTTCCACTGCCAACAGTACCCATACTTGATAGGCGTGGTGTAGCCTATGCCGGAAAGAAGCAATCGACGTCATTTTCGCGCGAAGAAGAAAGCGACATAAACAACATTGGATGACATACAGCAGATCTTGTTCTCGGCGTGTTTGTCACAAGAAGCCAAGCGCCATTAGGCATTAGGCGTTTCTCAATAGCAAGAACGCAAAGTTCGGACTTACCAAGTCTGACTCAGGAGAATGACTCCCGAGGACGCGAGTCCGCTGCGTCACTCAGCTAGCTCTGCTACTCCGGTTATCTCAGTCTGTATGTATATTTTAGGCAACAATAAAACAAAATATGTTATAAAACACTACACTGCCTCTTTTCGTTTTCATTTAAAGAAATCTTAAACATTATAGCCACACAAATGTGGTTCAGGCAACATGTATTGATTAGCCTATATTCACTGCATGTAACGTTAGCCTATTTATAACAAAACGAAATATAAAACACAACCCTACCTGTTTTCGTTTAAATATAATATAAAAATACTAACCATTTTAATATGGTCCAGGAAATATGTGCATTTGTACTAAACAACAGATGTTGCAGTAAACAACATTACAGTGATCATCTTCACTGTAATAAAATTTAAAATGACAAAACCCAGTCTCTTTTTGTTATATTTCAGTTTTATCAATATTAGCCATTATAAAAGTATAATTAAAAGGTTCAAGAAGCTATACAATAAAAAATAAAGCAAACGATTCAGTCAAACATACAAAGTCAGCGCTCTAGTCTAACCTTACAATGGTAAAGTTAAATAGCTTAAATATATAAAGTTATGAAACTTCACTTAGCCCTCAGCCAAAACGATTGGCCAGGGACCAAATTATAAATTCACGAGACCAAATATCACCCCTTAGATATACACAAGACGAATTATATCTCATGTTTAACCACTACAGAGACGTCAGAGTCAGCAGCAAACGTCAGAACGACTAGCCGAGGAAAGGCTGTTCCAGGCGGGGTACATGAGCGCCGAGCGCCCGGTGATCGCCTGGATCTCACAACCTGGATCAAATTTTCATAAATCGTTATAAAAAAAACACAGATTTGAGCTTTAAACAACTACATTCTCGCCTGAAAAACTCTTAAAACTACATTTCGTAACACAAAAACAGTAGTATTATATTTCAACTGTATATTAAAAAATGGCGCTTCTTATGTTGTCATTCCCTTTGTAGCACGCGCAAGTGACAATACTCTGTCAACCAATCAACTTTCTGCAGTGAGTCTAGCTCCTCCCTTTAGTACCGTACCACTGTGCTAGGTACCCCAACGGAAGGGTACCTAAAAAGTGGTACGGTACGGTTCGGCATTTTGGTACCATTCACAACTTTTGACAGTGGAAACGGAAATAATTGCGTACCGTACTGTACCGTACCGCTCAGTGGAAACGAGCCATTAGTAGACTGTCTGCTTAATGTCTGCTAACATTTTATTTTGATGCTCCCCCAAACAGACATTCTACTGACTAATTTAGAGAAACTAACTAATTAAGAGTAATTTTGCTTAAGTACATGCCAACTTATTCTACTAACCCAAACCCTAACCTAACAGTCTACTAATACTCCAATGAGAGTTAGTTGACATGCAGTTGCAAAGTTACTTAAAGTAGAATGTATACAATGTCAATCAAAATAAAGTGCAACCAAAACTGAACTGTTCAGCGTTAACATGGCTCCTAGCATGTGAAGACTTTTTTTTTTTTTTCATATAGCATCAGAATTGAGAGCAGAGGAAGTATAGCACAGGGAACTGCACATAAAAAGTTATCAGCTGTAGGTCACAATTCATTTTGATATGAGAGGTGCGGTCGGGCAGAACGGAGAGAACGGGCACAATGCCGCAAAACTGTCGCAGATGAGCCATCGACAGTGAAGTGCGCGGCAGTGTGCAGATACTTCCCCAGGGAGTGCTGCAGTCCTTGCCTACTGTATATCGCCTGTTCCAGGATCCAACAATGGTTTTGACTGGGTGCTTGTGCTGACTTTGCAAGAAATGTTGTGAATGTGGAGAAGTATTGTCAATATTACCAGTGTTTTGTATTTTAGTATTAAACAACGTCATCGTCAGCGTTAATTGCTTTCTTTTTTTTTTTCTTTTTTTTTTACTAAAACATTAAAGTCACCATAAAATCTAAATGTACTTTTTTTTTTCTTCTTGGAGTATTGCAGTATTTATTATAAATGATATATCCATGCATGTCATATTTTTTTTTTATTCATGTGCTCTCATAATCTTTAATCAAAATAACTTCCCCTCCCTTTTGCAGCGACATCTCTTCTCTTATCTGATTGTGTGTTTACTGGTGAAGGCGGGACAACTTGTCACTCACATGAGATCCACCAATAGAAAACCACAACCATCCAAACAATTCCACATGGAGATAATCTAGTTCTGGGGCTCGTTCTTCGTACGTTGCTTATTACATCCGAGATCAAATGACACATCCAAGATGATATCATCGTGCTAATCATGATCTGGCTAACTCGGTTCTTCGAACACACTTGCCGGATATGATTAGTATAGCTGGATTGAGTTATCTGAGGTAATTGCGCGTTCATGCGCTGGGTTAAAGGGGATATGTATCGATAGTAGAAACATTGATCAGCAACGCTGCTATTGGCTGCTCAGCGTGGCCAAAGAGCGCGCTCAGTTTTTCTCCTCAGCAGAACAAGAACAGTCGAAGTTTATTCGGAATTTTAATGTTTAATCAAAACGCCAGGGAACACCTCAAAGTCTACAAAAGCCAGGAGAGAGGGCTGGCAAAAAGTAGCAGACAATTTAAATCCGTAAGAAGTGGCCATGTTAGATGTTTTTTTTATCACTTAATAGCCTATATTTTTGTATTTTAATAGTTGCATAATTACTTTGTTCATTGTAATGTCAGAGTCACCACACTAGAACATGGGAACAAATAAAAGTGAAGTACAAAAATATTCTACATAATGGTAATTTTTTTGTTATATTATAGTCTCTTTTATAAAAGGCACTGTTAAATAAATGGTTGTCTGTTTATAAAAGCAATCAAGAAAAAGATCTTAGTAGCCTACACTGTAAAATAATTTTTGCTGCATTAAATTAAGGCCGTATAGTCATTTCAACTGTTAAATCTTGAGTAATGATGAATTGCTTTGACTTGTGAAAGTGAAAACTGATAAACTTATTTTAATGTAAAAATATTTTGCCATGAGTTATTGATCACATTTTTCCTGAGTGTAGTTCACTGTAATGACATTGTGTTTTCCTCTTTTGTGCACTTTTACATAATACAACAACACTTGTATCTGTTCCCAAGAAAGTGGTGGCTGAAATATGTGCAGTAAGTGGACATTTTCTAACTTTACAAAGGAAAGAAAGTATAAGACTTTGTAATGTCCATTTGTTTCCATTGCACTGGACAGTGAATAAACCCTCTCAGATAACTGTCATATGGAGGAACTAGCCTACCTGCAAGTGCATAAATAACTTTACTTCATTTATACTTGTATGCTTTATGGCTGCAATATAAGTTGCAGGATTCCACATCTACAGAAAGGCCTACAGAAGAGTCTGCACAGACAGAGGAGACATAGGCCTACAGGTGGGCAGTGTATAGCCAACTTCTCCTTTTTATTTGTTGCATGAGGCATGTGTCTAATATCTCTTGTTGCAGGCATTTGCCCACTGGCTTTTCTTTACAAAGAGCAATTGAAATAAAACTCAAGGAACTAAGCATATTTGTCTTTTATTAAACATTTAATGAAAAGTGTTTTTTTTTTTTTTTTGGCAATATTCTGTAAAATGGCACATGCAACAATGTCACAGGCCCTGTCAGGTGTGCAACCCTCAGACTTTTCAGACACTGAAATCTTCCCTTTAGTTAGCCAAAGTTCATTTCATTGTGTGCCCTTGTCCTGGCTAGAGCTGCATTGTAACTGGTTTGGGTCAGGGAATGGAGTCATAAAACACCTGTCTGCAAGCAGGAACATGTCATAATCACCTATGAAAAAATGCAGTTCTGTTAGGATCAGCATAAGTGTATGTAATACAGTGAGCTTGATATTTAATTGTGGAACTTTCCTTACCACTTTCAAATAATGTGCATAAATGTGAATCTCTGAAAATTCTTAAGTCATACACAGATCCTGGCCATTTTGCTTTCACATTTGTGATATGGAAGATTTTAGTCAACTGCCTTTTTTTTTTTTTTGATATAATATTATTAATCTGGAATATTAAGAATCCCAATAGTAACTGGGCTGCACATTTACATTGTGAACCTCCTTTCTGTTCACATAATCCCCTTCATTGAGGCCTTGATGGCAGTCTATGGTCTAGCTATAGTCTATGGTACCAATCACGTTAGTGAAGCCTGAGTGACTTATACTGTAATCGGCATGGTCATGATTGCATGATCTTCATAAAAAATGATGATAGCCTAAAAAAATAAATTGCTTTAAAAAAAAACTGCTTTACAACAGGTTTCTTGGAAATGCCACAAAAAAACCCTAAAACTGTTTTTTATACCTAAAAGCGCCAGGTAAACTCCGAATGACACGACAGACAGCACTTTCCATCAAGTTCTCCGCATCTCCAATAGTGTAAAGGAAAGAGCCACTCGCAAATAATCTTAGGGCAATGCAAACAGTTTGTGCTGTAGTTAAAGCCCGACTCCGACAAGTCGAAAATAAATGTGCGTTTCCAACAATTTAATAATGTAAACGACAATCTCACGAGTCACGAGAAAAAAATATACATCTCAGAAAGTGCACAATCGCGCTGCGCTGGACTTCCCGTATCAGCTCCGCTTAAAAAGCCGCAATCTAATCCAGTTTACATGAAATAAGCCTGCTCCCGAGCAGGTTTAAGCTTGCGCACCTGTTGCTATGACAGCAAGTCCAGGATGAGCGTCGAAGAACCAAACAATCCAAGATCATGCCAAATCGTCAACAATCAAATCCAGCTAACTGAGTTAGCGACGTACGAAGAACGGGCCCCTGGCCTACATTGTCTCTTGTTTGAGAAGCCATTTAACTTGATATACATCACAGTAAGGAAGAAATATTCACAACACAATATTTTAGTTTTTCTTATGTCATATGATTTAACATTTAGCTTTCATTTAGGGTAAATAACAAATACATTTAAATGTAACAAATTCAAGTTCAGTGTTCTCTTCTACACTGTAAAAATGAATACGCTATATCTAATCAATAAAATTTTGGCAACAGATTACAAGCAATATTATTAATTAAATTTAACAAATAGAATTGAGTAATAATTAATTAAATTAATTCCTTAAAAGTTAACCATTTAAAATGAGTAAAATGTACCAAAAATTTTTTTTTTACGTTTTTTTTTACGTTTTTTTTTTTTTTTTTTTAAACATTGAAGACACATGATGTTAACAAGCAGAATCACTGAAGGAGAAAACCGTAATTAATTAATTAATTTTGTTGGGCTTTTCACCCTTAAAGGGATACTCCACTCTTTTTGGAAACAGGCTCATTTTACAACTCCCCCAGACAGTTGCATTTTACCGTTTTCGAATCCATTACGTCATATCATTACGCCTGCTGGAGCCCTGGTACGGCAGCAAAGTTTCTTGATTATTACGCAGGAATGAGACTATAGTTCCTAGCCATATCAGCCTAGAAAATCGCAACTTTTCATTTTCGGTCTTAGTACACGATGTAACTACAGAAGAGTCAAGTTTTAAATAGGAAAAATATCGCAACTCTTTGGTCATTTTTTTTTTTTTAGAGAGATGCTAATGGTCTTGTCCGATTCAATGATCTATGCTAAGCTATGCTAAAAGTGGTACCGCCAGACCCGGAGTTCGGCTGAATGGATTCGAAAACGGTAAAACTCAACTGTTTAACTCTGGGGGAGTTGTAAAATGAGCCTATTTCCAAAAAAAGTGGAGTATCCCTTTAAATCATTGACTTTAGATTTTGTTTGGCTGCTGTACCTGAGTTATAACAGCCAGATGAACAAAGAGAAAAGGTGATCTGATGGTTTTGGTTGTGTTTTAATATAACCATTATTTCACAATCATTTAACCTGAATCATTGAACTCATATAGAGCCCAAATTCTGACCTGAATCTTCAGAGATTCAGGTCAAATGATTGTGAAATAATGATGTTAAAACACAACCAACACCATCAGATCACCTTTTCTCGTTGTTCATCTGGCTGTTATAACTCAGGTACAGCAGCCAAACAAAATCTAAAGTCAATGATTTAAGGTCAAGAGCCCAACTAAATCAAACACCGATCACCATAATGGCGACTTAAAATGACGGTTTTCTCCTTCAGTGATTCTGCTTGTTAACACCAGGTGTCTTCAGTGTTGGCAAAAAAAAAAAAAAAATGTTTACAAAAATTTGCTGTAAATTTTCCTCATTTTAAATGGTTAACTTTTAAGGAATTAATTTGATTAATTATTACTCAATTCTAATTTGTTACATTTAATTAATAATATTGCTTGTAATCTGTTGCCACAATTTTATTGATGAGATATAGCGTATTCATTTTTACAGTGTATTAGGGCATAACATAATATAGACTGTTGCCATTTGAATGTAAACATTAGCAACCAAGTCATTACCTAAAATGTGTTATGATTGTTAGATTGATAGCCTACATTTAAACATAAAAAAAATAAAATAAAAAAAATAATAATACTGTGGCTTTGCCATTCCTTGCCATGTTTATACAGCTGAAAATATCCATTGACAACCATTACAGATGTTTTCTATTCTGCAGTGCAAAGGATTGTAGGGAATACAAGAAACATGCCTTACATATTTACCCTGCTTCATCCTGTATATACAGCTTGATACAGCCTAGGCTCTTCAGTTTTAGAAAAAAATGGGTTATACTTGACATACTGGGAGACAAGTTAGACTATCTTAAATCAGCAAACCTTTTTAGGTTAGACTTGTTTAAGGTTAAGGCTAGTGTGAACAGAGTACATTTAAAGAAATATGTCAAACATTCCCAGATTGTGTTTTTCCATCGTATATACACAATCTGGGAATGATTGAGCATATTTCTTTCAATGTACTATTCACACTAACATTAATCTCTTCTGCTACTGATACTGTAGAACGGATAGCATGTTAATTAGAATGCAGCAAAGCACTTCCACAAAACTCCAGAGTCAGCTCTCTGAACAAGTCTCTCATGCTAATTTGGCATGATAAAACATATCTGTTGGTCATTGGACAATATCACTGAACTTCTTCAAAGCAGATGGACAGGCTAATTGCCCGAGTTCACAGCTTGGGATCTAGTGCTCTTTAGCCTCTCTTTATCAGACAGAGCAGGGAATATTCTGTGCATTTCAAAGCAGCAGCAGATTAACTGTTAGCTTGACATGTATGTTAACCATGCTCTCTATATACGCTCTGTGGCCTTTCTACTGTTGGTTAGAATTGTGGAAAGTTGAAAGGTCGCCTGGCAATTACTGGCTAATTGAAGCTGCTTTTGTGTATGTTGCCATCAGGAGTCTGCTAATTAAAGAGGTGATGGATTTAGAACAAATAAGACCACTGAAAATTGATTAAATAATTCCTTGAAATAATGACTCATTAATTTTGTAATGCAAAATAATTGTTTGGGTTCAGAAGATAATTTAAGATCATACAAATAAATACAAATAATGTGTATTTAAAACATAAAAGGGTAAATTTTGATGTCATGATGACCAAATCTGAGTCCACAAACATGTGAAGACGTCTCTATGAGTCTTAATGTGCAATGTTTGAAACTTCTATAGACCTTCAGGATGGACTGAATGAAAGCGTTCTTCTAAATCGGCATTGGATCTTTGATATTCTGCTTACAAATGCTATGTCCCTGCTTTTTGATCTGCTAGGTCTTGTTTTTCTCTCATCCGTGCCATCTGCTTTACCATGATAAAGAACAAAGCATTTATTTTATACCTCAAAGTGAAGACTTCTGATGAGACATTCTCACAGGATCCATTCTCCTTTCATCTGTGCCATTTTTTAAATTAGTTGGTTCATGTGCCCAAGTCAGACAAAAGTATTTGACTGTTGACAGCATCACAATGTTTATTTCTTTTCAGCATTTTAGTCCATGAGCATTTTAAGCGTCATATTGAATATATATATATATATATATATATATATATATATATAATAAAAAAAAAAAAGAAAGAAAAACAAACAAAAAAAAACTTTATAAACCTTTCACATTCCTGGGTCAGTTTTGACCCAGTGGACTGTGAGCTTATAAAACAGTCATAACTTGATGCACCTGAAGTACCCATAAGAATATGTTTTGATGGTATTAATTAATGCATAAAGGTTGATTCAGCAATGTTAAATAATATTTTTTGGGACTTAAATTGAGTTAATTTAGATAGTAAGTTAAAATAATGAGTTAAGTAAATAATGAGTTAAATTAGTAAATGTTTTTAGGTTTTCAGTGCAAACACAGTATACTGCATTTTGCATCATGCTGGTTTCTTCAGGCTGTACAGTACAAAAGCCACTAAAAACTATTCTTAACACTTGGAAGACTGTGGAGAAATGACGAAGCACAATGCGATAGAGTACACTACAGACTTAATAATGTTTCATGAGAAGAAGCCCCTAGCAAGGATTAATGTGTCACAAGGGATCATGATTCAAATTTTCGATCAGTAGGTAGGTCAAACATTTGATGTGGTCATGTCTGGTCCATTTAATAAATGTTATCATGTCAAAGAGAACAGTACGTGGCCTAAGGCTTCCAGAGCCCATATGAGATACAAATTAATACATGCTCTCCCTTATCAAATAATTCTCCATTGGCCATGTTTGGTCTTTGACTAAAGCTTCTGGGCTTAGCATACTGTATTAAATTAGGGTGTCACAAGGGAACTAGTGTAATTTTATTTTAATACCTGATGAATGCAGTATTCCATATCCACAGTTGTTTATTTCATTGTAGATATTGGAAAATAAGGTGCCTGTTTCAGAAAGGAGGTTAAGTGAAAACGTAATCGGTTACTAACGTAACCTCGGTTCTCTCTAGAAGAGGGAACGAGTATTGCGTAAGTTAGCTTACACTACGGTAAAGTCATCTTTTCTCGAGATATGAAGCCAAAAAATTATCCTTAATTTTTATTCATTGTCAACGCAGTGCAGCAGCTAGCAGACCTAGAGCAGGCTATCTAGCGCGCTCATTGGCTGCTCCGCGGCAACTGCAGCAGCCTACCAGTGAGCCTGGCGTGACGTCGCGCCCTCACGCGTCACAGCCTGCCAGAATGGGAGTGGCTTAGCGTATAAAAGGAAGGCTCGGAGGCTGATACCCTGGTTTCCATTGACTGAAGCGAAATGAGCTCATGGCGTGAGCACGGCGGGTTACGCAATACTCGTTCCCTCTTCTAGAGAGAACCGAGGTTACGTTAGTAACCGATTACGTTCTCTTACGAGAGGTTCTCTCGTATTGCGTAAGTTTGCTTACGCTACGGGAACCCCTTGTCAACGCCGTGCGCGCCCAGCATCCACTACATGAGTCCCAGGGGAAGCCCGGGGAACACTGATAAGTGGGAAACAGGTGGCCGACAGAGTGGGCCAGCACATGTTCATAAGCACACATTAGGGGGTGTAGAGCGGCTCGGCCGGTCTATACAGATACTGACCCAACCCTTTCTAGTGCAGCTCAACCAGGAGAGCTAAATCGAGTAAGTAGCCCGCGCACAAAAGTCTGGGCAGGGCATACACACGACTTAGACTGATAGAAGTTTAGCCTGCAGGGCGGGAACTTCCAGGTTATAAAACCTAACAAATGTAGAGGGGGAGGCCCAACCTGCCGCTGTACAAATGTCATGAATGGAAATCCCGCTGGACCAAGCCCACGATGAGGCCATGCCTCTGGTGGAATGAGCCCGGATGCCCAAGGGGCACTGCAGGTTTCTGGATGCATAAGCTGCCGCAATAGCGTCCACTATCCATCTGGACAGACTGTGTTTCGAGGCGGCGAGACCCTTGGTGCGCCCTCCAAACGAAACGAAAAGCTGCTCCGAGCGCCTGAAGCGGCGGAGCGCGTGACGTAATTCCTCAGAGCCCTGACAGGGCAGAGGAGGTTACTATCAACCTCGCTGCCGGATGCCGGTAGGGCTGAGAGGGAAATGACCTGCGCTCTGAAAGGAGTGACCATCACCTTGGGGACGTAACCATGTCTCGGTTTGAGAATGACTATTGAGTCATTAGGTCCGAACTCAAGACACGCCGCGTTAACTGATAACGCGTGCAAGTCACCCACGCGTTTAACTGAAGACAGAGCTATCAGAAAAACGGTTTTGAACGTGAGGTACTTCAGACCCACAGTGTCCAAAGGTTCAAAGGGATAAGCTTTCAGGGCCTCTAGGACCAAGACAAATCCCAAATCGGAACCGAGGGGGGCCGCGGGGGATTCATCCTCCTGGCTCCTCTGAGGAAGCGGATGATGAATTCATTCCTTCCTAATGCGCGGCCGCGCGCCGAGTCGGCGAACGCTGCAATAGCCGCAACATAAACTTTGAGCGTGGAAGGGGACCTGCCCACGTCCAGCAGCTCCTGAAGGAAGCACAAAACCCACGAAACCCCACACGTTTGTGGGTTTAGATTTTTCCCCGTGCACCACTTGTTAAACACAGACCATTTTGACGCGTAGAGCCGTCTCGTAGAGGGGGCTCTAGACTGCGTGATCGTGTTCACGACCCCTTTTGGCAAATCAACGAGTATCCGTTGATTATCCACGCATGCAGAGATGAGCGCTCTGGATGGGGATGCCAGATCGAACCGCGGGCTTGAGAGAGAAGGTCTCTTCTCACCGGGATCGGCCATGGGGCTGAGTCTGCCAGTCGCATTTATTCCGGGAACCATGTCTGGTTCTCCCAGTGCGGGGCTATGAGGAGCACTGAGTGGCGCGTTTCTCTGATCCTCCCGATCACCTGAGGTAACAGCGAGATCGGGGGAAAAGCGTACAGCGGGACGCTGGGCCAGGCTTGGGCCAGCGTGTCCTCGCTCTTCGAGAAGAATATCGGGCAGTGGGCGTTGTCGTCTGACGCAAATAGGTCGACTTTCGCTCTGCCGAAAAGGCGCCATAGAAGCTGGACCGTCTGGTGGTGCAGAGACCATTCGCCGGGGGCAACGTTGTCTCTGAACAGTCTGTCTGGGCCGTCGTTCAGGTGACCGGGCACATGCGCGGCTTTCAGCGAGCGCAGTGAGCCCTGAGCCCAAACGAGGAGGCGTTCCGCCAGTGCGCAGAGGATTTTGGATCTGATCCCGCCCTGACGGTTCACGTAGGACACCACTGACATGTTGTCTGTGCGAACTAGTACATGGTGTCCTCGCAGGTATGGGAGAAAATGTTTCAGTGCATTCTCGACCGCTAGCATCTCCCGACAGTTTATGTGAAGGCATTTCTCCCGGTCTGACCAGAGGCCATAGACCGGTCTGGCCTCGAGAAGCGCCCCCCAACCTAGGTTGGAGGCATCTGTCGAGATCGTTTTCCGGTGCGAGATAACTCCCATTGTAACTCCCCGTTGGTACCATCCGGCCGCCAGCCAGGGCTGCAGGGCTGAGACGCAGCCCTGATTCACACTGACTCGCGAGCCGCCGGCAATCCACGCTCTGCGGGGCGCTCTCGCTCTCAGCCAGCGCTGAAGCGGGCGCATGCGCAGTAAGCCCAGCTGAAGCACCGCTGCAGCTGAAGCCATGTGGCCCAACATCATCTGAAATGTTTTCAGGGGGAAACACCTGCCTTTCTGAAAAGACGCGGCGAGATGTCGAATACGGCGCGCGCGCTGTGTCGACAGTCTGGCCGTCATAGCCACCGAGTCCAGCTCTATTCCCAAAAAAGAGATTGACTGACTGGGTATTAATGAGCTCTTGGTCCAGTTGACCGAGAGACCCAAGCTTTTCAGATGGCTGAGAAGCGCTAGTCTGTGGGACATGAGTTCTTCCTCTGACTGCGCTAGAATCAACCAGTCGTCCAAATAGTTCAGAATTCGCATGCCCTGTGTTCTCAGGGGAGCGAGGGCCGAGTCCATGCACTTCGTGAACGTACAGGGTGCTAAAGACAGGCCGAACGGGAGGACGGTGTATTGATATACCTGACCGTCGAAGGCGAATCTCAAGAATGGCCTGTGACGGGGTATAATCTGAATCTGAAAGTATGCGTCTTTCAGATCGAGAGAAATAAACCAGTCCCTCGGGCGGATTTGCGCGAGGATTTGTCTGGTTGTGAGCATTTTGAACGGCCGTCTCATGAGAGCTTTGTTGAAATATCTCAGATCTAATATGGGTCTGAGAGCTCCGTCCTTCTTGGGAACGAGGAAATAACGGCTGTAAAAGCCCGTCTCGGTCAGAGAAGGATGCACTCGTTCTATCGCCCCCTTGCACAATAGTTTCGCTATTTCTGTATGAAGCAGATGGGCTGCTTCCGTGCTCGAAAGCGCGGGAGACGGCGAGCGAACTGCAGCGAATAGCCCCGTTTCACAATGTTCAGCACCCATTCTGACACGCCCGGGATAGCTTCCCACGCTTTCGCATGCATAGCTAGGGGTCGAATGGCCTCTGGGTCCCGGCCGCTGCACTGCGCGGGATAGGGAACTCGTAGCAGAGGAATTTGCGCGGTGCGCGCGCTGTCGATGCTGGGGAACGGGAGCTCGCTGATAGCGATAACTGGCTGGACAGCACTCAATGACTCGGTCACTTGGGACGGAGAACGTTTTGCAGCGAGAAACCCGTGACGCGAGAGCGGCGTGGGTGTTAATGTGTTTATCAGTAAGTGTGAGCGCTCGTGGGCGGGCACAGGGCTTACATTCATAACACGGCCAGTGTTGGGGAGCTTTATGTGATCTAACCCCCGGGGCAGCTGTGTGACAGAGCGGGCAGTGGGTAGGTGTGAGCACTGACTCGTGGGCACAATTCCTACGCTTATCACTCGAGCGGCGCGTGCCCGCTTTGTGAGAGTGAGCTCTGTGAGAGACACAGGGGAGATCGTGCTTGTGTGTAGGGGTGAGCATTGGGCTGTGGGCACATTTCCTACACTCAAAACACCGTCGGCGTGAGCCGAATAACCAGAATTAATACTCTTTTTCAGATTTCTCTGGGTCGCTGTGCGAACAGCGTTTGTGTGCAGGCGAGCGAGTTGTGTAACTGACTCGTTGGCTGCAAAATACACATCTGCAGTCGCCTTTTTAGGTGACTGACAGCGCAAAATGCTTTGAAGGCTCAAATGTTTAGACTCTCATAATTACTCAAGCACCATCATGTGAGCGGGAGGGTGCGAGGGGCGGGTTCACTTTCTGCATGTGAGAAGCTGGCCGCGAGCTCGGAGCAGCGAACAGCATAAAACACTTTTGTTTTTGTTTTTTGCCGCCAGAGCCGGACTCGAACACGGGTCTCTGGCGGGAAAGCCTAAGATTCTGCCACTGAGCTACAGGGGGAGAATACATAGGCTATCGGTTCGCGCGAGCATATGATAGAGCGTCGTCATGTTTCGTGTCGGCGTTAGCTTGCAGGCGTGCGTGTATTGTAACAGGCTCGTTTACTGCAATATTAATATTTCCAGCCGCCTGAACTCAGAGGGGACTGAGAAATGTGTGAGAATTGGAGATTGGCCCGGCCTCAGCGGGGCTACAAACACTCTCTCTCCTCCTTTCGCCGGTGAGTGAGGCACGCGGGGTGCTGAACATTGCTCGTGACCGTCCGCTCTGACATCCCTTGAGAATGGCGCAGTTTGCGCGGCACAAGCAAAGAGAGAGAGCGCGGGAAGCGGGGCGAGTAGCCAGAGAGCGTCATCATGTTTTGCAGGCGTGCGTGTACTATAAACAGGCTCGTTTACTGCAGTATTGATATTACCAGTTGCCTGAACTTGGGAGGGGACTGAGAACTATGTGAGACATGGCGGTCAGTCAAGCCTCGGCGGGACACACACACTCTCGTTTCTCCTTTCGCCGGTGAGTGACGGGCGCGGGGGCGGTAGCTTTCTTGTAACGTAAACAAAAACTAGCCCCGTGATCGTACGCTTCTGCGATCCCTTGTGAGCGGCACGGTCTGTGCGGCTCGAGCAGAGGGAGAGAGCGCGGGAAGAGGGGCGAGTAGCCAGAGAGCGTCATCATGTTTTGCAGGCGTGCGTGTACTGTAACAGGCTCGTTTACTGTAGTATTGATATTTCCAGTAGCCTGAACTTAGGAGGGGACTGAGAAATATGTGTGAAATGGATGTGAAACACTCTTTTCTCCTTTCGCCGGGAGACGGGCGCGGGGGGCGGGGTAGCTTTCTTGTAACGTAAAGAAAAACTAGCCCCGTGACCGTACGCTTCTGCAATCCCTTGTGAGCGGCGCAGTTTGCGCGACTCGAACAGAGGGAGAGAGCGAGCCCCGTAATCGTCCGCATCTCTGACATCCCTTGTGAACGGCGCAGTTGCGCGGCTCGAACAGAGGGAGAGAGAGAGCGGGGAGTGGTGCGATCGAGGCATTTGAAACAACGCCTCGTAAGAAATTTCTCTTTTAGAAGCGAGAGTATGTGTCGCAGCGGCGAACACACACAGCAGTAAAAGGATATGACGCCGAATAGCGTAGCAGGCACGGATGGCTGAAGGCGGCGAAGAATCGTCCGGCTTCCTCAGGCGCTGTCCTCTGCTTCCTCTGTCGCTTGCTTCGACGGCGGTGGCTTCTCTCAGAGATCCAGCGATGCAGAGAGCTTCGCTGAAGAGACGAAAATCAGGGTATCAGCCTCCGAGCCTTCCTTTTATACGCTAAGCCACTCCCATTCTGGCGGGCTGTGACGCGTGAGGGCGCGACGTCACGCCAGGCTCACTGGTAGGCTGCTGCAGTTGCCGCGGAGCAGCCAATGAGCGCGCTAGATAGCCTGCTCTAGGTCTGCTAGCTGCTGCACTGCGTTGACAATGAATAAAAATTAAGGATAATTTTTTGGCTTCATATCTCGAGAAAAGATGACTTTACCGTAGCGTAAGCTAACTTACGCAATACGAGAGAACCTCTCGTAAGAGAACTCTGAGTATGTTAATCCTGAAATGAGGGAAACTCTGGGTTTTCCATTTCAGAATTAGAGGTATGTCAATCCCGAGAAAGCAGGGTAAGCCAAGTCCGTTTCTGAAAGAGAAGTAACTTATACTCAGTCAGTTACCATGGTAACTTATTCTGTGAACTTAACCTGGTAGGGAGCAGGTTTTCTTCGGTAAACCCAGAGTTTCTTTCAGTCTCCTCCCTCTATTTAAAGCATAAGCGGTGTTTAAATACTTCATTCATTCACGCTGCAAAAATGCTTTTCTTACTGAGTATTTTGTCTTATTTCAAGTACAAATATTAACAAAATGATTAAATCAAGATGCATTTTCTATATAAGAAAAATGATATAAGATAATGCAAACAAATTTTTTTTCTTACAACATTGGCAGATCATTTGCAAAATACGAAAAATGCACTTAAATTAGTTTTTTCCCCCAGGGAACAAGACTAAATACCTTATGTCATTTTTCTTATGTAGAAAATGCATCTTGATTTAAGAATCTTTAGATATTTTGACTGAAAACAACAAGACAAAAGTACTTTTTTTGCAGGTACATTAATTCACTGCGCATGTTTTTATCATGCAGACACCGTCAAAGTGACAAAAATTACATGTGCTTTTATACAGGATCCTGTAGATGAGGAGGCTGCATTAATTCATAGGGAGTTACATTATTAGAATTTCTTTTAGGATTTCCAATGTGTTCAGATGCATTGATGGCACACATATTCCCATCATCACACCTTCCAAAATTTAAATGGATTACTGTATGGAATGGAACGATGCCAGATGTAAGAGTATCCGAGATATATGCCATAACCACCACCACAGCTGTTAAATAAACACAAATGATTCACAATTTATGTGGTCATCTTTATTTCCTACAAATACAAAAGCAACAGTTATTATTTTTCCCGTTAGATTTTAATATTCTTCCACCATCTCCTCTTCATTCTGTCAGTGGTGGTGGTGCAGGTTTTGTAAGCCTCTGCCTTCTTGCTGTTGGCTGAGTAGAAGTCAAATGTTAATTTCATTACCCTAATTAAGAAATATAACAGGTTGGATTAGAGAACATTTAATTATGTGAAAAAAAACATTAGACTATGTGGAAAAAGCTTTTGCACATTGAAATAGACACTGAATGATATGCATTTTTATGTATGTCAAATGTTTGTAAAGTCATGTAGCCTACAGCCATGAATCTTTTAGGGAAGCTTTACCTGATTGAATTATGTTTCTATACTTCATTTTTAGCTGCTGCCATGTTCTTTAAAAAAAAATTAAAAATGCCGTGTGGGATACCATGAAAATTAATATGTTCTGACAGTTTTCACCTCTGATATTATAGTGTTTAAGAATTAAACTTACGCATTGACTCGGAAGTATGCAGACGTCTTTTTGTCAGGTGTTGTTGCCATGGTGAATCGTAATTTCGGAGCTCCATTGATCATGGCTTTTCACAGTTTGGTGCAGGTGCTTAAAGTCAGCCTACTCAAGAGTTGATTGAACTAAATCAATTCAGCTGTTCTGAAGCTGAAAAACTCAGTTTCCCCATCTCAGGGTAATGCTGGGTACACACCAAAAGATAATCGGGCTGATTTTGGGCCGATTTCCCCCCTTCCGACAATCCTAGCTATGTCCCGATTATCTTGATGGTTCAACAGATTATCTTATCAGATTTTCCCTTGGTGTGAGGTGTGTTAAGAGTGTCTAACCTGCTCGGAAGAACGTCGGCGCCGCCCCGATCGCGAATCGTACATATTCAACATGTTTAATATTTACAATTAGAAATCCTGATGTGTGGGGAGAACTCTGAGGACAAATGCGCGTACGTTCTGGAGATTATCACGTGAAACAAAACAATATCCAATCAGAAAGCGAGATTATGGAAGACACGGTCATTCTCACACACACACACTTGCAGGAAGCTGAGTGTTAAGGGTTCAGTGAGGTTCTATAGAGGGATTAAATAACTTTTTTTCTAAAGAGACAATAAATCCAATAAAGAATAAAGAAAGACAATAAAGAATGAATATATTTCTGTATAAAAGGTTATATATAATGGTGGGTACAATGGGTTTTTTCACGTGAATTTTCTGTGAAAATCATTCCAAACACTATCGCAATTTCTTCCTGCATATCATCCGCCAAGCTTATTATGAAGTCTCGCGAGATTTTGAACATCTGTTCGTGTGTGGTGTGCTGTCTCTGTCACATCATGGCACACCACACACTGTAGGAGTAAAACGCTTAAATCTAGGATTTTTTGTCCTCATGTTTGTGGTCTATCACATTTTGAAAATCTTATAAGATGTAAAAAATATTTTGGTGTGTACCCATCATAAGTCAACTCAGAGTTCAAGTTTTACCTCAGAGTTCGTTGAACCTCCTTATTGAAACTGGCCCCTGATCTTTTCTTCAATTTTTTTTTTTCTATTTAATGTATTGACTGCATATGCTTTTTCAGGGGTCATTTATTGGAAGCCTGTTTCACTTCAAAGCTTTGTGGATATTTTGTGAATAGTCATTATAAATATATAGCTAATGACCTTTAAAGGCCTAATGAATTGCCTTAATGGGCGGGGGAGTATTCTGGGTTCGGGCCAAATTCCGAGCTCGGAGCCCTCCCCTCGGACAGTACGCCAAATACGCATAACCTTTTCTCTATTTAAGTATATGCAAGTGTGAACTCATGAATTTATATTATGAGGGGATTTTATCATGCTAGAGAGCATTTTATTGCACAAAAATGTGGACACCCCCTACGAATGCAAGATGAGTCATCATTATTTTTGGTCCATTCTGCATTTAGATTTTTTTTTATATTCTAAAAGTCAACATTGTATGATAAATCTATCATATGGCCTTGAAGGTAACACACATAAAAACTTTAACTTCAGTTTTGATTTTCAAAGGGTTGGCAATGACTTTAAAATTCAATACTTTGAAAATGGTTACTAGCTGAAAATGTTTTATGTTCTTTTCACCTATAGGACACTTGGCGGCATTGTACACACCCCATCCCATTTGTCATAATTTTCAAAAGCAGAAAAATATTTTCAAAAGATTTATTTTGCCTATCAATGTGCCGCATCCAATTAAGATAATCTCTTGACTGTCCAGATAGGCCTCATGCAAAGGACAACGAAAGTGCAATGAAATCCTGACAATGAAAGACATTCCAATAGATTATAATGAATTGAAATGTACAATAATTCAAGCACCTGATTAAATCAATGTGCTGACAGAAAATACTTTTCCCTTCAATAACTCTTGAGTAATAAAAAAGTCAAATATGAACCAAGTTTCTCATTATGGGCCGTGAAATCACTGTTGTAAAATGGAAATATGAGGATTATTCAAGAATGAATTAGTGGAAGTGTTCTGTATTTGTATGCTAATCTGCATTTTGCCATGTTGTGAAAAAATGATTGTTTGCACGTTGTTAGTGTGTCAAACCATTTATTAAAAACTTTGCTGCTTTGTATGCCTTGATATAAATTATAATTACTGTTGCGGAAAAGAATGAAAGGTCCGATGATGAATTAAAATGTGGACTGTCAATCAAAAAGTTCAAGATCCTTTGTACAGTACTCACATTATTTGGCACGTTTGACATTATAGTTCAATCAAAAATGAAAGAATGCAATTTTTTCCCCCAATACTTTCTTGTTATTCAAAACCTGGATGATTTTATTTTATTTTTTTCTCCATGGAACATAGAAAGCAGAAGCTCTCTTTTTACAAAACAAAACACATGTATAGCACTATAAAAGCTTAGTAAAAGCCATATGACTTATGCGCTTTATTGCAAGTTGTCTGAAGCCAAGTATCAATCCCGCTTCAGCATCAACGTGCTATTTTCACAAATTGGTGCCAAACAAGCTTCAGAAGAGACAACAACTTTCTGTGAATAACGAATTACACAATCATTCAGTCTCTCACAAAAAAAAAAGAAAACTAAAACAAAATATGTTTAACTACACAAGTCTTGGAATAAAGTGCACGGGTCATAGACTACTAGTGCTTTTATTATGTTTTTTTTTTTTTTTTTTTTTTTAATGGGTCAAACCACAATTCATAACACAATTCAAGGGGTGCTATAGCAGGCACTAACACACTTCTGCGGTCAGTTTTCTCTTTGTCAACCATTGTGGAGTCTGAAGAAAATGTTGGTAAATAAATCAGCTGAAAATGTTTATAGCTATAGCTACCTGAACAATTGTTTGCGAATTAAATATGCACTGAGATTTGATGGTAACTCTATCAGCACCTTGATTACTAAAGTTTGCCAATGATAATGCATGCCCCTGCATTTGCATTTGTGTACGTGTGCACAGTGTTGGTGTAACGCATTACAAGTAACGTGAGTTAAGTAATCCGATTACTTTTTCAAGTAACTAATAAAGTAACCAATTACTTTTAAATGTACAAAATATCTGAATAACTTTTTCAAATAAGTAATGCAAGTTACTTTGCTTTCCCATTTTATTGACTGACAGCTCCCGTTCCCATGATGAGTGAAATCGAGAGTAAGTGCGGAGGCATTGTGTGTATAACATGATGCTTATTGTAATTCTAGACTAAACGCATGCATTTACTCATCTCACTTGCACAAAAACAGACTCAGTATTCCGCAAAATGAATAAAAACAGTGAAATGCAAACAAATTATTATATTATATATCATATACAAATGACTGTATTATAAATTATATACATAAACCAGAGACGTTTTCCCATGAGATCAGATTTAATTTTTCATGAACTGTACATTGCACAGCTGTGTTGTTGAGTATCATAATCCATAGCTGAGTATCAAATCCAATATATATTAAATTAATATTTGTATGAAAAGCAAAACTCAATCAAATATGCTCCTTTATTCTTTCTTTTGTTTGAACTAAATATTTTTTATTTTTTTTGCAACCTTGAAATAGTGCTCTGATAGTGCTGTCACTGCTGAATAATTAGGTGGTAATTATTCTTCGTAAATATCTCCACCATCAGTCTTGTGTTTTTCCCTTTACAATACAAACCCTGTTTTATAAGTCAAATTATTCCACGGATACACAGAGGATGGTCTTTATTTAGTGCTACTTTTGACAGCAACAGATGGGACTCCACCCCAGGGTAGCGCGCAGGGTAGCTTGACAAAGCATGCCATATTTTACATTTAAATACCAGCAGTTGCTGCCAAATCTCAGCTCACGGAAACCAGATGCACTTGAGAAGTTTAACATCACAGACGCTATCAGCGTATCAGGTGCGAGCGGAAAAGTAGAGCGATATCTGAGTTAATCAAAACCAACACGGCACACAACAGCGACCCAGGGCGACGGTGTACGAGTGCTTATAAATGTACACACTCAAGCAGACACAAACATTTTCCCACCATATACTTACGAATATAAGTGATCACGCCCTGTTCTCTCGTGAACATTAGTATGATTTACAATTCGGACCATCTCGGTTTTTCCCTTTTATCAGTGGTAACAAAAGCAACAGAACAGACTATAAAGACAAGTCAGTCGCAAACAGATACATAAATTATGAAAAGAAAATGAAATTCAATTTCCAGGGGCTAGCTGGCGCAGTGTGCTCTCTCTCGTCCTTAATTAAAAAGCAGTCAGCTGAAGAGGGGCTATGAAGGCAGACAGAGGGGAGCATGAGCCCCCCTTTCATCATCCCTGTAGTGAGTGGCGGCAAACTCCACTGAGACAACAGGCCGGAATAACACGGCTGAAGAAATTCCCTCCTCTGTGCTCTAGTTCCTTCTCTCTTTCTCTCTTTTTTTATTCCATGCGTAGAAGCTAAGCTCTAGTAGTTCAGCTCACACATGCAGGGCCACGCAAACGTAAGCCTTTTTGAACTCTATAATCTGTTGAGGTTTACCGACTGTGTTAGGATGACATGTAATACACCATAAGGAGCACATAAAGGTTAAGGGGCCCATTCGCTAAACAACTACAGCACTTTTGTGTGCAGAAACCTGAATCTTATTCACTAAACGCCTGCAATCCAGTTACTAAATAAATGCACTGGAATAGTGTTACGCTGTGAATCAATTATTCTCAGTTTTATAAATTATAAAGCGTTTTTTTTTTTTTTTTTTTTTGCACAAACGCAGTGCCTAAACAATCCAATGATTATTGATTGCACCAATATGCAGAACATATAACCACATTTTGTTTTTCTGTATTACATACACATTAAATAGTTATTTATATTGGTACATTCATTTACCATTATTATTATTAATGGGACATTGGCTCCCATTGTGACTCAACAGACAAATGGGACAATTGGAAAAATGCAGATTTTTTTATTTATTAATTAATAAGTCTGCATTAATGCAAAAACATAATGCTTATGCAGTATAATACAATATACATATCTGAGGGGTACACCTGTGGCCTGTTGCACGACGCTAGCTGAACCAACTCTGAGTTTCAGGGTAGGTTTAGAGTTCTCAATTCAAGATAAATCCTAATTGGTTTAGATCAGGTTCAGCAGTCTTACAAAGCTTGGTATAAACGTTCTCTATCAACTCAGGTTTGATCGCAGTGAGAAGAAAGAGACGGCACTCTTCTGAAGATTAAGAGATCGTTTTGAAAATTATGATGAGATTAAAAGCGTTTTACAAGGCAGGAATAAACACTGCTGCTGCAGTGAAAGTTTGAGAAGGCAGCAGAAAGAAAATATCTGACTATATCAATGCATGATGTGAATCAAAGAAATATGCCTAATAGTTATAGGTTCACAAAGAGCTCAAATGAATACATGTTGTTTAAAAGCATTATATATGAATGCATGTGGCCTATTATAATTATATTCATTTAAAAGCAAAGTTTAATATTCCTTGTCAATTAATAGGCTGTAATAATTATATGGACATATTTATGAAATGAAAGTAATAATTCATATAATATAAATATAATAAATAATTAGCAGCAAAAGATGAGAAGTTAATTTTTTTCACTATAAACTGCTTTAATTTGGAGTGAGAGATAGAGGGGGAGGGGCTTTATTGCATCAGATACATGCCACTTTACTCACAGCTGATTGGTCCAGTTTGGGTTTGCGATCTCTAAAAATCAATCCACTGTCTTGAGCCCGAAAAAACAGAGATTGCTCAAACTAATCTTGAACTTACCTTGGTAGTAACTGAAACCAGTTTTGTGCAACAGGCCACTGGGTGTTTATGGATAAATAAGCATATAAACTCAACTTCCAAACTTCCAAAAACACGGGTAACTTTCATGTTATGTAAGTAACCATAGCAACTTTCTCTCTGAACATAACCTACTCTGCACAATATATAGCATTATAACATAAAGCAATGTTATTTTATTCTCATTCTCATCATAGATGTGTATTCAGGGTTTCTATAGAATGTATTTCTAGAATACAGAATACATACAGTATGTTCACAGACATTTTTTTAGTTCAGTTAATCTTTCGTTTTTTATTTAAATATTTAGCATCAAACAAATAATATAGTTCTTGTTCACAGTAATAAAAAAAATAATAAAAATAAAAAAATAAAAAAATATATCACACAACTTCCCAGTGGGTGGCGATATGCAATAAGAATATAAATCACAATTAATCAAAAGAAGAATGAAATATGGATTTGGCGGTCTGTTGAAAATGTCCTTGGGCCCTACCATATACCCAGCGCAATGCAGCGTCAGTGTATATGTGTATATGTGTATATGTGTATCAGCGTCAAGTGTCAGCCTGACGCAGTTCAATCATTTTCACGTCCTGCGCCACGTTGTTTAAATAACAAATGCATTTGCACCCATTTGCTATTACAATAGCGTTGCTATTTTGAGGCAACTGAAATAGACTGCACCACTGACCAACAAAAAACTGGTCTAAAGTCAATGGAACAGTATTTATTTAATGTTATTTAAAGGGCGCATTAGTAATATGCGTCTATATATACAATATATACAAAGTAGCCAAATATTAAAAATGAAAGGACTACAATGTAAAAGATTATTATTGTGTACATAAAGATATGGTGGAATCCGGCTTGTCCCGTAGATGGTCTGCTTGCGCTTTAACCTCGCGGACGAGCAGATCCGTTTCCTCGCTAGAGAAGCGTTCAGTCTTTCCACTTGCAAATTCCGCCATGTAAACAGCTTATAAAGGTAATGGGACATGAGACTCTGATTGGTTTATTGCACGTTATGGCCAAAACATACCCATTACTCATTAAGAGAATAGGGACAACCCTTTCAGACCATGCGCCGGGTACGCCGACCATTTTCCCCGTCGTTAAACTAGCAAAAGTGGATTCGGACACGGCCTAAGTGCACTTGTGCTGTGCGCTTTAGACCATGCACTTAGATCCTTAAAATAGGGCCCCTAGTGTTTTCACTGTTAACATACTCTGGGTTGACTGCATTGGTTAACTTTCTCCCAGCCGCATTTTTGTAACCGGCATACCCTGGATAAGCAAGGTTTGGGATAATTATCCAAGAGTTCAGGGTATGTGATGGTAAGTTAACCTTGCTTTCTGGAATCCTGGTGACTTCTCTAATAATGTACCAAATTGCAATGTTTAAAGGGTCATGTGTTCAGTTACTTTTGTTTGTATTCCAGTTAAGCCTGTGACAGAGGTTTACATGTCCCACGTCTATGGAAATATTCCTGTATATGAACAAATACTGATCATATACTTATCTTTAAACATGCACTTTCTTCCTTTCTCTACTGCTTGTCTTGTGTAAAAGGCCAAAAAAGAGGCTTGGTCCATTTGTCTCTAAATAGTAGCTTTCTGTTGGCTTTCTGCAGGTAAAAAAATAAATAAAATAAAATAATGAACAAATATGTGTGTTACAAAAAATGATGGTAACATTCTTGGTGTGGGTTGTCCGAATGACCAAGATGTTCAATAATATCCTTCCTCTATGAGAAATATATGCCCTAAGTGTACTAGACCTCAGCTGACCTCGAAAACAAGGATGCTGCACTCTGCAATATAAGAGCACTGCTTCCCTGACACCTGGCTGGGCAGCTTTTCTTCAAACCTGCACACACATTCACAAAACAATGAGCCAACGTGTCCAGCTAGACGCCAAGCAGACCGTGGGCAGTCGTAGATGGTCATGTACCCGGAGTTGCCCAAGCCTGTGGGAGAAAGCTGTCAGACCTGTTTATATGCTGGCTGGGGTTCAACTTGAGACTGTCTGCTGAAATAGAGGAAGGCCAAGGGGCAAGGTGGAGGTGCAGCTCCAGGTAATGAGACGAATACAAGCTCATCCCAGCAGGTTAGGAGGAGGTCAGTAGGGAACACTATAATTACTTGGAGTAGGCCTACTAGGAAAACTGCATCTACAGGAAAGCGAAAGACAGGACTTTGTGACTGCTGAATATATCTTATCACATTTTTTTTTTTTTCTTCTTTCATTACCAAGTTCAGTTGGTAATATTGTGATCCCAAAATGTATTTGGAATATAAAGCAACCGTATCTCTTCACAATACTGATTAAACATCTCAATTCATATGTATTACACTTTTACTAAGCCTTTGTAACATTTTTAGATCTTTTAAACTTTGGTGACCTGGAATTTCATTGGGGGAAGAGAAAAGTATCCTCCTTAAAAGTATCTTAATTTGTGTTTCGAAGATTAATCAAAGTCTTATGGAATGACATGAGAGCGAATAAATGATAGAATTTTGAAGTCGGCATGAAATCAAAATTGATCCTATTTAATTTTGTTACTGCACATAGTCTTGTGGAATCTTGTGGTAATCTTAATCTGAAAATGTACTTCCCGTCTGGAATGGCCTTCCTTCTCCGATGACGTGAGTTTGACGGTTTGGATAGAACATTGCCTCCAACTGTCAGTCTGCTGCAAGCTTTGACAATGAGCTGAATGGAACGCCTACTTTTCCAGATCCCATCAGTTCCCTTCAGTTCAATCAGTAAAAATACAAGCCATGCCCTCTTTTTCTCTCATTCAATATTCCGTTTAACTCAAGAAATATATACGCTGAAATACAGAAGTAAAGTTGGTCGCAACTTCCGGTTCATGCTGACTTTAATTTTGGTGAGCTATCACTTTAAGCGTCCTCATGTATGGGGCGCCGTTTGTAAAGCGGCTCACGCTGAAAATAACAGCAACATTTTGTCACATTTAGCTTCAAACAATGTTTAAAAAACTGGTATGAATTTTTGATGGTCACTTTTTACCACATTTACAACAATATTTGTCAACTTAGAGATATTTTAAATAGTTAAATCTAAATATTAAATGTTACACCTAAATGCTAAATCTAAATCTAAATGTTAAATCTAAATCTAAATGTTAAATATAAATATAAATATAAATGTTAAATCTAAATGTTAAATCTAAATCTAAATGTTAAATCTAAACGTTAAATCTAAATGTTAAATCTAAATATTAAATCTAAATCTAAATGTTAAATCTAAATCTAAATGTTAAATCTAAATCTAAATCTAAATGTTAAATCTAAATGTTAAATCTAAATCTAAATGTTAAATCTAAATCTAAATCTAAATGTTGAATCTAAATGTTTCGGGTGAAACTAAATATTTAACTAATATGCAAATTCAAAATGCCGGTAAACCGGAAGTGCCAAAATAAAAGCTCGAGTGTGTGTTTATAGCATGGTTTATAGTGTCAAATAACGAATAAAAACCATCTCATAATAATAACTATAATATAACGATAATAACTACCTAAAATAATAAACACGTTTGGAGAAACTGTAGAGTTTCGTGATGAGAGTGATGACATGACATTCAGTCAAAGTGAGCCCCCTCGTGACTGGCTATTATGGCTGCAGGTCATAAGTCCCGCACTTTTCATAAAAGTGGAGTGGATAGAAGATTACATTTGCACAAGTAATCTAATGTTATCAAATCTATCTATCTATCTATCTATCTATCTATCTATCTATCTATCTATCTATCTATCTATCTATCTATCTATCTATCTATCTATCTATCTATCTATTTTTAACAGAGGCTCTGTCCTTTTTTCTTTTTCTTTCTTTTTTGATATTTTTTGAAAGAGTTAAGTACACTTGAGTTTGAGTTATTTTATTTCATTAATATTATATTATTATCTCCAAGTAGTTTTTACTTTTATAAAGTACACAAGTGCACATTGAATACAATTAAGTGCACTTCTTTTTCACAAGGGGTAACTTTCTTTAAAATAAAATGATTTCCTATGTTGCTAAATATAGTGTGAAAACATACAATTTTAAATCTGCCTAATAAACGGTTCATGAAATGTATTTTTCTATTATTTTATAATGTTTCCTGAGGTGGACTTATAATGTTAGAATGATTTTTACATCAAACATTTTGATAATTTAGAAATAACAGTCCATTTTAGACTGATTTTAGCCCTCTGATTTGGAACGTGTCTGCTGTGAGACTTCAGTGTAAACGCCAACTTCTATGACTGGCTAACATCTTTGCATATGAAATGAAAATCAGTATTACATGTGGAACTCTCTTGAAAACTTGTAGTATGTTTACTATTACAGCTGTTGGGATCAACTAATCGTGAAAAGTGTTGATCACAGCATGATATTTAGATCTACTCCCGTCTCATGAAAGGTTACGGTGATGAGCGTTGTAGCCGATGACAGACATGTCTGTTCAGTGCATTATTGTTTTAATGTTGTCATTGCAACTCAATTTCTGCACTCTCATGAATGCTTTCATCATAACTAACAGTGCAGACACGATGTAAATAAGAGATTCATTGTGCAAGGTAGATAGCATAATTGATTATAACAGGAGTTTTGGCGAGGATCCAGAATTCAGTCACTGATAAACACACGCTGTGTGATTGACAGCTTCATTGATTTTAAAGGGAGGGCTCTTTGGTCGCTTTCTGTGTATAATTTAATCAAAATTAATAGGTTATTTTCATGCTACTAAGGCCTCGTTTACACTGTCAGTGAAATGTGACCCAATTCCGATTTTTTTGCTCATATGTGACACAAATTTAATGTGTTCTATGACCGTGTAAACAGGAAAATTGCATGCATTCGGATATTTTGAGATCGGTTTCAGGCCTCATTCATATGTGGAAATAAATCAGATATAAATCAGATATGTGCCAATGCGACTGTCATGTAAACAGGCAGATCGGATTTTCTGAGGCATTAGGCTACGTATATGCGGTTTAATGATGAGAACAACTCCGACGTGCATCTGCATAGGGAAGGATGGCCCAACGAAACGTTGTGTCGTCGTAGGAGAGGAATGTGGACAAACGTTGACAGAACATATCAAACGTTGGCTTGCTCATCCTAAAATTTCGGACCCACTGCTCCTCGTTAAAGCCCACCACAATATGCTCCCACCAGTCCTGAGATCTCTCTCGCACACAATAACTTAAGCGCATGCGCAGGCTACAATGACGAAAACCTTTTCGTACTCCTCCTCAGCCTCAAAATCATGGTGATGTTTGGCAAACTTCGCATATATCGCAGGGCTAGCATCAAGCATATTTCACGTTCATCCATCTGTGCAAGAGAATGTAACCCTTTAAGCATGTGCGACGTTTCAGATAGTATGACAAGTGTAAACATGAATCGGATATGGGTCACAATTGAAAGAACGTGTAAATGGACGGTCAAAAAAATTGGAAATAGGTAACAAATCAGAATTGGGCATCAAGACCTGCAGTGTAAACAAGGCCTAAGAGAAACAATGTTAAGTTGATCGTTTAGTCACTGGCTTGATTTACTTACCCATAAACAGCAATAAACCATTTTGAGACAGAGAACATCAGACTGTACATGAATCATATCAGAAATCACTAATCACAGATTATGCATTAGAATTTAACAAAGTTACTTACAAGTTGTGGCATTACTGTCGGGTCCATATCTTACAGTAAAAGACTGTTTGCAAAGCCTGCACCGAAATGTGATTGATTTACCAAAGAATCCACATTAAAATGTACTGAACAAACGAGACATTCACATAGTTTAAATAAATAACCCCCTTGCATTATAATCCTTTGGAAGGTAATGTTATTGTTATTCCAGTGATCCTGTATCACTCTTCTCTTCTGTATTCTGTATCATCTCTCATCTCACTAACACGCCAGTGGGCGGGGCCAAAGACGTGATGATGTAGAAGTAGGCGTTGACTTTCTTCAGCAAAGGTGGTCTTTCATTGCACTATTACATAAATCCGAAATGAGTCTTTTTCGGAGCTTGGTTTCAATAAAAGTTTTGAGCTCTGAAACTTACAGAATGTTTTTATAGTACAATGACCTCATTCATGTCGAAAGATCAAGGCAAATTTTAATGTCCAGTTCTGCACTACTGTATAATCCCCAAGTAAAGTGAAGGTTACTGTGTATGATGGAGGGCTCAAGCATGAGACTTGACTTGAGCTCTAAATCCCCTACTTAATTACAGAATATATAATCGAAAAGAATAAAAATAGAGGTGGCGTTGGGGTGGTTGAGACATTTTTTGTCTCTTTCTATCAGACATATTTAGTAGAGATTGAAAAGAAGCTGTCGGGGGAGATCAAAACTCCTGATTATTGTCACATTATGGATGGTCAATCATAGAAGATATAAAAAGATATATTAAATTTAAATTTAAATAAAGTCCCGCTGTGTTTAATTAAAAGTATACTAGATGGCAGATATGTTGAAGCATCAATGCCATGTAGGAAATATGTGCCAGATGTTTAGTCTCTGTGCTTGTTGCAATACATTTATGTCCATTAAAAGTATACAGTTTACATCTGAACCTGGAGTTAGTTGAAGGTAATTGGTTCCGTCTTTTATTAGTCTATTATTATTTATTTATTTATTTATTTATTTATTTTAGAGACTAGAGGCCAGATTTAGTGGCCAAACTACTGTCAGGATTTACTAAAGACACAAAGTGAAAAATTAGCACTGAAAAGTCTTGAGTTAAAGTTATTTTTGCGACTGACCTTATTGCATGCATTTGTAGGTGTTTCCAACGCTATCTCACGACCAATTCGTACGAATTCGTACGAATGATAAAAAGTTGGCTAATTCGTACGACCTCACTCGTACAAATTTGTACGATTTGTCTAAACCCACGTGATGGGTAGGTTTAGGGGCGGGGTCAGGGGTAGGTCATTCGTATGAATTCATACGAATTGGCCAATTCGTCAAATATGTACGATTTTGCAAAAATCGTACTAATTCGTACGAGTCAGGTCGTATGAATTCGTACGAATAAGCCACTTTGTAGAATTTGTACGTTTTCCCGTGAGATCGGGCTGGTGTTTCCCTTTCAGACGCGACATTTATGGGAGGAGAGTATTTAAATGAATCATGCAAGGTGATTTACTAAGGCTTGCGCTTGTCAATTTACTGGTGTTAGTGGCTAATTTGCCCTGTTTAGTAAATCTGGCCCTAGAACACTAAATAATGTGCAGTACTTAGACACTGCTGTCTTACTAGACTCTATATTTCACTCTGAAGGAATCTTGTAATTGGTTATCAGTAAACAACAGTGGTGATCTTTTAAAGTACTATAGTAAAGTACTAAATGGAGTGTGTTCAAGGACTCCCTCCATTCATCCCTCCGTTCTCCAAACCGATTGTCCCATCTCCAAACCTGGAGCCTATCCCAGCGTCTCAGGCAACAGGGAAAGATCCTGGACGGATGGCCAGTCCATGCAGGGATGAAGCACACTCACACATTCTGCTCAAGGACTCATTCTTAGATATTCCTGGGCCAAACACACTTCAGTTCAATGCACCTAGATTTCAATCAAAAGCAAAACGGAATGGTTAATGCACTGTGAAGTTGCATGAAAAAAACAATGAACAGCTGGATTTGTATTACCGGTAACTAAAGTTAACAAAGATTAACAAACACAGTAACAAATGTATTTCTCATGGTTAATTCATGTTAGTTAATAAATTAACTAATGTTAACAACTGTAAAGTGTTACAGATAAAATGACCAAATATATTTGAGACAAAGGTCTTGTTAATGATTTTCAGCTTTGCTCAATGTAATTAGATCAACAGTTTTTCGACCAAAACTTTGACGCTTCAAAAAGACACCACAGATTTAAACAAAAACAGATTTAATTTAGGCTTTTATTCTCAAATAAACATTGATCAACAATGTGTTGATCGATGATATAATTGTCATTAACAATTAAGAAAACTATATTGATGGTGTATATACTGTAAATTTGGTGTACATTTTAAAGGACATTTTGTAGAGTTTACTCATGGACGGAATACAGTGTAAGAATCTTAAAATCATATGCAAAAAAACCCCCTCTTAATCAGTATCTTTGACTTGATTTTAGAGAATGTATTGAATGAAGTTTTAGTTTTAAGTGTAAACCTCACTAAATGTTGATATATGTATGCTTTACACAAGTAAAACAAAACTTGAATGTTTGGATGTTTTAATTGGAAACCAAGACAAAAAATACATTAGTAATATAATCATTATGTATTTATTATTTTGTTTTCAGTGCACAGAAAAGCAAACAAAAGACACTTTCAGGCAAAGCATTCACATTTAAAAGTATCCAAACTTTTCAAGAAATTTGCATCAATGCAATTGAATGATTTCATTGTGCATCCATTACCATCATGCATGTAAAACAGCCAGGGGCTCTGTTAATAAACCCGCTTTACGCCGTTTTGTTTATTTGATGTAGGCCCCACAGCTCTCCGACTTGATTGAAAAATATTTGAAATGATTGTGTAAAGGTGTCTTTGCTTTACCATCTTACCTGACTCTAAACTTCCCCAGAGAACAGTCCTTGAAAATAAGTCATTATGCTTGCAGGCGCTGCACTCCCACCACTGCCCTTTGTTTACGGAATTATGAGAGAGAGTTGCTCATGAAAACACTTTCATTAGTGTGTTTATCACCCTCGACAACAAAGCCCTAACCGACAACCCAAAATACACACACATTCGCATATATATTTCAGGAAAGGACTACCTTATTAACATAACAAAGACGGTGATGGTGGCATGGGATGCAGTAGGGACTGCTTGTAGGAGCACAGCCAATCTGTTTGCGTTCTTTGGGGAAATTAGCTGCTCTCAGACCTGTTTTTAGAGTGAACGGAAAGACAGTTTGTGCTCTGAAAGAGAGTGCCGTCACTCAGGGTCAAATCTATTATCCGGTCTTGACTGCCTTTGGGTATGTTAAGCTCTAATCCTAGAAACGAATCAAAACGTTGTTTGTTTGATTGTGAAGCATTGTTTCAGAACTCAATGACTCAAAGTGTAGATTTGATGAATATCGTGACACTTGGGTGTTTGTTTATTAAATATTTTTGCTTGATTTGATTGTCTTGATTTGATTTGATCTGGCTGGCCGCATTTTATTTTATTTTTCTCTAAACCACTAGATGCCACAGAAACTCACCGCAACACTTTCCAAGACATCTGTGTTTCATATATATATATATATATATATATATATATATATATATATATATATATATATATATAGTACTCAACATTTAAAGTGGATCAAAACATTTAATCAAAGTTATACATTAGTTTTGAACAATACCCGTTCTTGTCTTAGAACAACTTTGATGAACTTTTTTGATTTTATTTATATATATATAGTGAAATGCATTTTGGAAACACTTTACAATAAGCTCTCATTTCTTAACATTAGTTGATGCATAGTTAACATGAACTAATGTTGTTTATGTTAGGTCACAGTGCATTAATGTTAACACTTTCAAATTTTGACATAACACTTTATTTTACTGTGTCCTTTTTACACGTTACAAGTACTTATTATAGTAATAATAGTCAATTATGCATAATTGCATACAACTAACACTAAACCAAACCCTAAAGTACATGTTGTTAATTCATATTACTCAGTAGTTAATAAATGTATAATTACACTGTAATAAGGACACCACAAAATAAAGTGTAACCAATTGAAAATGTGTTAGTGAATGTTGAAATTAACATTAGATAAGATTAATAGAAGTATTGATTATTGTTAGTTAATGTTATCTAATGCAATCAACTAATGTGAACAAATAAAACCTTACACAGCGTTACTGACATTTTCGCAATCTTTAAATTTTTCTGTATTGTTTTAAATGAACAAATTTTAAGTCAATGTAATGGGATGCCAGACTCAGAGACAGAGATGGAACTGAACGAGACAGGTATTTATTGCATAGATGAATTATGAGGGTTGATTAGGTGCAGGTGATGAGCAGGAGGAATGCTGGTAATTGTAGTTTAGAGTGTGAGTGAAGGAGTATAGAAGTGAGGAAGGACCAAATTCGGTACAAACGAATTCGTACGATTTGTCTAAACCCTAGTGATGGGTAGGTTTAGGGGCGGGGTCAGGGGTAGGACATTTGTATGAATTCATTTGAATTAAGCAACTCGTAAAATATTTACGATTTAGCAAAAATCTTACAAATTCGTACGAATTGCCGTGAGATCAGGTTGGAAGGACCGGTGTACTTGTGACAGTCAATGTATTTATTGAGCAAAAATAAAATATTTTATTTATTAAATAAAATATTTACTGAAGCAATTATTTTGAAGTAATAAACATAAAAGTGTTAACTTATTATCATTAGTGGTCGACAGTTAAATCACCAAGACCGAATACATATTTTTCTGCTTGGCTGATGTGTTGAAAGTGGGACTTTTATCTTAAATACGCTGAGAACGCAGCGCTCCCATTCTCCATCTTTATTAATTTAAATTAGTTTGAACCGTGAGAGGCATCAATAGGGGTTATGCGCAACATTCTTCCGGGTTCTACAAAACAGGTTTAACTACTTCCGGCCGTCAGCTACCGAGGTAAACACAGCGTAGTAATGGCGACTTTCTATAGCCGGTGTTTACAGGAGCTACCCCTAATATCAATTTCAGATGTACACCGTATTGCCAAACGGACGTCCAGAGCCCAGAGTACTCTGCTAGACAAGGGATTTAAGTTTTACTCATTTATTCATAATTATGAGGGTATGTAGTATAATTATGTAGCTTTTGCTAATGGCACCCGATATAGCGTTAGCTAACTATCAGAAACAGTTAGTTAGTAAGCCTTTTATTTTTGCTCGCAGACGATTAAAACAATCAAATGAAGACTGCATTTTAGCGATGGGGTTATAGTACCAACAGTATAATTACTGCGATGTCCTGTGTGTTTATGCTGGTCAACCTTCAATTATGTATTATTGACCGGCGGCGCCCCTTCCCGTTCCCGTCCGAGGTCTCGGTGTGGCCGGGTGTGCTCGGTCCCTCTCCCCCACAATTCGGCGGGCTCCCTCGGGGGGCCAGGTCCCCGGTCTTGCCGGCGCCGTGACGGGCTCTCCGGGGACCAGGGGAATTCGACTGTTTAATTAAAACAAAGCATTGCGAAGGCCCGCGGCGGGTGTCGACGCAATGTGATTTCTGCCCAGTGCTCTGAATGTCAAAGTGAATAAATGCAATGAAGCGCATGTAAACGTCAGGAGTAACTATGACTCTCAATTTCCCCCGACACAGAGCAGATCAGCACACAACAAAAACTGCTGTTCGGATGTTCCCGTTTCTGAAATTTCAACATTCGTGACATTTTAATTAAAACAAATACACAAATACAAGTTTGATCAGAAATAAAAATTTTTTTATAATAAGCGAACATTAACAGTTACCTCAGAGATCACCTACCGCTGCAGATGTGTACGGAAGTGAAAAGCGGAAATGCTTAGACCTGTTTTCCGGTTCGAACGCTGGGCGCTCTGCATAACCCCTATTGCCGTCATTACCTTGTGCGTCAAGTTCAAGGGTTACTCTTTTGGCGTAAATCGATGCGTACGGCCGTCTGCCTTGAAAGAGTCAGGACATTTGTTTTTATATAACTCCGATTGTATTCGTCTGAAAGAAGAATGTCATTTACACCTAGGATGGCTTCAGGGTGAGTAAATCATGGGCTAATTTTAATTTAATCTTTAAGTAAAATAAAATGTAATTAAATTATATTATAATTATTTAAATATATAGCCGATCGGCCTTATGTCGGCAATTGGCCAGCCTGCTCTCTAAGATATCGGCATCGGCCATCAACAAAACAATATCGATCGACCACTAGTTGTTGTGCAAAGTATCTTTTTTTTAGTTACATTTTTTGTATCAACACTGGGTGCCATTTTCTGAGCTTTTTTCTCTGAGATTCTTTAACAAAAACAAACTTTTTATGAATTATTTTCCCACAAAATGTGTTGCTGCATCAATGTTCATTATAAGAAATATATTTTGTCTGCAATCATATACTATGGGCATTTTGTACCGCTGCCCCCACTCTCTGGAATTCTATTCCCCAACATATTCGTGACCTTCCATCATTACATGATTTCAAAACCCACCTTAAAACATATATCTTTGCTTCTTGTTTCTCTGATCCCTAACTTTTTGATCTGAGTCATGTTTATCTTTTTCAGTTTAATTCTGTTACCTATTCAGTTTATCCGTATTGCTGCTTTGTCTACTGTCATGTTTATTTGTATCATATTGTAAAGCGACCTTGAGTTTGCAGAAAGGCACTATATGAAATAAACATATTATTATTATTATTATTATTATAGTAAAAAAAAACAAAAAAAACAACCCTGTTGTACCCAATTTGGGCCTGTTTGTCCTGAAAAAAACAAGACATTTATTTTAACATAGGCCACTGTATGAATAAGTATTGCAACTAATGACTGTTGTTTAGCAAACCTTAATAAAACTTCTGCACTGAATTAAACATGAGAGTAAAAACCTCCACTTGTATTACCCTCTAATATTTTAAACCAAAAATTGCAGATACCTAAAGATGTAGTATCGCCTTCAAGTGGAAAATCTCCAGCGTATTATATCACGCATTAAAATAATAACTTCATGGGGTTGTGGAGGCAAAATGAGACTTGAAAATTGTGTTTCTGTGCATTAGAATAACTCTAATATAATTGTACTATGACTGATGTCAGTGAACTGTCCAGGCATAATTATCCAAATCAATTAAAACCTGAGGGGGGTCGCATCTGGGGATGTAGTTCCGGATCCGATTAGTGTCAGGAATCTTTGGAATTAGAGATCCCGTCCCCCCATGGACACAATAGAATGCATTAGACTTCAGCACAGAGCTGCCCTTCAGGCTGCAACAGACAACAGCCTTCCAACACCTGAACCGCCAAATTGCTTTTTAAGACCTGGCCTCTTTAGTGAAGGAGAACCAGTGCTAGAACTTGTCTGTCATTCTGCTCTCGCTCAGCCCTGAAGATTTAGAAAAGAGCAACACGGAAAGAAGACGAAGAGGGAGAGGAAATGAGCGCAAAGCTTCCTCTTGAGGGACCGAGTGACAAGTGAATCTGTGGAGTGACTTAAAATGCACAAAAAATCCCAATATGATAAATGGTGTGGCCTTGGCTCAGAGGTTGCTGGGTGAACAGCTCCTCGGGGGACGTCCCTCAAAACGACACCGGTATTGAGCGGTCTAATTTAGCCCAGAAGCTGAGATTCTATGAAATTTTTTGCAGTGCGGGAGACAGGAGTCCTCTGTGAACGCAAACAGACGGCTACTGCATAGGTCGGACTTGACGTGCGTGATTGCCGCATTATATATTTTTTCCTCCTTTTCCTTCAGCCTCAGGAATGTATTATTGGCATAGCCTGTTACCATGGCAACGCCTTCTCTTTACTTGACATTGTGGCAGCTTCTGAGAACTGATTTGTTGATGCTATTAATTAAAACTCCTTCTCAGCTGAACGAGAGCACTTTGTACAGCGTGATCCAACTGTAGGCGTTTATCATGTGTCTGGCACGATATGTGCGGTTTCAGTGACTGTTTTAAGCATCAATATTTGAAAATATCTTAATATATATAGACTAAAATAGCCACTGAAGCATGATAGCACTCGGTTTTGATCCGTTGGAGATAACATCATGCTAGTTCAACTGAAAAAAAAAAAAAAAAAATGCTTTTAGAGGACATATTTTTGCCTTAACTCTTTCCCCACCAGTGTTTTTTTTTTTTTTTTTTTTTTAAGTTGCCAGCCAACACCAGCATTTTTGATCGTTTTTCATAACATTTTCATGACCCCCAGAATATTCTGTCGTATGAATATCTGAATATGCAACATATCAAAAGAAAGAACAGACCCTCTGCTTTAAAAAAAAAAAAAAAAAAAAAAAAAGCTTAATGCATTCTTTTTTATCAACACTTGAATGTGGGTAAGTTTCATTAAAAAAAAGCTACATTTTGAGCAAACCCACACAGCAACATAGTGTTGGCCCAGATCCGGCCCATATCTGGTACACGTTGAATCCACACGTACCAGATGTGGGCCGGATCTGGGCCATATAGTCTCAGCTTTCAAATTATGTCAATTTTATCATAAAACAATATCAAACAATAAATATGGTTTTGACACTCTTTAATGTGGCGTGACATCTGCCTCAGTTCAAGGCACGTTATAGCAGGAAATAAAAATGAATGCACATCAGCAGAAATGTTGAAAGAAACAGAACAACTTACTAAAATGTCTCATTTCTCATGCACTCACTCAATCAGTGTTTCAACCGCGGAAAGACATCAATAAAACAGCTTGTAAACAACATGTCATCGACCATTCCAGACATAAAGTTATGCATAACAATTAATTTGCATAGCACTGATAATTCGGCATCAACAAAATTAAATAAGAAAAGTCTATGATATGATATTTGAGTTCGATCTGAGCATAATTTGAGACATTGTTGTCTCTTTTGAACTCTCAGAGGAGACGCATTATTTACTGGGGTCTTTTCTCCGAAGAAAAGCTGGAGACTTCAGCAAAGGCTAAATTTGCAATGCAGATGTTAAAAAGATCTCATTTGCGAATATTCTTTCCTACGGGCAGCATTGTTTTTGTTGGTAAACTTAAAAGCTTTAAGAAGCCTTTATAATATGCAGCAGCCAAAAGTTATTCAAGTTGTTTTGCTTTAAAGAGAGTTCAGGCAGTTCTACGGTGAGAGAAGGAAAGTATTTATAAAGCAGGTGTCATTTATTGAAAAGAGAAGGGCAGGAACTAGAGCAAAAATGATTGCCTTATTCTTTACCGAAGCTCACAAGAGGATTTGGACTGGCTCAGCCTTTGGAGCAGTCACAGTAAGGCCAATCTGATGGGGATGGAGTACAGTTTGATAACTAAGATAACTATATCCCTTCTCTGCACTCCACTCAGATCTCTCCATAACTCATGCAGTCTGCTGATAACATTATGCAACCAATGGGATGAACGCGATTTCACCAAGTGCAACATGTTCCTGGATCAACAATTCCAATCAACCAATCAGATTTGAGGGACAAGTTTACATTTTATGTCAAGTTTAGGCTTACAATCAGGGTTAGATGCTTCTATCAGTGTTATTCACATATTATTTCCCTTTGATTTTAGGGATAACTTATGGGTAGGGGTAGGATTAGGGGTAGGAATAGGTTTAGAACTACATTTTCAGACAGGAACGTTGTTCCAGGATCAACAAAATATGTTGATCCATGAACATGTTGCACTTGGCAAAATCAAGGTGACCCACATGATGCACAGGTTACATGTTTGTATTTGTTTGTTTGTTGGCTTTCATCCTTTGTTCTCGAGGTTGAGTCAGCATGACAGCTAATAGCTTCTATTTTCCTAATGCTTTGAAGTGAGGCAGAGAAAACAAGCCATGAAAACCATATCATTTCAATCCATTAAGAAGCTTTTTTCTTTATCCAGAACTTTTCATAAAACAAGAAAATGTGGGTGTCAAACATATGATAGAGTTCTAAGTATATAGAATCTACTACATGTTTGATCTAAAATAGGAGGGAATTTAAAAACTGAACTTTGTTTTATTTAGTACTACCTGATGAAACTATTCGACACGATATATATTTAAATCCATTTCACAGGACAAAATTATGAACTGACTGACATTACAAAATAAATTAACAAGTAATTATAATAAATTATTTTATTATAATTATGTATTTATCATTTGAAAAATTAACTGAATTTACATATTCATTTTAATATGCCTTAAGACAAAACCATCTAAAACTTCATAAGTCAACACCATTGCTGAGTATTTTCTCTTTAAAACTGCAGTGAACCAAAGACAGTCTCAAAAACGCGGTTTGAAATCGCGGGTGTTTCTGACATCACAAACTACATTGTAACCAATCAGGTCAGCGTGTGATCGTCAACAAGCTCTCTGAGCTGGTGTGAGTTAGTGGAGGTGGTGCTAATTTGCATATTCATAGAAACTTGTTTCCTAAATGTAGAGTTACATTCAAGCTATTTTAAGGCATGAATTTTTATTTATTTTTTTTTTTTTTTTCAAGGAAAAAACTTTTAAATGTGTCATTCTGGTGATCAAAGATGAGTTTTAAGGGATAAAATGATTGACTACAGGGGGACTTTAACTGACCTCTGGATATCCTTGTGTCTTAATATGGTAAATTTCTGTCTACTATTATTTCATTTATTTGTTTTTTTATTGTAAACCTCTGACACATTTTTCAAGACGTTTATTTTGAGACACCATATTTGTTAATTATTTGTGTCCTGGATCCACATAATTTCCATATCTGCCATGTTGCAGTGTGCTTGTGTAGCGAGTCTCTTCCTCTTTCAAACAGGAGGAACCCATTGTTCCGTGTTTCATCTCTTCTGATCTAACGGTGAGATGCAACACAATCTCTTGCTGTGGGTCTCACAGCAGTTCGTTGAATAGCTTTATGTCATAATATGTCAAAACCAGCAATTCTGTGTACTAGATCTTTTTTATTTCATGAAAATCATGTCACACACTAGTCTCTGTGGCCCTGGAAAAAGAGTTTTCACAATAAACCCAAGGTGAAATGAACTTTCCTGCATCTCCACCTCAGATAAAGTAAAAGCAGCGGTGACCATGGAAACGAGTCAAGTGGAAGAGATCTACAGGCACTCATCATTTCCTCAGTGTGTTTCATAAAGCTATGTAGGCTTTTGTTTTTTGCTTTAATTGATTATGAAAAGTCCTATATAATTCCAATTTCAAGCCCATAAAATGGGGAAGCACGGCCCAGCGTGCTCAGATTATAGAACAAGAACCATGAAGATTTTATTTTCAAATCTTCAAACGATCTACAATCGAAACGCATTGGCTTTGAGGCAAAAAACAAAACAAAAAAAACAGGAATGAAAACAAAACAGACATCTGATACTGTATAAACAAGATGGAAGTCATTTAACCTGCTTAACTGAAGCCTGCAACTCAATTAGAACAAAATAATTGCCACAGACACAAATATCCAGCATCAGTAGCTGCCAACTGAGCAAGCAGCTTTAACATTATGAGTAAGCTGTAATGGGATGGTGCCTTGAGCAGTAAATACAAGCTCTACTCCCCGCCTCAAACAGATTTGACTTTCACTTCCACATTATTCCATTCTGTAAAAAGGATAACTGCAAGTTGATCTGAATGCATGATAGGAATGCTAGGCGCTATGCAGATAAATGGCCAAATGACTTGTGAACGTCTGGGAAGTGAATGAGTGATTCAGATGTGTGTTGCTGCAGTGGGCGCGAGTTCGTTTTGCAAAGCAACACTGTCCCCTTGTGTCGAACGAGCGCTTTTCTGTACCTGCAGATCTGTTGCAGTGGATTTCTCTGCAGGTTTCCACAGCAACTGTTGAGAATGTGCTTTACTGCTGTCTTTAGGTTGCAGTTTAGTGATGCAATGTAAACACTGCAACAGTATATTGCAACGTATATAAGGTAACACTACATCACTTTTGCTAGTGTTATTTGTTACCAACAGCTTCTCTCAAAATGTTAAATTGCTTGTTGAGAAACTACAAAAATGCTATATTTATTAAATCAATTATAAACTGATAAATCATTTGGGTTCAGCAATAGGAGTATTTGGTATTCTAAATATTAAATATGCTCTTTTTGTGATCACGTTGTTTTTTCCCCCAATGTTTTTCATTTGCAAACATTTTAATTTAAAGCTTACTGGATGTGACAGCATTTGGCACTGTTTGCATAATATCAAGCATGTTATGCAATGGAAAATAATCTTTAATTTTGTTTCATCAGTGTTCATGTGTGTGTTGTGGTTGAAATCCACTAGATGGTGATAAAGTAGTTCAAATATTCTTGCATCACACAGTGTGTGGAAAGCCAGTCAGTAAGTGTGTGTGTGTGTGTGTGTGTGTGTGTGTGTGTGTGTGTGTGTGTGTGTGTGTGTGTGTGTGTGTGTGTGTGTGTGTGTGTGTGTGTGTGTGTGTGTGTGTGTGTTCCAGAATGACTCCAGTTGCACCTGCTCTGGGAGAGTATACTGTATTTTCTCTGCAAACCCCTCAAATGTGTGTAATGAGACGTCACCATTCTCAACCCTACATGAGTCATAGGCTACACTGTACGTCATTACTGGGACACCACAAGAGGAAAATCAAACATTTCCCTTTTTACCTAAAATGACTGAAAAATACTCAATTACAATTAAACACAAAATACAATTACATGAAATGAAATTGAAAGCAATGTCCTATAATAACATATATATTTGTACTTTTTTCAAAGATTATTGTCAGGGTTCTGTCATTTCTGTCTAGTCTATTTATTGGTTTTGTGACAGAGCCCTGACACAGAGCCCTGACAATGTCCCTGACACCTTGTTTCATGAGCCTTCATGTCATGTCTTTTCTTGTACTGTGTAGCACGCAGCTTGTGTTTTACACTGGCTGTGTGCATTCATGTTGTCATGCTTTGTGTGAACGCGTGGCTTATGAGAGTTCTCATTAGCTTCGTGTTCATGTCTCGTTTTGTGTTAGCACATGACTTGTGATTTGTTTTACTGACCATGTTCTTGTGTTTGTAATGTTTGGTGTGAGCACATGGCTTGTCATGTATGTTTCCTTGTGCCATGTGCTCTCCTGGCGATTGTCTAGCCCCTCCCATCTTGTTACCTGATTATTGATTCTTTTGCCCCACCTGTCCTCCCTCGTTACCTGCCTTGTTTGCTCTCCCTATTTATTCTCCCTGTTTTTGCAGTCCTGTGCTGGTTTGCTGTCGTAACTCTATCCTGTTATGTTTCCCAAGTCAACCCAACCCCCTTGGAGTAGTTTAAAGGGGTGGTTGATTGTGATTTCACTTTTTTCATTTTAAATGGTGTGTAATGTTGCTGTTGGTGCATGAACAGTATCTGCAAAGTTGCTGCGCTGAAAGTTCAACGTAAGCAGAGATATCGTCTTTTAAAAATCAGGAAGTTTAATGCCTACAAAAACTACTCGAATGGGACTACAATGAGATACTTCCCGGGTTTTATACGTAACTAACCCATGCAGAAAAGGGGGCATGGCCATATTTCTGCGGCTTTGTCGAAGAGGAAGAGTTAAGGCCATTGCACACTGAGTCCGAAATTTTCGTATGCGTTTTTTCGTGTTCGTCAGCCTTAAAATTCGTCACGCACAGAAACCTTGCACACTGAGTCCGATGCGTATTTATTAAACCTTTGCGGAAAAAAACGCAAAAAATACTAAATGTATTCGTCAAGCAGTGAGGATGATTTTGTTGCCCTCTTCTTAAAAAGAGAAAAAGAAAGAGGAAATATTGGGTGACTGGGTCCATCCAATCCAGAGATTGCGCCGAGAGGAAGGAGAGTTTCACCTCCTTATCAAGGAGTTGCGAAATTATCCCGAGCGATTCAAAATTTACCTCAGAATGTCAGTGGAACAGTTTGATGCTTTGCTAGCTATACTGGAGCCACATATTAAAAAGACCACCACCAATTTCCGTGAACCAATCGATCCTGAACAGAGACTGGCAGTTTGTCTAAGGTATGGACACACACACGAGACAAAGTGTATCAACTTGTCAGACGCCATTCAGGATTTTGTCGTTCGCTTGTACGGTGGCTCTGAATTGTCAAAAAACCTCTCAAAATACTGGCTGTGGATGCGAAAAACGCAGAAAATCGAACCCGATCCGATTTTTTTTATTACGGACGAAAGTTTCGTAGACAGTGTGCAAGAGTGATTGACTTAAAGTGAGGTCGAATTTTTTTTTTTACGTGCGAAAATTTCGGATGCGAATTTCGTACTCGGTGTGCAATGGCCTTTATAGTGGAGAGCTGTAGCCATGCCGTCGAAAGTGTGTTATTTTCACCCAGCTGCCAGGTCTTCTGTGTTCGGGCTTCATACGGACGCTGTAGTTCGTCAACCATGGCTAAAATTTATGTTTGATTATGTTCCTGAAAATTTCAATCGTAATAGCTCATGTGCTGCGCATTTTACGGAAGACAGCTTCCAGAATCTCCACGAATTCAATGCCGGATTCAACAAGAAACTGTTACTAAAACATGAAGCAGTTCCAACTTTAAAACCAGAGGCAGCATTTGTTGGGCCACAACCTGCAAGTAAGACTTAATAATGTTTGCATGTATAATTTCAGACGTAATGTTTTAGTTTTATCAAGGACGTAAAAAAATGCCAGCGCTGGCTTTAGTAGCCACTTACACGTACAAACGCGTACAAACATTTTGGACCTGAATTTGTAATTATGTACTAATTTTGTAAATGTATTTTCCATGTATATTTTATGACGTAATTTTTCGATTTGATCAAGAACGTAAACCAATGCCAACGCTGTTTGTTTATAGCCAGTTAGTTCGATGCTATTTTGTGTGTATAAGACAAACGTGTATAAAGTTAAAAAAATTATATGTAATCGCAACAGCCAACTTCAGCTGCTGAAGTTAAAACAATAACTTTAAAAAACGGTATTACTCAGTCATTTATTCAGTTATATTAAATGTTTAATCAGGAGAAAACCGTATCTCAAAAGCTAACAAGCAGCAGTAGCATTTTCAAGTAACAGCGTATCGAAATTCTTATATAATAATAGTAGATTAGAATAGAATAATAATAATAAATGTACCATTCAGAAACGTTTTGTAAGAGCCGTGTTTGCTGAGGTTGCTTGACTCTCTTCATTGCCGCTTTCTGGGTCTGATTCTGGCTCAAACTGATACGGCAGTATTGACACCATTATTTACATTGGAGCGGAGCACATGCAACTTTCGCCCGTAAAGGTAATGGGCGTGAAGTTTCCGGACAACATGCACTACGCAGTTTAGCCAATTACAACACACCGGCCCAACTAACCAATCTGAGCCCATTGCCGGTTTCTGAGGGAGTGGTTTCATAGAATCGTCGTTCAAATGACAGAGGAGAATGCGGCTTACAATAAAGGTGAAATTTATGAAAAATAAGACTAAAAAAAAAAAAAAAAAAAACCCGAAGACATGTTATATTGCACCCCATAAACACAATCATGGAAAGAAAAAAAGCAGTAAACCACCCCTTTAAAAAATAAAAATAAAAATCCTTCATTATTCTGCGACTGAGTCCTCGCCTCATCTCATCAATCCCAAACCCTGACATATTATATTAAGAGATAATGTACATCCAGCCGGTTGTTATCGCAGAATATACCCAGACAGGGTGATCAGGAAACAAAGTGAACGGGTCTTGCATCAGCCTGAAGGGGTTTATTCTGCCATAACAACCGACTGGATGTACATTATCCCCATTATCACACGGCTACTTGCCACATAAGTAATTAATTAGACTCAAAATATTTTATTAGCTCTTTAAATGCAAAGCTTCTGCAGAGAAAGCAGTTGCTAGCAAGCAGCAAGTTCAAACTAGAAGGATATTTAAGGGATACGGTACAGTGATACCACTTAGGCCTATTACAGGGTATTTCTCCACACAAATAGTTATGGGGATACAAGATAATGATTTGAGATGAAAGTTTTAAAATCATTCTTGTTTTATCTTATAATCCATTATACAAGTACAAAACAATCGTTGCAAAATGGCAGCAGCTGCGTTTGTATGAAGCAAGAGAGAATGATGATGCCTGATTACATAATTGAATAACTGTACACAAAATATTGATTTGAGTTTTAATATTTTATTAGCTCCCCAAACGCAATACTTCCACGAGGAAAAAACTGAAGCACTGACTTCAGTTACCCGGATGCACCTGTATTATCAGTTTTTAACGGTTGTTATCTGGGAATAACATACCGCTGGATGGCGTGATTGACCAATCAGAATCAAGTATTCCACAGAGACGTGTTATATTATATTATATTATATTATATTATATTATATTATATTATAAACCATTCTATTTTTTAAAAAAAATCATCACAAGTATCACATGATCCTTCAGAAATCATTCTAATATGCTGATTGGACGCTGAAAACAACTGTGCTGCTTCAAATTTATGTGGATTCTTTGATGAATAGAAAGTTCAAAAGAAAAGAATGTATTTGAAATAATACTCTTTTGTAATATTATAAATGTCTTTTCTGTTCTGTACTGTTAATATAGTGTGTCTTTGCTGAACAGATTTATGTTCAGCAAATCATGTTCAGTATGATTAATGTCTTTCAAAATATTACTTACTCTGTATTAAATACTTCAAAAGTATTTCCTCAACCTTTATCTCTACAGTACAGTAGCTAATCTGTCTACAGCAATTTGAAACGCATGTTTAAATACGTTACCGTAATACAGATCTTTTCAATCTTATTCTCTCAATGGATGCCTGAAAGGTAATAGCTGGCGATTGGGAGTCAATCCTGATGGATTTGCCTTTGAATGCTGAGGAGGGGCTATAGGCTGGCAGGACCATAAAGGCCTTCGTTATGGGTCTGTCAGGGCAGGAGTGGGTCGGGGGAGTACCTGTGGTGGTGCCAGACACTGTGGGGATTGTGAGCGCTGCTGGGGCCAGCTGGGGACGGACAGAAGGCTCTCAGTGGTGGGCAGGAAGTGGCAGCGAGGGCTCCAACACAATGCCACACTCACAACAGCACCAAGCCAAATACTGCAAGGTCATCATAGCTGCCAAGACTCAAATGCAAGTCTCAATCATTTTAAGCACTTGCAAAAAACAAAACAAAAAAAAAGTCTAGTTGGATCAGGAAAAATAAAAAATCGTTTGAAATTAAAACATTTGATGTACGATGAAACCATACTTTAACTTTCAGGGGGCAAACAAAATCCTTCTTGAATGCATAATCATAGGCTATGACCACCCACACTTACACACAAGCACTACAGTATTTGGAGTTTATTTTATATTTATTTACGTGCAATCATAAGAAAGTGTTTAAGAAAAAGTCTCAATGGAACAGTATCAGGGGAAAAAAAGCCTTTTTAATTAAGGATCATGGGAAGATAGGAAATGATAATGCAACACTACACTGTTTTAATGGAAGAAACCTTAACTATCCTTGTAAATCACTTGTTTTCAGCTGGATTCTGTAGCCAAACATAGTATCAATATTATCTATCACAAATTATAAAAATGTATAAATATATGCATGGCGTCTACGCTAATATTAGTCTCTCTGTTTATCCCGAGGTTTACTGCAGTCCACCGGATCCAGGCCGTATCCAGATCTGATGAAGGACAATACAGTCCTGAAGTGTCAACTAGTCTCTCCCCTGTGAAGGCCCCCTTCTCCTTCCCTTTACCTCTGTACAGATAAAACGTTGTCAAAATAATTCCAGTTCACATGGCTACGTGGAAGCGATAAATAATTCTGTATTATACATTTTTAAGGCCAGACAAGTAATTTGCTGAGGTCAATTTGTAAAGAAAGACTACACAACTGCACACATATATATTCAAACGCAGGTTTCACAGGTTTGCGTTTGTGAAGTTTGCGCAGAGATAACCTTTTTTTTACAAAAAATTCAAGGCTTGCACCTTGAAACCTATTTCAAGGTTTGTGTTCTCGAGCCTCCAGGCACTGTTTTGTGCGGATGAGCCATCCGGATCGCGTTAGGCTTTTCTGTTAGAACGGTGTAGTGTTAGCGGCCCCTAAGTTAATAACTAATGATCTTTGCAATGGAAGTGAATCAATCAATCAAAACTAACTTTAGCTGGACAATAACTTTATTCTAGAGCTGTTAAAGCCAAAACAGTCTCTGTTACTTTAATTTCTTATTATCACTGTAAAGCTGCTTTGAAACAGTCTATATTGTTAAAGGGGTCATATGATGTGATTTCATGTTTTCCTTTTTCTTTAGGGTGTTATGTAGCTGTTAGTGCAAGTATAGGATCTGCAAAGTTACAAAGCTCAAAGTGTCAAACCTAAGGAGATATTCTTTATAAGAGTTAAGGCTCAGCCACACCTTCCTAAAACGCTTCGTTCAAACACCCCCCCCCCCCCACACACACACACACACACAAATCTACGTCAGTGTGTGGGGGCGGGGTTTCATAACTCCAACCAAATGCATAAGCAAAGAAAGAAGGCGTAACTTTAATCCTCGCTGTATTTTTGTTGCCGCTGGCGCCGCCGCAATGTCCATTCATGTACATGTACAGTACATTCATGTTGCATGTACATGTTGGCTCTTCTGACTCACTCAGCCTGTAAGTATGTTTTCATATTTTAAGAATTTGCTACTGACTATTCAAACGCGAGTTTTGAGCAGTATAGAGTCGCTCTTGCTTGTCGTTTCTAAATCACAAATGCAGACATAGTTTTATGTTTACATAGTGTTTTCTCACACCCGTAGCGCAAAGTTGATCGATCAGCTTGGTCATCTAGTGGCAGTGCCCATTGACATATGAAATACATAGATGCCCTTATGGCTGTTTTGGAACGTTGCTGCGATATGTCAACGCGTCCGCCATATTGCTGAGGGCAAGACTGCGCTGTAAACAAATGCAAGTAAACGGGTGAGCTGCGGCTGATGGATAAAAACAAAAATAACGTTTACTTTTATCAACCGATTTCAGTGGTTTGTACATGGTGTACAAAAAGTTCCATAGTTATTTAAAATCTTGAGAGTTAGACTTATAAAATATTGTTTTTTAATAAGAAATGGTCAAAGCTTTGACAAGACCCCCATACTGAGATATAATTACATTTTCACATTAAATGAAATAAAGTTTTCTTATTGTGGAAGGCCGGCAGGCTGCTTTCTGTATTTTTATAGCACTAAAATGATAGATATTTACAGATAGATACTCCAAATGTAATAACTGATTTTCCTGCTAAGACAAAACTCACCCTGCATTAAAGCCATAAAACGCACCCTGGACAGAAGATAGCAAAGACAGAGCACAGGACATTGTCCTGTCCAAACTTTTCTCTTTCCTTATCTCTGCATCCCCCTCTCCCTCCACCCTTCCTCTCCCCCTGAGTCAAGTTACCAAAAGTTCACTAAGAATGACTATATATCACATATGATGTATCTTGTGAATCCGTTGTTTTTCCTTTTCATGTTTGGTATCATTTTAAGTATCTCAGTGTGATTGGTAAAATGGTCTTAATTTCATTGCAGTCATTGGTTTAATGAGAAAGATTGAGAACTTAGGAGAATCCTCTTCTCCTCTCTGGGTGATGTCTCTTCAAGATATCTTCCGAAACCAGGTGCTACCCCCTGGGGTACATGAATTGACCCAAAAAATATTGGTACAACCCTTTTGTTCTGGTCTGGGTTTTTAAGGGTACTGTAGGTGACAGAGCAGTCTTTGGGAAGCCTGTAACAAGGAACGACCCCCATACAGTGCTGTTTGTCTCTGTCAGGAATGCATTCCTTACTTTTAGAGTCATCTTTGAGTCAATGGTGTCATGTATTTATTATTTCTGAATTGGCTTTTAATCATTTACTTGTGTAATTGGCATGATACATTTTTACCTGACAAATAAATGTTGCATCTTGATTTATTCTGAAGTTTTCTGAAATCATTATTTTAGTACAGTAGATTATGAGGAGGCTGGTGCAACCGCAGCTCTGTGTCCAGGATAGGTCAAACTAAAGGCGCATATGAACGGAGCAGTAGGCACATCATCTGAAGACCTTTTGATTTCTGTCTATCACTGACTTGGCAAGTTGTACGGAAGTGGCTAAATAAACTACACTTTTTTGTATGAGTGAGCAGTAGGCAACCGACTTAAGAGGTATTAGCAAACCCTGCACCCTCTGACCAAGATCAGACTGGCGAGGCTGTGTCCGTGAAATCCACGTAAACCTGGGGCGTGTGACTCTGTGCGGCACCGGGTCCCTTAATGAATGAATAATTGAAAGTATGGGATACTCAGAATAATCAAAGATCTAAATTAAAGAAGAACTCCGGTGAATTTTTAAGTTAATCTTGATCGTTACACCTTTGTGAGTACTGTCTATAGAAGAAAAAAAAACGAACCGGATCGGTGCTTGCAACGCGGAGCTGTTACAGTTAATGCCCAGAGCTCCCATTCAGCTAAAACGGCAGTTATGGGGGCATAAACCTAAAGAGTGTCTTTGTGCCTCTTAACAGACACAAAATGCAATTAAAATGTCTGTCCAACATGAACAGGGCCCTTACATGACAACAAGATGCGTTTAGCAACTTAGCCATTGTTTAAACTCACCTAAATAGTGTTTTAGACAGCTAGCTGTAGTCTCGCGCTGAAGTCCCGTGGGAACTCAGTTGTAGCCGGAAAACTTCAGGGGAAATCCCGCCCTGCAGCTGATTCTAAGGTTTTCATTGGTCATGTCAATCGTCACTGTAACCTAAACCAATTAAATCAGCTGCAGGGCGGGATTTCCGCTGAAAAAAATCGCGCACATAGTGCAGGTGGGAGGAGCGTCGTGTTCCGGCTACAACTGAGTTCCCACGGGACTTCAGCGCGAGACTACAGCTAGCCGTCTAAAACACTATTTTGGTGAGTTTAAACAATGGCTAAGTTGCTAAACGCATCTTGTTGTCATGTAAGGGCCCTGTTCATGTTGGACAGACATTTTAATTGCATTTTGTGTCTGTTAAGAGGCACAAAGACACTCTTTAGGTTTATGCCCCCATAACTGCCGTTTTAGCTGAATGGGAGCTCTGGGCATTAACTGTAACAGCTCCGCGTTGCAAGCACCAATCCGGTTCGTTTTTTTTTTCTATAGACAGTACTCACAAAGGTAAAACGATCAAGATTAACTTAAAAATTCACCGGAGTTCTCCTTTAATTAATAATCAATATTTATGACTATTTTCTAATAAGAAACACAATCTAAATTTGATTATCATTTGAAATTGGAGTCAGATTAAGTGTAGAGCTAAATTAATATTTAAACTTCCAATAAATTAAGTGAACTTCACTGGAGCGCTGAAAAGACATACACACCTTATCCCTTCGCCCAGACCGTTGGATTCCGTCTTTGGGCCAATGGGTGGTCTTTACAAAATATACAATAACAAAAATAACTGATAGATCCTTTGTGGTAATACATATGATATGGTACAACTACAGTGCAATGCAAATAGTAAATATAAGATAAAGTAAGAAGTAATAGTAAATAGTTTAGTGTATAGTCAATAAAATAAAATAAAAACAGTATACAGAAAATAAAATAGTAGTGAATAGTATAATTATATAATAGCATAAGTACAATAACATAATAATATGTTGATAACATATAGTTTATGTATAATACTATAATAATAGCAATAGAATATGAAATATCAATGACAGAATATAGACAATAAAAAAAAGTTAAATAGTGACTAGTGAAAAGTGCAATAATTTAACAGCATAACTATAATTGATTGATAGGTCGAAAGTGGTATAATATAATAATAATAATAATAATAACAATAATAATAATAATAGCAAATACAATGTAATATCAATTGCAGAATAATATAGACAATAATAAAAATAGTAAATGAAATAGTGACTAGTACCTACCCCAAAACGAGTACTTGTCATAAAAGTTGGTTTTAAGAAAATATAGATGAGTATTTAGATTTCAGGAAATTTACTTTATAATATAAAATATAATATAAGCTAAAACTATAAATCATGTCAACTCATGTCTCAACTTTCACAGCTAAGTTATCTAGCGACATCGCTAGCTATTTTAGTCTGACTGACTCCGGTGGCCAACTAACGTTACTATTACTAATTATATAATGACCAAATACAACCAGAAACAAATGTTCAGTCTTGCTTGTGAAAGGTAATTCCCCGAGACCTTTTTTCAATTGTGCGGCGATTTGTACAGCCCCAAGCACCACACGAAGCAGGCATTTTTCTCAATTCCTGTTATGAGAGTTATGGGAAAGTTGCCCTCCGCAATATGGCGGTGCCGTTGACGTACGATCCAGCGGCCAATAGGGCGTCTGATTAATTATGTCTATGGTAGTGCCGACATGATCACCTGTCATTATTGCTTTGGGAGCTGAAGTTCCAAATATGGGCGTGACATTTCCATCACACGCTTAAGGTTTTTGGGCCAATCAGCACTGGATCGCTGGCCAATCAGAGCACATCACGCTTTTCAAAAAGATAAGATTTGTAAAAATCGACGCGTTTCAGAAAGGTGGGCATAGAGGAGCAACAATAATGTACAGTATGTGTAAAATTACTTTTTTTAACCTAAAACCACGTAAACGCATTGCATTCAACCAAATACACAAAATAATGTTCTTTTTAGAACCATCATATGACCCCTTTAAAAGCGCTATATAAATGAAGGTGACTTGACTTGACTATACAACAAAGTTGTATTTCGAAAGATTTTTTTTATGAATAAAATGACACTTTACGTTTTGGTAACACTTTTTTACAGTGTCCTTGTTACACGTTACATACTGTATAGTTACTATAGAAATTACTATAAATTGTGCATAATTGCATGCAACTAATCTTAAACCAAACCCTAATCTTAACACAATAGTAAGTACATGTAGTTGTTTAAGTACATTAATGAATAATTACACTTAAAGGGGCTATATGCTTTTTTCTGAAATTTAAACTCGCGACTGACACCTGTGGCCAAAAAACAGAACTGCTCTTCCTTTCTGCTCGCTCTCGCAGCGCGCGCTCGTACGTGCATACTTCACAAGTCATCTGCTGCAAGGAGGTCAACATTATGTTTACTGAGGTAAGAATTATTTATCTGAAATTAGTGATCTGAAACGTTTAACATGAACGCGCTTGACGTCACATCCGCAGATAGCGCGGGAAAAATCCGACCCGACAGAAAATAGGAAAAATAGGATACAGGCTTATAGGTGCACCCACTGTGAGCGGACAAGGTGTCAGTATGCTCATCAGGAGATGTTTGAGTCATAAATGGTAAAATAAAAAGGCTATTGTTACGTTTATTTTGGGGAAAAAGATGCATATAGCCCCTTTAAAATAATGTGTAATCTAAGGTTTATTTATACAGCATTTACTAATCTTAGTTCATGTTAATCTCAACATTTAATAAAACCTTTTTGCGGTCAAAAGTTTTATTAACATTAGTTATTTATTTTTATTTTTTTGACATTAGTTTTTTTAGCATTAGTTGGTAACATTAGTCACACTGTGAACCAACATGAACATGATTTTTTTTTTACTAACAAACATTAACAAAGGTTAATAATTCCTGTAAAAATATATTGCTAATTGTTAGTTCATGTTAGTTAGTGCATTAATTGATGTTATACTACGGGGCTGTTGAATGCTTGAATCTGATTGGTTGACAAATGTTCTAAGGTGTGCAATAATTTTTTTACAGTTACAGTTCCAAATCACTTTGCCAAATGATTTCAGTTATTTCAAAGGTCCTTACAGCCTACAACAACAAAAGAACCAAAACCCACAACAATGTCCAAGCAAATAAATATGGTAAATAATAGAATAAAAAAATTAACAAATTATTTCCTTTTTTAAAATTGTATTATTATAATTGTTTGTTTGTTTTCCACAAAATTACATTTTATTATGTACGGAAAGCACATACTTTCTCTCTCCCACTCAAACGCACACACGTACAGTACGGACACACACTCACACAGAAACGTGTTGTCAGCGCTGCTCTGACGATTTTATCTGTAAAATAGTTTAACAACATAAAGGGCCCTATTTTAACGATCTAAGCGCATGGTCTAAAACGCACGGCGCAGGTGCAATTCGGGCATCCGAATCCACTTTTGCTAGTTAAATGACGGGAAAAATGGTCGGCGCACCTGGTGCGTGGTCTAAAAGGGTTGTCCATATTCTACGGGACAAGCCAGATTCCACCATATCTTTATGTACTCAGCAATAATCATTCATTGCCTCGGGTGTGATTTAAAAAAATAAATAAATTCAACAGCTCGTCATCAATTATTCCTTACTTAAAAATGAGACCTTACTGTAAAGTATTAATAAAACAAAATGAATAAAACTATTGAATCATGAAAATAAAACAGTTGACATAATACTTAAGGCTGCCAATAATGCATTCCTTAAAACAGAATGTTTATCGCAAATTAGTCTTAGACTCAGATGTGACCTTTGGCTGAATGTGTGATGCATGTGGCGCACAAAAGACATGCGAGTCACGTTCTTTAATGGTCCGCCTGCAAACAAAGCTGTCGTGCAGCATTTAATGCAGTTTGACTTGTTTTCTTTTCCTTTTTGTTCATGGCTTTTAAAATAACATGACATGCAACCTGACCATGTTGGCATCAGCATAGTTCAATCACATCTATTTTGCAAACCTAAGTTTGCACTTCTGTGGTTAGATGAATTGTGTTACTTGCATCTGCTGTTTGTGACCAACCAAATTTGCAACCAAATTCTGGGTCACAAGCAACAGTTGGGAACCACTGTTGTAGTGTAATAAAATAGTGCAATAAAAAAAAGACCACTATTGTTAATGGTATATCTTATTTTTAGGGCATAACATAGACATAGCCCATCGGAAGTGATACTCTACACCAATCATTTGACTTTCAGTGGCGTAAGACTGTAAGCTGCTCGGCGCTTCAAGCTCTACTGTTTTTAGACAGCGCTGTCAGTGAATGAAGCAGCACAAGCTGTCTCACAGTGGTGCGACTACACACGACAGCAGCACTGATGAGCATTTCACACTGGGATGACTCATAAAATCATTACTTACGCACTGACCTTCAACCCCCAGCTCAGAGCTCAGACACACACTAATGAGCTATCCTTCATTTACCCGTTTGTTCAGTCTTGGCAAACAGTTGATGCAAATAAATGTAATTAAAAGTCTGAATCCGATTGTGCTGTGGCATAAATGCTGAGAAGATACTTTCACATAGGAAATTATTTAATTGGCTTCTTACCTCAAGGATGATGGGTATGTACATAAATGTATTACTAATGGTCAAAGAATGTTTTCTGAAACATTTTTCAATCTGATCTGATGAAGCAAGAACTCTCCATACATCTGCACATGTGATTCTTAAAACTGTAACTGGTGAGGGAATTATTCAATGATATTCCGGGGGGTTGAATTTTGAAAGGAATTTATGTCAGTCATTTTCTGGTTGCAATCTCTTGAGGTCTCTCTCAAACATGTGAAGCTACTGCTGTTCAAAGGTTTGGGGTTGGTAAGAATTTTTTTTTATTTTTTTATTTTTTTTTATAAGTAGTTTCTTATTCTCTTCAATGCTGTATTTATTTGATGAGAAATAGTTAAAAACAGTAATATTTGAAATGTTCTGAATTTAAAATAACTGTTTTCTGTTTTTAACATAGTTTAAAATGTAATTTATTTCTGTGATGCAAAGCTGAATTTTCAGCATCATTACTCCAGTCTTCAGTGTTTCATGATCCTTCAGAAATCATTCAATGTTGAAAAGAGTTTAAAAGATATGAAGTGCTGCTTCATATCCGCTTCATATGCAGAAACCATTCTTTTTTTTTTTTTTTTTCTTTTTTTTTTTATCACAGGAATAATTTACATTTGAAAAATATATTTAAGTACAAAACTATGGAAGCTTGTTTCCACCACAGAATAAGACATTTTAAAAGATAATTTTGACTTTTTATCTCACAATTGCATTTACATCTTGCAATTCTGACTTTATTCCTCAGAATTACAATATATAAATTCGCAATTGCGTGATATAAAGTAAGAATTGCGAGAAATAAACTTGCAATTCTAACTTTTTTTCTGGCAATTGCGAGTTTATTTAATAATAAACGGAGCAATTTCATTAGGGTCCTCACACCATCGGTGCTAGGACCCTTAAAAGACAGACTTTTTTCCTCAGAATTGTGACTTTATAACACGCAGTTGTGACTTTATATCATTCAGTTCTGACTTTATATCTCCCAATTGCGTATTATAAAGTCAGAATTGCGAGATATAAACATTACGCGTAGCGTTAGTTTTGGCAGGTCACGTTAGTCAAGCTCGCATCAGCTGACTCTCAGCTGATACACGTCTAGGAATACGACACCTATCACTGTATACATATATAAGCTCCTTCAGTATTATAAGCAGCTATCGCGTTTCTCAGGAGCTAATTACCCTCCTCCATCCCCAGCTCCTTCTCTTGTCAGTCAGGATTTGGCTCTCGGATTTCCCTTAAATCAGAATAAATTCTCTAATTATGTCGTAATTGTGAGAAAAAAAAGTCAGAATTGTGAGATAAAAAGTCGCAATTACCTTTTTTATTTTTCATTCTGTGACGGAAACAAGCTTCCATAGAAAAGTTATTTTAAATTGTAAAAAAAAAAAAAAAAAAAAAAAAAACATATTACTGTTTTAACTATTTTTCTTTTCTTTTTTTTAAATGCCGCCTAGGTGAGCATAAGAGACTACTTTTAAAAACTTTTACAAATATCAAACCCAAATGTCAAATGACACATTATTTCATGCCTGTCAGGTACAGCATTATCACTCTCAAAGTGGATGTTACAGCGTACGTGCCTAAAAAAATTATAATAATTATCCGCCAGTTCCTGTCCCTCACAGACCATTACTCCTCCAGAAAAGGAATAAGGCTGTGAAAATCGTGTCAGATCGCTTGTGCCTGGGACACTTTGTGTTACAGCATCTATCCTCTCAGCGGACACCAGGACTGAGAGTGCTAAAAAGCAGGACCAAATGCCCTCGACTCATTTTCTTCCTCCAGATCATGTTTATCATTAACAGGAACAGTACTCTCAGCTCCATCTAATATTTTATTTAACTCATATGCTCTGAACATCATCTCCTCTAGTTTCTCCTCAATCCTCTCCATACCTGTAATGACAACATCCATCAGGACTGATTTTCAATAATTTTCTAGCTCAGAAAATGATTTTCTAACTCAGTATTTGTTTTTTCTTTTCCAGAACAAATATCCAAAAATTCTTCGATTAAGATACAATTACTTGAGAAGCAAAAAAAACAAAAACAAAAAACAAACAAAAAAGGAAAACGTCTCGGTTACGTATGGTAACCCTTATTCCCCGAGGAGAGAACAGAGACGTAAGTCAAGACTGACGAATGGGGATCGCTTGCGAGCCTATCTACTTCGAGTGAAACTAAACGAGCCAATGCACATTGGCATGCGATAATTGCACCAGCTTCTGTGCATCGTGGCGCAAGCATATAATGAGCAACAGGTGCGTCGCAAATCCTTGTTTTTCCGCTGAGGAGCCAGACCAGTGACTCGGCCGTACAGTGGAAGCTCAGCAAATGTGGTGAGGGGACTTACGCATGGCACTGTGACGGTTACACACATGGACTAGCCAAGCAGGGTAGTACAACATATGGCAGTCTCTGGGGCGGTTCCAGCCTAGTTATAGGAGGGAAAGTTGCAAGCCGACACTAAGAACGGGTCCTTCGCGCTACTGGCTACTGGGGGGCAAGTATACGGGAAGATACCGGCTCTACACGGAGGCTATATAATCTAGTGAATGTTTTAGATGTCGCCTAGCCCGCAGCTCTACATATATCTGTCAGCGAGGCATCTTGAGCCAGCGCCCAGGAGGAAGAAACACTTCTAGTTGAGTGTGCTCGCAATCCGAATGGCCAAAGGCTTCGTAAGCCAAGGCGTTGGCATCCACTATCCAGTGGGCCATCCTCTGCTTGAAGACATCCTTTCCCTTCTGCTGGCCTCCGTAACAGACGGAGAGCTGATCTGATGTCCTGAAGCTTTACGTTCTGTCCACGTATAACCGCAAAGAGCGGACGAGACAGAGAAAAGCTAGGGCTGGGTCTGCCTCCTCTGAAAGCAGCGCTTGCAGGTTCAGTACCTGGCCCCTGAAGGAAGTGGTAAGAACCTTGGGCGCGTATCCAGGCCAGGGTCTTAGGACAACGTGAGAGTTGACCAGTCCGAATTCTAGGCACGATTCGTCGACCAAAAATGCTTGCAGGTCCCCTACCCTCTTGATGGAAGCTAGAGCAGTCAGGAGCACTGTCTTTAGTGACAGGATCTTTAACTCAACTGACTGCAGTGGTTCAAAGGGAGGTCTAGTGCGCTGAGCACCAGAGACAGGTCCTAAGAGGGTTTAGAGGGGGGGGCGAGGTGGATTCAGTCTCCCCTCAGGAACCTGACGATCAGGTCATGCTTTCCCAATGACTTACCTTCAACTGCATCGTGATGTGCGGCGATAGCGGCAACATACACTTTGAGGATGGAGGGAGACAGCCTTCGCTCCAACTCATCTTGCAGGAAAGAAAGCACGACTCTGATCGGACATCTTAGGGGGTCTTCCCGGTGAGAAGAACACCAATCAACAAACAGGTTCCACTTCAGAGTGATGGTGTCTACCACCACCTGGGGTAGGTCACCTAGAACCTCCTCGTCCCATCCAGGGACCAGACATGGAGTTTCCAGAGGTCTGGACGTGGGTGCCATAGAGTGCCCCTTCTCTGAGAATTCACAATTCTGACATTATAACTCGCAATTGCTAGCCTAGAAATCTAGACGCACCCTAGCGGCAGCAAAATGTATTTTGCAGCCAGGGCAGTCTAGCAACTCTCCATAGACTTTCGAGCTGCAAAAACCTAAATTGGGTCAGGCCAATCACGTCGTGTATAGAGTAGATGGGGCGGGCTTAACATAATGACGACAGAGTTGCGACGGTTACCTGCCACTTGAAAACAAAGAATGGCGGCTGCTGCTGGCGAACATCTTTCGAATCGGCTTTGTCCGCGACTCTGGAGGACTTGGAGTTAGGTTTTTCTTTGAGAAAAGAGCATAGAACGGCACTTAAGTCATTCTTAAAAAAAGGAAGATGTGTTCGTAGTTTTGCCGGCCAGATATGGCAAAAGTCGAATCTATCAGCTAGCTCCGCTGTTGGGAAAACGCTCTGGTTGGTTGAAGCGCTGTCCTATGCGTGCAGAGGGAATTTGAAAGACAGCCGTTTATCCAGCCCCTCGGATTGAGCGTGTCTATGGTGAGTTTCCAGACCAAACATCTTGATGTAGGTCTGGCTTGCCAGGCTACGCAATTGCGACTTTATATCAAGCAATTCTAAGATAAAGTCAGAATTGCAAGATATAAACTTGCAATTGTGAGAAAAAAAGTCGCAATTACCTTTTTTCTTTTTCACTCTGTGACGGAAACAAGCTTCCATAGAAAAGTTATTTTAAGTTGTAAAAAAAAAAAAAAAAAAAAAACATATTACTGTTTTAACTATTTTTCTTTTCTTTTTTTTAAATGCCGACTAGGTGAGCATAAGTTCATAAGCATAAGCATAAGATAATATAATAATTATCCGCCAGTTCCTGTCCCTCACAGACCATTACTCCTCCAGAAAAGGAATAAGGCTGTGAAAATCGTGTCAGATCGCTTGCGCCTGGAACACTTTGTGTTACAGCATCTATCCTCTCAGCGGACACCAGGAATGGGCCAAGGATGTGCTGTCACGAGAAGCATTCATTCTGGGAACCAGGTCCGGTTGGGCCAATACTGCGCAACTAACAAGACCTGCTCCTTGTCCTCCCTGACTTTGCACAGTGTCTGTGTGAGAAGGCTCACTGGGGGAAACGCATACTGTACATGCGCAGGCCCCGGGCCCAGCTGTGTACCAGTGCATCCGTGCCGAGGGTTCCCTCGGTCAGGGAGTAAAACAACTGGCGATGGGTCGAGTCCGAAGAGTCAAACAGATCTATCTGTGCGGCTCCGAAAAAGTCCCATATCAGCTGGACCGCCTGGGGATGGAGACGCCACTCTCCCGGAAGCGTAGGCTGTCATGAGAGCTCATCGGCTGCACGATTGAGCACGCCAGGGATGTGAATGGCACGAAGTGACCTCAGATGCTTCTGACTCCATAGGAGGAGATGGCAGGCGAGTTAAGACATGCGGCGGGAGTGTAGACCACCTTGGCGGTTGATGTACGCAACAGTCGCAGTGTTTTCCGTATGGACCAGTACGTGCTTGCCATGTAGCGGCCCTTTGAGGCACCCCAGCGCAAGGCTCACACATGTCTCACACGAGAACTTGCACGTCCGAGAGGGAAGGCGCCGATTTCCCTGCCAGGAGGTAGCAGTCTTCGGACACAGCTGCATCACCACAGACCGCTCCACCGGGGGGATCTCCAGGTAAGCTGCTCCGCCGTCTAGGGTAGTGAGGGAGGAAGAGGCACCAGAACGGTTTCGGGCAGAAAAAGGTGCCGTCCATGCTCTGGTAACCTCTTCATGCACTTTCGGAAAGAAAGGTACTGGGGCGGGGCGCTGAGAACCAGCACGGGCCACCCCGAGATACCAATCGTCCAGCTGCGAAGGTTCGGGACACGCTGGGTTCCACACGGCCCAGGAAAGCATAGCCGTGAGCTCTGGGTCTGACTCGGGCAACGCTGGCGCACCCGAAGGAGGCAGCGCAGCCGAGTCTTCACCCCCAGAGGACATTAGCTCACCCTCCGATGCAGTGACCGACATTTGATCATCCGGTGGAGCTCCAAAAGAAACGACTGGGACCGCCACTGACAGCCCAGCGGGCTCTCTTGGAGGCTCCGCGGGTAGCGTTATAGAGGAGTGAGGGGCCCGAGGAGACTGGCTCGTCACTCTCAACATCACACCCACCAACAAAGCTGTGTAAACAGCTGTTTATGCTCTTTGAAGAAAGACGCGGAGAGATCGCGACCCTCGCTGTCCGTGCCGTCACACCAACACCAAGAAGACAGAGCAGTAGATCTTTGCAGGAGACAGGAAAAGCATACTCCATCTGGCTCCGAAGCAGAATTACCTGCTGCTCATATGCTCGTGCCGCGATGCACATCAGCTGGTGCAATTATCGCATGCCAGGGTGCATTGACTCGTTTAGTTTCACTCGAAGTACATGGGCTCGCAAGCGATCCCTATTCGTCAGTCTTGACTCACGTAGTAGTGACTGACGAAGGGGAAGTGAATATTTACAATGACAACAATAAAACAAAACAAAAGGTCCAGGTAATGGTATTCATTTCAGTATCAGTAATAGAGGGGCGATCCTCTCAAGATGGAGGTGCCGTCCCAGCATGCAGCAACATAGCTTCACATTCTCTATGGCAATACTTTCAATGCCGAAATTAATCTTCAGCAGTCAGGTGGTGCAAGTCATAGTGCTTAGTTGTTTACACTCATTATTACTGTAATGTTATGTGCTTTGAGACATAAGGTAGTTTAACAGCGTCTTTTGTGACGCTTTGCAGACTCTGCTGTGTTTTGTAGGAGATGCTCTGAAGGGAGGGTGGGATCTCATGCTTTCAAAGCAAGCTTGCTATTGCTAGCCTCTCTGAAATTGCCTAAGAGTGAAGTCACTCCATTTTTCTATATTTTATACTATCATTAAGTAACTGTGCTTCTCAAGTAAATGTATCTTGATTTTTTTTATTTTTTTTTGCAGTGACATTGCTCACTTTATCTTTTATTTATCATTTAATTATGTTTAACCTGTGTGCGTATTTGTATATACTTTTACATAGTCCAACATCCAAATATTTTGCAGGCTTTTTAACTGATCAAAGACTAATTCTTTCTAGGTACTTGGTGAATAAAAAGGTCTAAATGTTAATTCAAGCCAACTATTCATTCCTTTAAAAGACTGAGCAAAGATGCCCTTGAATAGTGCCGACAGGGAATGGATTAACACAGAACAGTTATAGGTGACCACTGTAGCAGAGAAACCCACTTTCAGTTCAATCCTGCAGGGAGCATGAGTCCTCTCCCAAGTGTCTCTCATATTTGTTGTATTTACAATGCACTAAAGAGCCAGAGTCCCCAAAAGGGATTAGATTTCAAAACTCAACTTCGCCTTGAGTGAAGCCAAAATGTGTTTTTCTATCCTCTGATGCTGGGTTAAATGGATGCTCTCTGTCCTTGATATACACACAAATAATTCAGTTAGTTATGGCAAAATTCAAGAGGGCAAAAGGAGTTGTAGTTGTGTTTAGAAAGTTAACAAACTGCAAAACATAATTGTATTACATACAATACTGTTTATGTCATAATAACAGAAGAAGATGACACAAAGGTAACGTGAATGACAGTCTTTATTTACAAGTTGTTCCAACAGGTAATTCATTCATATAGAAGATTATAACACTTAGCTGGAAGAATAACAGTTCTATTGTATTTCAGGTGCTGACTGGCAGACTAACAGACTGAGGACGGGGACCGAAGACAGACAGGTAATGGGTAGGTATCCAACGTGAGTAGTTGGAAGTCCTTCCTTGTGGAACAACATTGGTAAACAGTTCTTATGAAAAGATGATGTACTGTTGCTGTAGAATTGATGACACCAGACAATTAAGGAGTGTTTGGTGCTTGCTTATATAGGGAAACTCATGAGTTTGATTACAAAGAGGTGTGAAGATTTAGCTGAGTGTGCTGTGTGATGGCCAGGGAGGATTATGGGAAATGTAGTGTGTTGGGTGACTGTTATGGTGAATGAGGATTGTGACAGTTCAAAAGTTCTAAGATTTCTATTTAAAATAAATGCTGTTCTTCTGAACTTTGTTCATCAAAGAATCATGAAAAAAATGTATCTCTATTTCCACACACAATACTAATAAAAGAAAAGAAAAGAAATAAATTAGGCAGCACTGTTTTAAACATTGATTATAATAATGTTGCATGAGCAGCAAATCAGATTATAATTATTTCTGATAGATCATGGGACACTGAATACTGTAATTCAGCTTTACCTCTAGGGATAAATAACTTTTTAAAAATTTGTTCAAATAGAATACAGTCCTTTTAATTGAATACTTTACACTTTTTTTTCTTTTATTTATTAATTTTATTTCTGTGTTTTTGATTAAGTAAATGCAGCCATGGTGAGAATAACTTCACTGCTCTCAAAAAATAAAAAATAATCTTGCTATCCCAAAATTTTTGAAGGTTTTTATTTTATTTTATTTTTTGTTATATTATCTTTATTATATTTATATAGTACATGCTATTTTCTTTGCAGCACAAAATAAGAAAACTTTGGCTCTAAATTTGTCCTTATGAAAGTCATAGCACAATCAACAAATAACTTTTAGAGAGCTTTTATCTGTGCATAGACAAAGCTATTCTCTGAAAAAAAAGTTATGTATTCTTGTCACGCATCTGGTTCTGATTATTATGACAGACTGCTGACTGCTGTCACTGCAGAGTTCATGAGGTGGCCAATCTCTTCAAAAATTTCCCATGCATCATCAAAGGAATCTGAATCTATGAGCATCCAAAAAAAAAAAAAAAATTCATTCAGTTAAAAACAGTACAAATATCCAGACGTGTGCATTTGTATGAAGAGAAGACGGGTTCATATCGCTCTGACACTCTCGTCCCTTCTTCCTATAAACACTGCTATTAGTTTTCAATTCTTGCCTTTTTCTCCAGCACCCTTGACTCCTCTCATCCTCGGAGAGAGGATCTGGGGAGAGAGAGCTGCCATTTTGAGTGACAACCCCAGATAATGAAAGTGACAACTGCATCTGTGTATATCTATTCGCTTTAATGTGGTGGAAATGAAGACTATCTTGACTTAGCGGCATGAGACTTGTGACTCGTTCAAGGATGATGTGGCCTCCTCATCTGCACATGCATGTGGCACTAATGCTAAGTGAGTGCATGTACCGTGATACTTTCTACAGCGTGAAAGTATCAAGTATTCAAAGTTTATTCAGAATGCACAAGCGGATATATTCTCCTGCCATGTGAAACAACGATGGTTATACTTCTCATAACCTTCAGCGGTAACTTAATCCACAATATATTCTGAAACAGTCTGCCCTTCTAAATGGCAGCTATTATGTTATCAATGATAACTCACAAGATTCTTGACAATTAGCTAGAAAAAATGGGTATCAGCTGAGAACTGCAGACATAGACAGTAATTTGAGCTGTATGAGGCCATTATAGCTCTCAATGCCCACTTTTGTCCTGAAGGGCAAGCGACTCATACAATGACTATCAATAAATAATATGAATCCCTTAATATTTATAATTTTAAGTGAATAAGGCAGAAAGTTTTGATGAGAAGTTTAAATGTGCGTAATGTGTACGCAATTATTAGTGAATGAACCCTAATGTATTTTTATTTTTTTTGCTGGTTTGTAGTCCGACGTTTTGGTAACAGGGAGGCAAAAATGGCAAAACTCACGTAAAATAAATAATACAACTTTTTTTTGGTTTTTGTTTTCTTAAAATGGTGATAAATCATAAAATAATATCATAATTTATTATGATTAATACTTGTATTATTTATTATTATTACTATTATAATTATTAAGGTATATTTATTTATTTCATTTCATTTCATTTGAACTAATATAAACCAACATTTTATCTCTAACTAGCCTTAATTAGTGTCACAGTAGGGCTTTTCGCATCATGCTTAACCCCAGGAAGAAAACGTTTCATTCTCGTCTTTATAGTCCGAGAAGTCAATAAATAAGTCAAGTCCGTATAAACTTGATAGGTCAATATATAATATACAGAGGATACAAGTCGCATGCTACATTCATGCCGTCAGTGACACTGACAACACGAATATGCAAATCAGAACATTAACACAGAGTTTAGAAATGTAGTGTGAAACTTGCAAGCCTTTTTTTTAACAAAAGAAGTGTTAACATAGATAACTAATCCTTTTTCTCACCATTGCTCTCTTTCTCCACTGCCCCTGTTCCTATTAGTAAAATACAAATAATAAATAAAAAATAAAAAAATAAAAATAGAAAGGCAAATAGTATAAAAAATGTGTAACTGTTTAAACTAGGGTCTAAATTAGGATGCATATTTGCAATAGTAAGTACAATGGTGCAATAAATGTTAGGCTAGATACAAAGACCATTTATTTAGCGGGCCTAATAAACCTGTGACCATGTGATCTACACTGGAGTATAGTCTAATTGTTTGAAGCCTCAGACAGCACAAAACAGATTGGAAATGCAATTCCAATCTTTTGTGAAATGCTTTTGCAGGTGCATAAGGTCACATCTCTCGGGGAGTGCTTATCTGTGTGGGTTCAGATAAGCCAGAAGGAAAATGTTCTGTAATTTTGCTTACACATGTCTATAGTCTGTGGGTTCACACCCCCAGTGACAGATAGAGAGCAACACTGCGAACAAAGCTTATCGTGGAGTCACAATAATAGGACAGAATAGCAACCAATAATTCTTTCAGCTGCTTCGTAATGCGTACTTGTAAACATATACTCACAAATGCTTGCACCTGAAATCAACTATCATTTGTATTATTTCTACTATATATGTCTCAATCTCTATCCATTTAATTCCATTGAATGGATGCCACTCGTTGGATGCCACTCGTTTGATGCTTTTAACAAAAAAACACATACAGCGACCGTGACAGTAATCCATAAAACCCCAGTGGATGAATTGATGTCTTCTGAAGCAAAATTATATTTGTAACTTTTTTTTTTTTTTTACTATTGTAGATTTGAAAATCATAATTTTTCCCATTATTGTTAAATCACGGAAGCTACACCAGTTACTTTTGCCAAGAGATTTCTAGACATAGGAGAGAAACTAGCAAGAATAAGGCTACATGAGAGGTGGTCTTCATTCCAGATTCCTCTGTTCCCCATTTCTCTATTCCCTCACCCCATCATGCCAGCTGTAAATGGTTTCTCTGTGTTTCTCCTCCCTCACCCCCTCATGCCTCTATGTTTCTCTGCGTTTCTCCTCCCTCACCCCCTCATGCCTTTATGTTTTTTTCTGAGTCAGTACAGTAAGGATTGAGCTTATATACACCACTGAGGGACATGTTGCTTATGTTTAAAATGGAATGTATACCTCATGCTTACACATGGTACAATCCACTATCCCTCTATGTATACATTTGTGGTACATTTGCATCAGTTGAAGAACATCCCTTTCCTTGTAAAGCAACTGTACACATTTGAAGTATCATTATCAGTAGAACATCTCTGCCCAGTGAGCATTGCATTGCACACATACTTATATGCAAAATATAGTTCATCCCATATCTCTGCTCAGCACACATGTGCAAACATACACTGACTTCACAAAATACATTATGAAATTATTATGAAAATAAAGAAAGAAAAACAATACTAAAAAATAACATTAAACAGTACATTTTTTGTCTTCAACTATAAATCAATGCTTCTGGTCTACTGTCAATAGAGAGTTCATTAGAGGAAGTGATGGTCCTCTGTGCTTCAACGTTACTTCCTGCATGAACTTCACAACACGCTTATGTCACATGTCCCTCTCATAATTGCTTATATTTATTTAACCACTGGAGTTGTATGGATTTTAGGTTACACTTTATTTGGTAACACTTTATTTTAAAGTGTCCTTTTAACATGTGTAAAAACATAGTAATAACAGTAAATTATGCATAATTACATGTACTTAACCCTCATCCAAATCCTAATCCTACCCTAACTCTAGTAGTGCATGTAGTTGCTTAATATTACTCAGTATTATCTGCAAGTACAGTAAATATATACACTACCGTTCAAAAGTTTGGGGTCAGAAGTTTGGGGTCAGGTTAAAAGAAGTATCTTCTGCTCACCAAGGCTGCATTTATTTGATAAAAAAAAACATAAAAAAAAAAAAAAAACATAAAAAAACCCCAGTAATATTGTGAAATATTATGACAATTTAAAATGACTGTTTTCTATTTTAATATATTTTAAACTGTAGTTTATTCCTGTGATCAAAGCTGAATTTTCAGCATCATTACTCCAGTGTTCAGTCACATTATCCTTCAGAAATCATTCTAATATGATGATTTGGTGCTCAAGAAACATTCATTATTATTATCAATGTTGAAAACAGTTGTGTACAATTTTTTTTCAAAATTATTTGATGAATAGAAAGTTCAAAAGAACAGCATTTATTTAAAATAGAATATTTTCTAACATTATACATTTCTTTACTGTATCATTTCTTTACTTTTGATCAGTTTAACTCATCCTTGATGAATAAAAGTATTGATTTATTTTATTTATTTCCCCCCAAAATAAAATAAAATTCTTACTGAACCCCAACTTTTGAACGGTAGTGTTTAATGTTACAAAAGCTTTAGATTTCAGATAAATGCTGTTCTTTGGAACTTTCTATTCATCATAGCATCATGAAATAAAAATGTAAATAACTGTTTTCAACAATGATAACAATCATAAATGTTTCTTGAGCATCAAATCATCATATTAGAATGATTTCTGAAGGATCATGTGACACTGAAGACTGGAGTAATGATTCAGAAAATTCAGCTTTGATCACAGGAATAAATTACACTTTACTGTATATTCACATAGAAAACAGCTGTTTTAAATTGGAATAATATTTCACATTATTACTGTTTTTGTTTGTATTTTTAATCAAATAAATGCAGCCTTGGTGAGCAGAAGATACTTCTTTTAAAAACATTGAAAATCTTACTGACCCCACACTTTTTGAACGGTAGTATATATATATGTATATATATATATATATATATATATATATATATATATATATATATATATACACACACACACTTTCAGTTCTTTTACTTCAATGAAAGGTTAGATTTTTGATGGGGGGGGGATCACATTATGAAATAAATGTGTTTCTACAAAACACGTTGGCCACAATCTTTGGCAAAATGAAAAAAAGTGTCTGTAAGAAAATAGCTAAAGAATTGAAAATCCCCATTTTTACCATCAGGGCAATAATTAAGAAGTTCCAATCAACTAAAGATGTTACGAATCTGCCTGGAAGAGGAAGTGTGTCTATATTGTCTTATTGCACAGTGAGGAGGAAAGTTTAAGTGGTCAAAGACTCTCCAAGGATTACAGATGGAGAAATGCAGAGATTAGTTGAGTCTTGGGGTCAGAAAGCCTATATATAAGTACGTTTTAAGTAAGTTCAGTGATGGCTCATTTTTGTTGTAAAAAAGTTATTAATTTAGTAAAAAAAAATAAAAAAATAATTATATATATATCTATATCTATATCTATATCTATATCTATATATCTATATATATATATATATATAGCCGCTCTGGAAGAAGAGGAAGAAGAAAGAAGAAGAACATAAGTCCTCTACAGTAATAAGAGTTAAATGTGCTTTGATTTGCACTGTAGTCTGAATGTGTGTGGTAAATTGTAGGGAAGGTCTGCCTGGAGAAACTTAATCAAAGCCACAGTGCAAACCTGCCGGTTGCTGACTCGCTCCCAACATTTCAGCAACCCAGTGATCAAACTCCCTTCCTGTTTGTAGAGGTAACCTCCTGCAGACCATTAAAGTCAAGGTAAAGCTTGCTTGCACTTTAAATAAATGTATACTGTTTTCTAGCCTTCATCACATTTAAAAGTCAGCGTTCGCCTCTGCTGACTCCAGATCAAAGTGCATTTTGAGAACAGAAGTTTCAGCGCAAGTCATTTGATTTTTAGGCAGTAGAAGAACAAAGAGATTGATGGGAGTTTGAGAGATAATGGGAATTCAGCTGCATACACATTGTGGTAGGCCTACTTGTCATAGTTTTAAAACACAAAGGTTACTCCAGGTTATAAAAGTGATGTTCAAACAGCAGTGCAGTGAAATAAATGGGCCACTGGCAAAGAGTCCAGTCCAAGTAATAATCAATGAATATAAAGATGCAGGAGCAGGGCCATTAAAATAACTGTTGGTGTAATTTCAATCATAAAATTACAATGCTATTTGTCCAGGGTTAAACCTCATCAATTTGGTTAATCAAAATGTACTCTCTAAAAGCAAGTCTTAATATCGTATGCAGTTTTCATTCTCCAGTAAAATGAGATTGTTTCAATGCTGCTTAGATATTTTTTCTTGAAAACATGACAAAAATACTGATTGAGAAATTTTTTTTTTTTTTTTGCTAATTCTGGATGAAGTAGTGCCAAAGTCATAAAATGTGAATATTCAACAGATGTTTTAGTAATTATTTGTTTGTTCTAGGGTCTTTGCAATGTACCAACATAGGCTGGCAGGCTCATAAATACAGATCTCAATGAAAAAGTTAGCTATACTACTAAGTTCTTTAGTAAAATCATGACAGTTTCATCCACAAGGGGGCAGTCTGATATTAATTCAGCTGACAGAGACCCTTGCAAAAATGAAGAAAGAGGAAAAAAAGCCAAACAAAAACAGATCACCAAGAACCAAAAAATGTTAATCATGTTAAAGAGAGCATTTACTGCATCAGCATGTCTCAGCTGCTCTGATGGAGAGACGGCCCACAATTCATTTAGTGAGATTAGGCTGAGGAGCGAATAAAGCCTGAAGCTAAAGCTCAGGCAGACCCGTGCGTCTCTCAGCTCAAGACCGGTTAACCATTCGCTTTAATCCCTCGTGATTTCCTAAAGCCCACATCTGAAATAAAGACAGAGCCTGTCATCTATTTAAGCTATGAATTTGATTGATACTCTCTTAAAGGGAAAAAATCACCCCAAAATGGAAATGTTATCACCATTGACTCACTTTTATGTTGTTCTAACATTGTATCGTTGTCCTCTGTAAAAGACAAAGGGAAATCTTAGGCAAAATGCCCAAGCAAGAAAAGTGAATGTTTATTCACACTGCCATAATTTCAAAAAGGAAGAAAATAATATGGAATTGGAAACTCTTTTATTTTATTTTTCTACCATGTGTTTTCCTGGGACCAAATTGTGCACGGCTACAAAAGGAACACATTAAACAATCTGATAATATATCCCCGGTTTCACAGACAAGGCTTAAGCCTAGTCCCAGATTAAAATGCATGTTTGAGCTGTTTAAACTGAAAGCAACTTGCACTGACATACAATATCTTAAAATATGTCAGTGCCATTGTTTTGTCTCAAGATGCACACCAGTAATGTTTTCTTTGTAATTATTCTTTCTAGAGCACGTTTTAAAAAAGCTACTTAAATGTCTAAGGCCTGTCTGTGAAATTAGGCCATAATATACAGTCATGTGAAAAAGAAAGTATATCAAATTCTACAGTTTTATGTATCATGACATAATAAAAAATGTAAAAAAAAAAAAAACATCTGGTCCCAATTGGCAGTTCTTAAAATTAGGTAAATACAACCTCAGATCAACAACAACACATGACATATTACACCATTTTATCATTTATTTGAACAAAAACTTGGCCAAAATGGAGAAGCCATGTGTGACAAACTAAGTACACCCTCACTGCTTCCATAGGAATTCAGAGTGTATGTAGCAGTCAGGCGCTGCTAATCAAATGCCTTCGATTAACTGATCATCAGCATGCATAAGCACCTCTATAAAAGCAGAAGTTTAGGCGGTTTGTTGGTCTAGAGCATTCAGGTGTGTGTAAACACAATAACAAGGAGGAAAGACATCAGCAATGATCTTAAGAGAATGGATTGTTGCTGCCATCAATCTGGGAAGGGTTATATAGCGATTTCCAAACAATTTGAAGTCAATCTTGCCAATCTTCCCAGGAGAGGATGTCCAAGAAAAATCACCCCAAGGTGAGATGTAATGCTCAGAGAAATTGCAAAAAAAACAACAACCAAAAAAACAAAAACAAACAAGAGCTTCATCTCAGACTCTACAGGCCTCAGTTAGCATGTTATATGATAAAGTTCATAGCAGTGCAATTAGAAAAAGACAGGACAAGTATGGCATGTTTGGAATAGTTGCCAGGAGAAGCTTCTTCTCCTGTCCTTTGGACAGAGATCAAAGTGGAGATGTTTGGCCACAAAACATATCAGCACAAACACCTCGTAACAACTGTCAATCAGAGTGGTGGAAGGGTGATTATTTGGGCTTGTTTTGCAGCCATATGACCTGGGCACCTTGTAGTCAATGAGTCGACCATGAACTTCTCTGTATACCAAAGTCTTCTAGAGTCAAATGTGGGGCCATCTGATCAACAGCTAAAGCTTGGCCGGAATTGAGTCATGCAACAGGACAATGATCCCAAGCACACCAGCAAATCTACAACAAAATGGCTGAAAAAGAAAAGGATTAAGGTGTTGTACTGGCCCAGTCAAAGTCCAGAACTGAAGAGAGCTGTGCATAAACAAATGCCAACAAACCTTGAAGAAATTAAGCAATTTTGTAAAGAAGAGTGGGCCAAAATTCCTGCAGAACGATGTGAGAGACTGATAAAGTCATACAGAAAATGATTATTTCAAGTAATTGCTGTTAAAGGTGGTGGTTCTCAAAGCAATTGGATTGTAAGCTGTACTTAGTTTGTCACACATGGCTTCTACATTTTGACTTTAATTGTTTGTTAAATAAATAATGACATAGTATAATATGTCATGTGTTGTGGTTCATCTGAGGTTGTATTTATCTCATTTTAAGACCTGCTAAAGACAAGATGTTTATTATGTCCTGATATGTAAAACCATAGAATTCAAAACGGTGTCCTTTCTTTTTCACATTACTTAGTAATGATATAATATAATATAATATAATATAATATAATATAATATAATATAATATAATATAATATAATATAATATAATATAATATAATAATTACTATACATTTTATATACAATTACATTACAATACAAATTACTATTATTATTTTTAAACACAAATTATTAATGATCAGTAGTTAGCAGGCAACAGATGGGATTTGTTTAGTTTTTATTGTGCAGAAACATTAGGTGTCCTGAAAGAAAGAAAAAAGAAAAAAAGAAAAAAAGAAAAAAAGAAAAAAAGAAAAAAAGAAAAAAAGAAAAAAAGAAAAAAAGAAAAAAAACATTCACTTTGGCACTTGAGAAATGTTTTATTCATTTCAAATGTGTTACCTTCTTCTCTTGCTATCAATTAGTGGTGTTTGACAAAAATGTTTGTTTTTGGACTTGGACTTACTTGAACCTTCAACTCAACACGTGCAACATTCAGCATCAGGAGAGAGCTATTAGTCTTTTCTTTGCACGCAATTACTCACACAGTCCCTCATGAATATAGTCAACCATTTACAACAACACTTAAGATTCTATCAGCTATTATCAAAATTAGACTTTTAAAGAAATAGTGTAGGTTTCAAAAATGAAAAAGACAGGTTGCTCTTTTACATGGTGCAAAACTGAAGCTTTCAAAAGGACATAAATGTACATTAAAGTGATCCATTTGACTAGTGCAAAAGTCGCAAGAAGCACTTGTGCTTTTGGGGACTTTTTGAACCTTGGAAGCTTTTATTGTAAGTGCTTGGAAAAAGAACAACCATTTTTATTATTTCTCCTCTTGTGTTTTATGAGGAAATCATATTGGATTGAAATGACTTGAGGGTGAGTAAATGTGGATCCAAAAATCTTTTTTTATTATTTTATTTTTTATTAGGGGAAGTAATCCTTTACAGGCTCCAAATGGAACCTCATGGATTCATAGATGGATTTAGTGGAATTGGTTGTGGAGGTTTGCTCCAAGAAGTAAAGGATCATCCTTGTCCTGGATTTTCCATGCAGCTTAGATTAAAATATTCATCTGAACTCCTGTAAGAAGTGTCAGGTAGGATTCGTCATCCTTCTGGGATATTTCTTCCATGCTATTGAACCATTGAGCCCTCAAACCACCTCAACCAAAGAAAGCTCCTCATCTTTGAGGTGAATGTTGCTTGGGTGGAGAAAGACACAGTTCAAATAGCTTACACTCATTATTCATTATGCTAATTGTTTATGTAATAAGGTTTTGACATGATTGAGACAAGGTGTAGATTTCCAAATTCACCTCGGTGTGAGTTTATCACAGGAACAACAGACTTATTAACACAAGTAAACAGGGGCTGGTAGGAAGCTGATAAGGCTAACACTTTTTCAACTGCAGTTTGTACACTCTGTTGCAAAATAGCCACATATCCTGAAGCTGAAACATGCAGCATTAATTAAAATTACTTAGAGATAATAATAATATATAGATGTTTACAATACAATATGAAAGGTACTTGTTTGTGCAAAACTTACCATCTTGAAACTAAGGTGTTATTGGAGATTCTGGTTTGTAATGATTTTTCTGTTGTTTTATGTGTTTTGGGTGATTTTTTAGCGTGTTACTATGTGGTTGCTAGGGTGTTCTTGGTAAACGCTATTTAATGTTTAATGTTACAGGCAGTCTATGAGTCCTGTGAAAGAATGATACAAGAGCTCAAAGACTTGAAGAAGCCAGCTAAAGAAGCATGGTTGCTTCAAACACATTTGTATTTCATGTTTGAAACGTTCATCCAAACGTGTCATCTTATTTCCAAACTGCCATAATTACCAGATTCGTTTTCACCTGTTTTGGATAAAACTGAACACACTTTTAGCGTCACTCACTGGACACTTTAAAATGTCGCAAAACGTGGAAGAAGCAATATAATACATAAAGTAATATAATTTTGCACAAATGTCGCCACAGTTTTTTTTGTTGTTTTTTTGTATGCGCCTGGGTTGTCTATATGGGGCTATTCAGGAAACCTGCCTGAAAAAAAAAAAAAAAATAGTGTGGATATTAACTCTTTCATATGGAAGCTTGTTTCCCCCACAGAATAATAAATACAAAATATAATTGAGACTTTTTATCTCACAATTCTATTTTTTTTTCTCACAATTGCGAGTTTACATCTCGCAATGCTGACTATTTATCTCAGAATTGCGTGATATAAAGTCACAATTGCGAGTTCTAAAGTCAGAATTGTGTGATATAAAGTCGCAATTGCGTGTTATAAATTCAGAATTATGAGATATAAATGCAATTCTGTGGAATTTTTTCTTTTCTTTTTTTCCTTAGAAATGGATTTTATAACTCGCAATTGAAAGTGTATAGGCCTATCTCACAATTATGAGAAAGAATATCAGATTTTCGAGATATAAACTCGCAATTGTGTGTTATAAAGTCAGAATTGTGAGATATAAACTCCCAGTTGCGAGAAAAAAGTTTATTACTCACAATTGCGAGAAATAAAGTTATATCTCGAGTTTATATCTCACAATTCTGACTATAACACGCAATTGTGAGTTTATATCTCACAAGTCTGAGTTTACAGTATATCTCACAATTCTTACTTTATATCTCGCAATTCTGAGAAATAAAGTTATTCTGTGGCGGAAACAAGCTTCCTGTCACGATCACCAGCTGGAGTGCCCTTGATTGCCACCAGAGGGCACTCCACCCCGGACAATCACCACACGATCACGGACTCATCATAATCATTTGCCCAGACTAATCAGCCATGATTACATCCAACTCATTAGCTCATTACCTCATTACCTAGCTCATTAACCCTATAATAGCCTGGTTATCTCAGGTATTTATTGCGAAGTCTTGCTTAGTGTTACTCTGCATTTCTGAGGTTTCTTTCTGGTTTAATGTCTCTTGGTTCTTGGATTCCCCTTACGCCTGTTTGTTTGTTTGTTTGTTTGTTTGTTTGTTTGTTTGTTTGTTTGTTTGGACGGCCTTCCTGTGCTTGACCCTTTGACTGTGTTTGGATTCCGATTCTGGATTACTTAATAAAAGCTGCGTTTGGATCTCAACCTTTGTGTCTCAGAGCAGTAAATGCAACACTTCCATACTTTCCCAGCCAACATTTACTAAAAAAATTGCCAGCCAGCACCAGAATTATTATTTTTTTATCATATTCATAAAACCTTTGTGACTCTCAGTATATTTTGACTAGATTACAGCAATTCCTTATATTGCGGTATATCAAGTTCTCAAATTGCTCGTCTTCAGTCAGTCCAAAATGCTGTGGCCAGACTTATTCATAAGTGTCGCAAATATGACCACATCTCTCCAATTCTCAAATCTCTACACTGGCTGCCAGTTTGACAGAGAATACATTTTAAAATTCTGCTCTTTGTTTTTAAATCTCTTCATAACCTAGCTCCTGCCTATCTCTCTGAACTCTGAACATCCTTACACTCCGTCCAGAAGTCTAAGATCCTACGACCAGGCTCTGGTAGTCCCTCGCTCTAGACTCAAGCGTAGAGGGGAGCGTGCATTTGCGGTGGCAGGGCCACGACTCTGGAACACCCTGCCTCTAGAGATTAGAACAGCCCCTACCCTGTCTGTCTGTCTTCAAGTCTCTGTTAAAAACCTACCTGTTTTCTTTAGTATAATGATCTCTATTCTTAGGTTGGTTTTACTATTTTTTATTTGAGTCTGATACTGTTTTGCCACTCCTGTCTTGCCATTCTATATTTGAGTATGATACTACTTTGCCACTTCTGTTTTACTATTTTATATTTGAGTCTGATACTGTTTTGCTACTCTGGTTTTAAGGTTACTCTTAGCTTTGCTGCTTTTATTTGTGTTGTATGTGTTGTTATGCAGGTATTATTTTCTTATTATATATCTGGTTGTTCTGTAAAGCACTTTGGTCAGCCTAGTGGCTGTTGGAAATGTGCTATATAAATAAAGTTAACTTGAACTTGAACTATAATCATTGTCTTGTTTTAAAAGTATGTGCACCAATAATGAGGAGTGCCATCACGCCCATATTGTACTGGTCCCCACAGAGGTTTTGCTGGAAAGTGCGCGTTTCATTTTGTACACGCGCGACGCGTTATCTTTTTCCGAGCTGCAGTTTATAAACAAATACTTTTGCCCTTTGTCATTTATGAAACGTAATAAGTAGTTCTATTTCACTCTCACTTGTTTTTTTTTTTTTTGTCAGGCACAAAGTCACAGAGCACAGCCCTGGAAGTGTCCGGCATTAGCAAGCAAGACAGACCAAAAGATGCACTGCCCGACTAGGTTAGACAGAGAGATGCACATCAACTTAACTTTACTGTTCTTTGCTGACATCAAACTTGGAGAGGAGAGAACACAAGTCTGCCTGCTTGCTGTTCCCTCAATTCAGTCTTGTGGTGTTTTTTTTTTTCTCTCTCTCTCTTTTCGTGACCAGAAGAATAGTTCCGCTTCATTTTCTCATGTTGTAAACTTTGATTGATGCGCTTTGACACGAGGGGGAGGGGGAGGCGGGGCCTTGAGTAATTTGCGGGGCCCTACGCAACTTGCGCTGTGTGCGTATAGGGCTGATCGGCTCTGGTGACAGAGGAGAATGTGTCTGAGATAGACGATAATGTCGAGGAGGACCCTGATTATGAGGCATCCTCCTCAGATGAGCATGAGACTCCTAGTGTTGACCCTCATGTTGTCTAGCAGATAAATAACCTTCCAAAAATGGAATGTTATTATGGTCCCACTTCCCACTTGAATGACAGGGTGCAGCTGTGGCCAAATTAAAAAAAATTGCTGCTTCAGTTGTTATGATGTTGATTCACATTTTTCTAGATTATTGTGCAGAGTGATCAGAGGCATTTTACATATTTGCAAAAAGCTTTATCACAAAACCCCAAATTTCACTGTTTTTGTCCCTGGCACCGAATGACCAGATAACATCATTTTACAAATCATATCATCAGCACATGATTGCTATAAAAGGAAGGAAGAAGTGCTTCCAATCATTGTGTTCTTCTGTTTCATCCAAAGAAAGATGTGCAGCCATCATCTTTGCATCAAAATGGCCTCACATGTAAGGAAATAGCTGCAAAGAATTTTGCACCTGAAATAACCATTTAACAGATCATCAAGAGCTTCAAGAATAGAGGTTCGGCTGCAGTTAAGAAGGCTTTAGGACGTCCCAGAGTGTCCAGCAAGTGCCAGGACCTTCTCCTGAGGAATCAGCTACAGAATCGTGTCACCACCAGAATCGTGCATCTGCACACACAGCGAGGCCAAGACTTTTGGACAACGACCTGGTGTCAATAAGGGCAGCAAAAAAGCCACTTCTCTCCAATAAAAACATCAAAGATGGACTGAAATTCTGCAGGAAGTACAAGAATTGGACAGCAGAAGACTGGTGCAAAGTTATTGTATCTGATGAAGCATCCTTCTGACTGTTTGGAACATCTGGAAAATCGATTGTCCAGAGAAGAAAAGGTGAACGCTACCATGAGCTGTCGTGCCAACAGTGAGGCATCCTGGGACTATCAATGGGAGTGTCAAATTGACCCCAAACCTATCCATGATAAAATAATGGTTGGTGGTGTTTATTTAAAGGGCTATTTAAGTAGTCAACAAAGAAACATAAAGTACCTGACTTAAACCTTTGAAAAAAAAAATAAAAAAAAATAATAATAATTCTGGGTGTTTAAATTGCTGGGATCAAATTGACCCCAGTGGGTAAAAATGTTGGTAGATTTGAGGGTTAAACAGTAAAAATATGAAGAGAAAGAACAGAGATTTTCATAAATCAACATTTCTAACAAATAGCTGAGAAAATTTCATTTTTATCAAAGCCTTCATCCGGATCAGATTCAGAATGATGATCAAAACATACATTGAGTTGATTGCATACCTCTTCGTAGATTCAACATTTCATTTGGTAACGTCAGGCAGTTTTGATTCATATGCTGTTTAATGTTGATGATGATAAAACACACTGGTTTACGCAGTTCTTGTGGTCTTACACAGGGACGTCATTCACCCTCTCCCTAATTATTATTTTTTTTTAAAGTAAGATATCATCCTTCTTAGTATTTCTAAATGTATTCATTATAAGCAATATAACAAGATACAAAAATATAAAATTATAAAATAATGTCTGTGTTCTATATATATATATATATATATAATTTTTTTTTTTTTTGCAAAAACTGTATAGGGTCACTAGCGACCCAAGGTATGTAATAGTGTAAGTAAATAATTGAATCTCCGTTGACTCAATAAATGGAATTCAATATTTCTTCCTCAAGGTGGCAATGTCTGATACACAATGATGACGTGATGTTTCATAATTACCGCAGACATAAAACAAAATAATAGGCAAGGCAAGGCAAGGCAAGCTTATTTATATAGCACATTTCATACACAATGGCAATTCAAAGTGCTTTACATAGGAGAAATTAAAATAATAAAAAGAAATAAGAATAATTAAAACAGTTTAGAAAAATAAAATGAAATACAGTACAGTACAGTCGGACGAACAGTGGCACAGTGCTCATTCAGTAAATGCACAGCTAAACAGAAGTGTTTTGAGTCTGGATTTGAATGTGACCACTGTAGGAGCACATCTGATCTCTTCTGGAAGCTGGTTCCAGCTGCGGCTGGCATAATAGCTAAAAGCAGACTCATGCTTAGAGTGAACCCTTGGTATTTCTAGATGATATGATCCTAATGATCTGAGTGATCTGTTGGGTTTATATTCAGTATACTCAAGTATTATCAGCAAAATTTTAAATAGTTCAGCGATTTACAGCAGAGCAAGTGCTGTACGCAATAAAATATTAGTGTCACTGTTATGGTGGATTTGGTGAAGAAGCTGTCAGCTATCAAAATATTGATTATGAAGAAGTTGAGTACAATGTTTTTTGTTTTTTTTTAAATATGGTTGAGATCGTGAATATGAGCCAGATGCTGAATGTACTGTGGAAATGAGCTCTGACAATGACAGTGATGAGATAGTAAAAAGCTCAAATTGAACCTTTCCAAATCCCCCAAAAAAGAAAAAGAAAAGAAAAGAATGCTTTAGCTATTTTATTCTATTGTAATTGTTATTAAAATATCAGAAGAGTATTATATATTATTATATCAGTTAGAGATCCATCCGTGTTAGATATAGATTCAGGTCGCTAAAGACCTAAATATGTAATAAGGATTGACGAAACATTCATGCATTTTTAAGGGTTAAAACACCATTCAAATGGACAATCTACATCTCATTGTCTTTTTCTCAAATTGCCAATGATTTCCTTTTCTTCTGTGACAACATTTAAGCCATTTTGCATTTTGCCGATTCATCAATTCTAGATAACCTAGAATTCCATTCTCGTCCCAGGGGAGGGATTTTACACACCTTAAGCAGTCAGTTGTACTGCTTTTCCTGGCAGTTTTCATGCCAATTTCCAATTTATAACCAGAGAGCTGCGTCCTTGACCACTGCTGAGTGTTCCTCTGTGGCACGAACCCCAAGTTCATTAAATACTTCATTAGCCATCGCTCCTGGACAGTGGAGAAGACTGCTGTTGATGGGCCGCACAAGAGAGGCACCTGGGTAGTACCTCAAGAGACACAGCGGGCCACTGCAATTAATAAAGTCTGCTTTCTCTTTCAAAGCACATCTCTCATGCCAGAGCTGGGCCTTAATAATATGCCCACTCAGAGATAACCTCTTTTCTCACCCACACTTAATTTTCAATCAAAGTTCCGTCAGAAGCCATTTCCTGTCACACTTAACTGCATTAATTTATTTTGTGTGAATTAAAGGAGGTAATGGGAACATTTATCAGATTCAAGAGGCCTGCAGAAGTGCTGCTCTCCTCCAATATGTTGTAACGTAGCAGTTACAGGAGTCCAAACGGCGTGTGGTAATTGGCAGTTGGAATTCTGTTCTGTTAGCACTAAAATTGTGTTCCAGTACAAGATCAGAAGTGGTTTGTACATAAATATTTCATGAAAAGCCCCTTTGAAGAATTCAGGATGCTGAAGATTCAGAGCAATGGGGTGAGGGTGAATTCTGATACATTAAAGCTAAACAAAAGTGTGTTTACCAGTTAAATATATGTTTTTGTAATTAAATGAGTAATTAAAAAGTAATTATTTCTACAAGTAATTGAATGTCATTATGTAATATATATGTATTATATTAATATATATTATAGTAATTATATATATATATATATATAACTGTATACAATTAAATTATATATATATATATATATATATATATATATATATATATATATATATATATATATATATATATATATATAATACAGACAAAAAAAAAAAAAAAAAGAAAACCTTGGCAACACTTTCTATGAAGACCATGCTTATAATGAATTATACCTCCATTTATACTTATTTATAAGTAAGTATTACTATTCTGTAAATATATTTATAAAGACTATACTATAGTCTAATATACTATATAGGCCTACTAAGACTTATACCGCATAAGAATTAGAGTTATAGTTATATTTATATACATATATATTTTAGTAATAATTATAAAGATGTAACCTGCATTGCTATAATGTTATTATAGTATAGGTACAACTTTTTAGTAATTCAGATTACTGAATATTACTGAGTCAAATAAGTGAATATATTATTAATAGCCATGGTGTGTTCTTATAAATACTTATTGCGAGTGATAATACAGTTACTAGCCTCTATAAATGCATAATTGATGGCCTTAAGTAAAGTGAAAACATAGGATGCAATATTCCTACAGCAAATGTTAAGAACTCATGAAGATGTGCTCATTATACATTTTAAGTTGTTTACTTGTAAACGTAACTAACGGACAATAATAATTCCAATAATAATAAAATAATGGAAAAAAAAATATTTTTTTTAATGTTACATAGCAAAAACACTGCAACAATATTTTTTTAAGTATAATTTCAAACTGCTATAAGCAATACCATGCATATGGCTGAGATATAGATTAACAAATCAAAATTACCATTCATGACCTCTAATGCAAACATTAGCTATTAAATACCTAATTGATAACTCATTGGTAATGCAAACAAGTGTCTCTGGAACTATTTTATCATTTATAAATCAATGTATAATGAATTATGAGCATGTACATTGTAAAAAAGCATGATTTGTAAGGAATAATAATAAATAAATAAATTATATAAATAACTGTTATAATTAACTATAACTGTTCTTATAATGCAGTATAGGTCTTAATGAGTCTTTATAAATATATCTATAGAATAGTAATACTTATTTATAAAATAGTATAAATAGGGCTATAATTCATTATAAGCTTGGTCTTCATAGAAAGTGTTACCAAATGTTTTTTAATAGAAAATTGTGCAAATCTACTGCTATGTACATGTTGAAAAGAAGACAGCACATTTTTCATTTGATTTTTTGGAATGAAATTATAACACTGCCAAGAATCTTTAATAGAGACTTTTCAAATGTCCAACAGAGACCTCTTAAAGTATCCGCTCTGCTGCAGACAGCCTTAAGAATCGCTACATTTCAGGCTAGAGTGGCGGCATTATATTCAATCCTCAGTAAACACAAACTTTCCTTATTTGTAGAAAGAAAAATGGGGCACAGCTGAGCTATGGCTTCCCACCGAATTAATGAGGCCTTCAGTGAGAGAGGAAGAAAGGATGTGGGCAACAGGAAGGACCTATAGCCCTGGGATTCCTATTCAATAACTGTTATTGCAGACGTACAGTCCTCTCGCCAACACTGTCATTATTCTTGGGGATTGGTTGGATCCTGTGGATATTCAGCCTATTGTGCGCTGGTGCCTATAGGGTGCAATGGGACTGAAGGCGCCCCGGGGTAAAAGATGCCTTTGATTTGATTTTCCTCCAAACCACTAGATGGCACAAACACTTGCCGCGGCACTTTCCAAAACATCCGCTTTTCAAGATGCACGGGCAAATTTAGCTTGATCCTTGACGCGATCGTGGACAGCAACGCAAAGTTGATTCTGTGCAAATTTGATCTAATATTTGATTTTTTTTTTTTTTTTTTATGTTGTAGATTTAAGTAGCAAATGAAAATCACTACAATTATTAAGTATATTTTGAGACAAAGGTCCTGTTAATGTTTTTTCAGTGTCCTAAATGTTTTGCAATTATTGCAACAGTTTTTCAATAATGGAAGAATACATAAAAGTATGGTATTTGGGGAAAAAGGTGTCCCTGCTTTTGGGGTGAAAGTCAAGTCAAGTCAAGTCAAGTTTATTTGTATAGCGCTTTTCACAATACAGATTGTATCAAAGCAGCTTCACAGTATTAAATTAAAATAATACAACAAAGTTTGTTTCAAGAGGAATTTATTGATTGATAAAATTAAATTAAATATCCCCAAAATATCCCCAACTGAGCAAGCCAAAGGCAACAGTGGCAAGGAACCGAAAAACTTCATCAAGTGACCTAATGGTGTCCTAAAACTCCATCAGGTGACCTAATGGAGAAAAAAAAACCTTGGGAGAACCCAGGCTCAGTCGGGGGCCAGTTCTCCTCTGGCATTTATGAGCTAGAGGCCGGATTGTAGTTTGAACTGTAGGATTATATGAATGCCTGGCTGAAGAGATGCGACTTTAATCTAGTTTTAAACTGGGAGAGCGAGTCTGAGCAACGAACAGTATCAGGAAGACTATTCCAGAGTTTTGGAGCCAAATGTGAGAATGCTCTCCCTCCTTTGGTGGTTCTGGATATCCTAGGTATGACCAAAAGCCTTGAATTTAGTGATCTTAAAGAGCGCGATGGATTATAGGGTGATAAAAGATCCGTTAAATAGACTGGAGCTAAGCCGTTTAGGGCTTTATAGGTCAGTAGCAATACCTTGTAATTAATACGGAACTTTATAGGTAACCAATGCAGTGATGATAAAATCGGTGTTATATGATCATATTTTCTTGATCTAGTAAGAACTCTAGCGGCGGCATTTTGGACTAACTGTAGCTTGTTTATTGAGGATGCAGGACAACCAGCTAGTAAAGCATTACAGTAATCCAGTCTCGAGGTCATGAATGCATGAACTAACTTTTCTGCATCAGAAACTGATAGCATATTACGTAGCTTAGCAATGTTTCTAAGGTGGAAAAATGCTGTTTTTGTAACATATGAAATATGATTTTCAAAAGACAGGTTGCAATCGAGTATGACACCCAGGTCTTTTACTGTAGAGGATAAAGTAACAGGACATCCTATGATGTTAAAGTTGTATTGTGCGAGGTTTTGTGGGCGGTTTTTTGAACCGATAAGTATTACCTCTGTCTTGTCTGGATTTAATAAAAGAAAATTACGGGTCATCCAATCTTTTATATCTTTAACACACTCTGTCAATTTGGAAAATTTTGCGTTTTCATCCGGCCGTGATGAAATATATATTTGAGTGTCATCAGCATAACAATGGAAACTAATTCCATGTTTCCTTATAATATTTCCAAGTGGCATCATGTATATTGAAAATAACAGAGGGCCTAATACAGATCCCTGCGGCACTCCATAGTTTACTGGAGTTATGATCGATTTTTCTCCATTTAAATAGACAAAATGGTAGCGGTCAGATAGGTATGATTTGAACCAGCTTAGTGCTTGTCCTTGAACACCAGTATAATTTTGTAGTCGATCTAAGAGTAATGTATGATCTATAGTATCGAACGCAGCACTAAGATCAAGTAAAACTAGTATTGAGATACAGCCTTGGTCAGAAGCTAAAAGTAAATCATTTGTGATTTTAACGAGCGCAGTTTCAGTGCTATGATGCGGTCTGAATCCAGACTGAAACTTTTCATAGATCTCATTTTGTTGCAAGAAAGAGCCCAGTTGAGCGGACACCACTTTTTCTAATATTTTAGACATAAATGGAAGATTTGAAATGGGTCTATAATTTGCTAGATTATTATGATCTAATTGTGGTTTCTTAATGAGAGGTTTTATAACTGCCAGTTTAAATGTTCTTGGAACATGACCTAAAGATAAAGACGAGTTAATAATATTGAGGAGAGGATCTTCCACTACAGGTAACACTTCTTTCAGTAGTTTAGTTGGTATAGGATCTAATAAACATGTTGTTGTTTTAGATGAAGTGATAAGTTTATTTAACTCTTTTTGTTCTATAGTTGCAAAGCACTGTAATTGTTCTTTCGGGGTGATAATTGAAGCTGAATTATAAGGCGCGATTGAAGATTGAACGTTTACAATTGTGGTTCTGATGCTTTCTATTTTCTCAGTGAAGAAGTTCATGAAATCATTACTACTGAACTGTAACGGGATATTTTGTTCGGGTGACGTCTGTTTATTTGTTAGTCTAGCCACGGTGTTAAATAAAAACCTTGGATTGTTTTGGTTGTTTTCTATTAGTTTGCGGAGGTGCTCAGCCCTGGCCGCTTTTAGGGCCTTTTTATAACGTGACATACTGTCTTTCCACGCGATTCTAAAGACCTCTAAATTAGTTTGTTTCCATTTACGCTCTAAAATACGCGTTTCTCTCTTTAAAACATGCGTAGTATTGTTATACCATGGTGCTTTATTTTTCTCTCTGACCTTTTTTAATTTAATAGGTGCAACCACATCCAATGTTCTAGAGAGAATGGTGCTCATAGTGCTAGTTAGTTCTTCTAGTTCATCTGTTTGTTTGGGTTCAGGCAGCAGCTGAGACAGATTAGATAAGCAATTTGAGAAATTATCTATGGTGGATGGGAGGATTGTTCTGCCTGGTTGATAACGCGACGCCGCATGACATATTACAGCAGTACGTAATATGCAAGTTACCATGTAGTGATCAGTGACTTCATCACTTTGTGGAATGATATCTATATCGGTTGGATCGGTTCCATGTGATATAATTAAATCGAGTGTATGATTAAGACGATGTGTTGGTCCGGTGACGTTTTGCTTGACCCCAAATGAATTTAATAAATCTGTAAACGCAGCTCCTAACGCATCATTTGGATTATCTACATGTATGTTAAAATCTCCAACAATTAGTGCTTTATCGACATTGACTAATAGGTCTGAGAGAAAATCTGCAAACTCTTTTAGGAAATCAGCGTAAGGCCCTGGCGGTCTATATACGGTAGCCAAGGCTAGAGATAATAGGGATGTTTTTCTAACATCTAAGAGCGTAACATTTAGTACAAGTACTTCAAATGAAATAAACTTATAACCCGTTTTCTGGGTAACATTTAGAATATCTTTATAAATGGTTGCAACACCTCCGCCACGACCAATCAGACGGGGCTCATGCTTATAACAGTATCCAGGAGGAGTAGACTCATTAATACCGAAATAATCATTTGGTTTAAGCCAGGTTTCAGTAAGGCAAAGTATATCGAAGCTATTATCTGTGACTATTTCATTTACAATAACTGCCTTAGGTGTGAGTGATCTAATGTTTAGAAGACCTAGCTTTAGAAATAGTTTTTGTTTACTAATAGCAACATTTTCTGTTTTAATAACAATTAGATTTTTCCTAGATCCTGCATTAGATTTATTATTTGATCTCACTAAACGAGGAATAGACACGGTTTCTATGCAATGTTCTACACTAGTATTTATATCAGTTGAATTGGTGCAGCAGAGACTATGATTTGGACTTTTGGTTACTAGTCAAAGGGTATTAACACTTTTCCATTTGTTGACATGACATGGTTAGATTCAGATGGTAAATATCATAAATTAAGTTAGGTGTCCACCTTAGAGGTAATAACCATATTTATAATGAAACCATCATATTTACAAATATGATATTATAGTGCTGGCACAGTGCCTAACACAAAATATAATTTATTGTTACTACTGTAAAGCTATATTAAATTATTATGGGGTCTCCTGTTCAGGGGCCGTATTCACAAAGAATTTTAAGGCTAAAAGTAGCTCCTAACTGGCGAATTTAGGAGCAACTCCTAAAAATAATGGGCGTGTCACTCCTAACTTTAGGACTCCTAATTTTTTTCACTAAGAGTAATTCACGAAGCATTTTAGCCCTAAAAGTAGCACCTAAGTCTGGGACAGCTTAAAAGAAGTCGAGATGACTCCTAACTCACTAAGACCTATTCACAAACCGCTTTTTGTGGCATTTCACGTTGCGATGTTTTGAAATGCGTATGCGGCGGCTACAGGAGCTTCCAATCGCGAGGGAACAATTTTGCATTGTAGGCATAACTAGGGATGCAATAACATCACCAACAACAACCAAAACTAGGCTACTCATTGCATGTAAACTAATTGTAACGTTTCATTGTGAATCAAATTAAAATGTTCTACTCTTTGCAAACGTAGGCAGAGGCATATAGTGACAGATTAATTCAATAATGTTGCAAAGATATTGCATCAATCCATATGTTTCATTAGGCTACTAGGCTATTTGTTTTGCCTTACTCTTTATTCATTTAGGCTATTTATTCAGTTATTCATCATCTTCCGTCCTTTGCACTACTTGTGTAGCGCACGCATTCTCAGACCTGTCACTCATCATCGTAGGGGAGGTGTTTGGAATCATTCCCTCGTTACAATCATCAGCCAATCAAGGTGGTCACTTCAGTCAAGCTCGTGCATGAGTAATGACGTCATCCATAGCAACGAAGACTCTCTCTTAGTTTAGGAGTTGTCATTTTTCTTTACTAAGAGTAGGTCTGAAAGGCGTTGTGAATAACTTTTAAGAGAAAACTCCTAGCTAAAATCTTTTAGTGCGATTTAGGAGTACTCCTAGTGGTAAGATAAAATGCTTTGTGAATACGGCCCCTGATCTTTACTGTTTAAATCGTTTTGTTTATGTATTTTTAAAATCTATTTTTATATTAACATATTTTAATGACAGAATATTTATTGAACAAACAAAATGTCTTTTATTTATCAATATAAACAGATAATAGAACAAACTTTGCTAAAGTGATTGTTCTCAACAAGTATTAACAGACATTATTAAAAACTATTATAAATATTATATATTATATAAAAATTTGTATTTTAGCTAAAGTATTTTTATCAATTATTTGTGCCGTTTGCCCCATGCATGCTGGAGAGCCTTTTACCCCGTGTGTGAGGACCACCTTGCCACCTCATACATTTATACGATTTTTAAAACAAAATAAACCACTTTTATGATACATTTTAACACAAAATCTGTTGCTCCACCAATGTTCAATACAAACACACACACACACACACACACACACACACACATATATATATATATATATATATATATACATATATATATATATATATATATATATATATATATATATATATATATATATATATACTCCGCAATCTTATGGGAGTAGTGAAGAGTACATCTTTCTTGTGTTTAGCCCCGTCGACTCTCACACTGTTTCTCCTTTGTCCTCTTCTGACACGCCGATGTATTTGTAAACGTGTGATGGAAGCTTGAACATGATGGTTTCAAATAAAAAAGCTTTTCAGACTAAAAGCATTCCTCGGTTGTCCCTCGTCTGAAAAGGGGGAATCAATGTCAGGAACTGTCTGGTCTGAGAGGATGTTTGTAAGCTGTTGAAATGACCTTTAATCAAGCTGTTAAAAGCCTGCACAAAAGAACCAAATTTAATTAATTTAAGATAAACAACCTTGGCACAAATCAATACCATAAAAACATGCGTGTAATTTTCATGTCATCATCTTCATCCGCTCCAACATTTCATTTCCTCTGCCTCTTCTGCGCTCAACGGGATTTCGCTCACAGCTGCGATCGCATAGTGGAAATGGCCAATCAGAGAGTGATGGTGTGGAATGCCTAATTAAAAACCAGCATGCCAGAAAGAGGATATCTCATGCACATGACCTATGAGACACTTCCTGTTGAGACACTGAAATCACACATCTCCAGCAGAGTTATCAGGACATATTACGACCATGAGCATTCATGCTTAAACTTAATTAGTTCTTTATGAACACCAACAAAAATGATGGATTTCCTGCTAAATAGGCATTTGTTTGTTCATGGAGAAATTAGCATGCGTGCTGTTAATATGTTTTTAGAGGATTCTTTTTTTTTTTTTTGGTGCAATTTGTGATTGGCACTGTTTTGTTTTTATATAATTATTTTATTTTTTTGTCGATTGAAGGCTTATTAAAGGGTTTCCGAAGAGAAACATTATTTTAGTGCCTATCTGTGCATCGTAAAAACAAAACAATCTTCGGATATTATCACGTTTATGACACAAAACAGATTGTCATTATTATATTTTATTACATTATTAGTATTACTGTATATCCTGCTGTTATAATATATTATATGAGCCCCTAAGCCCCACCTCAAGCCATTTAACAAAAAGAAAAAAGAAACGGGTAGATATCTAATTTATTATATAGTCACAATAATTTAATAGAAACATTTTTTTTTTTTTTTTTCTTCAATGAGATTTGGGTACTATGGAGTGATACGATTTTCAGTGAATATGATATGTCAGTCTGTTGTTTGCATAAACCTGTTATATACATATTGTTCCTTTCATTACATATTGTTCCTTTCATTTCTGAGAGCTTTTGACCCAAGACACAAGGTAAAATAATAGCAGTGAAAGTGCACAAAATGTGGAAAGGAAATATTACTTTTTGAAATGATATCTAAATTTACCCACTTGCCAGGGAACGCACAATTTCAAATGAGCTTAGTTTGAGAAATAAGCTTTATAGACCTTATTCAGAGCAGCGCCACGACAGGTATGAAAGCGAGGCTATGGATAGACTTATCGTGTTTCCAACTGTACCCGCTGTTAAAAGCTGCATAAAGCTCCTAGATCACGTATCATTTTCCCTAGGTCATATTGTCGAGTGTTTTTTGTCTTCTTGGAAAGATATTTTTGCAGTGCTTTGTCAGCAGAACAATCCAAAAACACATTAAATGACAGTCGAAACACATTGAAGAGATGTACTGTATGTCTATCCCTCACAGCCTCGCTTTCATTCCCGTTACAAATCAAAGATGGAACTGCTGTGAATAGGTTCTTTAAGTTTATTTGTTTTTTATTTATTTGTTATTTTTTACATTAAACAGGCTACTGAAACATGATCTGTCAAAGTGAGTTTAAATAATATAGGACAAATGTAAGTCATATTTAAAGACCGTAAGCGCAAGAGAAACAAGCGTGCAGTCATCTTTAGAATTTTGTTTTTGAACTTCGGTTTTTGAGGTAGCTCTGTATATTTCTATGGCATTGTTGTCGAAGAGTAATAATTAAAAAAGGGACGGCGCTACATAAGGTCTAAAGGCCCTGATATATGCAAGCAAAATAAAAGAAAGAACTGGTATGGCATCATTTTGAACAAAAGCAGGCCAAAAAATGTAATAAAAATTTAAACAGCTTGCCAAAGCAAACTTTCCTGCAAAGTCTGCTCCGGCTGGTAAAAGCTTAATGTTGCTACATGGTTTTCCAAGGTCTCTAAATGATCAACATGATCGGCTCATTGATTGATAGTTCAAACTTTTTAAGCAGGTAAAAGACCTTTTAGTATAACTGTAAAAATGTCAACATTTAGGTTGTGATACACGTCTTTTTGCTGTGAAATGTTCAGCATATACACAAATAACTTTATATAAAATATTTTTTTGCAATATTTCAAGATGAACATATACTGGACTGAGGCAACTTAGATTTATTTGATTATACTTTTTTTCTTTTTTTAAGAAAAATCATGTATCATATTTCTCACATATATCATTTTGACATTAGGCTTTTGAAGAATGTTTAATGTACATCTGCCAATCATCATTGTATTGTATTGTATTTATGTTTTGTCCCCCACAATAACAAAAACTACAGAACTTTGTAAGTTATCATCTTACTAAGACATATTATTGGGAGATATATAATGACTAATTAAATGTAAATGCATCTTATGTAAGTAGTCTACAATACTGTTATAAAGATTGCATTGATTTACATTACAATATGTCAACATTTCACCTTACATTTTGCCATGTAAATAATATAACCAAATTGCATATGTTTGCTCAGTTTGAGTAGTATGAGCTTTGTGTCCTTACTAAATCATACTATAGGAGCCCTAAAAGGTTGATATATCAAATATCATACAAAACATCAAAAAAACAAACTTTTTTATACTGTATTTTGTGTAAAGGTTCAATAAAATGTTCTATAAAAAAAAAAAAAAAAAAAAAAAAAAAATTCTGACTGTCAGGCTTTACCATTGTAAAAGCTGTTTTTTCTTACCTCAATGCACATTTGTTTAGTTGCATTTTATTATTTTTATTTGCCATTGTTTTATGACCTGTGAGTGACCCAGTTAAAAAAACATTAATGACACTGCACCACCAAGTATAATCTCTGATATTAAATGTTATAGCCTGAATATAGTTCACTACAACACAAAGCTTGGAATGAGGAGCAGGTGCTGTGCAAATATCACAGTCCTGTTGCTCAAAACATGACATGGTTCTACATCTTTCTCACACTGAGTTCAGTCATACACCAAATTAATGCATTCACCGAAGCATTTGACACCGATATAACATGGTGAAAAAACAACTAGCAGCATGCCTCTCCCCGGGTTTCCGTCAAGACAGCAGCGCTTTGCCGCTTTTTCTTTTCATTTTGACGAATCCTGTCAGAAAAAAGGAAAGATCACATGTTGGGACTGCTCTGGAGGCGGCTTTGAGCATTTGTTGTTCTTCCATTACATAACTATCGGCATCCTAATTGCTAGACGCTTGCAGAGGATGAAAGCCTCATTATAAACAGCGCAGTTGACACTGCAGCCTTATGAAAAGTTTGATGTGGAGGTTTTTGAGGGGTTGAATGCGGTAGATCAGAAATGCGCAGAGACGATGCCAGAGTTTTTATAAATTCACAGACAAGTAGTTCAGGATCTGATTCTCTGTGGACTTCTCCAGCTAAGCGGGGCAAGGAACGGTCGGATTATATGAGGAACACTGAGATCAGAAAAATATGTAACAACAAGGTGTGTTGAAGCACCTCAAATCGCTGCTGAAGCAAGGATTACAGAAAATGTCGGGGAATATTGCTGTGCAAAGAAAGCTAGTGCACAAAAGGGCCTTTTTGATTTTCCTTTTTCTTGCTTTCTTTCTCAGCAATGTGTTTATGATGTAGTCGTCAAGAATCGGAAGTGCTTCCCAATGGAGAAGAGGTCTAGAACCATTGAGCTTGGGGTAAACAGGGGACTCAGTGCCTGCCTTCAAGCGAAATCTGGAGACAATGTGCACATTGAAACACAGAGGGATCTTTTAGCTAATCCTGTGGAGCGGCCTGCCGAGGGGCCAATCAATGGAGCTTTTATTAGGCAGGCCTGATACATGCCAGCACTTTGCTACTCTAGTAACTACCACTCAGGAATCTGCGACCAGGGAATTCAGACAAGCCGTGTGAAGATGACCTTGACCGTCCTGAATTCCCCACCAAATAAACTCCTCATTAGGGTGCAGAACTTTTGCTCCATGGATATTACAATAGGGTAGCAGGTCTGAATGGGTATGGCCACACTCTGTGGAAGGGAACGCATTTAAACGCTAGGGATGAAGTGCCACACACACTTATTTCGTATGGCCTGAATAACAGCACTGATCGAGCGCAGTTGGCAGCACAATGAAAGATCTTTCCTGGATCAAACTGAGATTTTGGGATCGTGTTCATTTCCCTTTCGCGTTCAAACCCCCTTTTCTTTCACATATGCCCGGACTTGAGCATTGAAATCTATTGTTAATCCTCAGCAATCCAAAAAGATGAAGATTCCCAGAAATCAGTTTTAGACATTGTTGATGCATAAAAAATGTAAAGGGTAGTTCGGCCAAAAATAAAACAAAATGATGTCTTTGTTTACTAACCCTCATGTCATTAAAAACCTGCATGACTTTCTTTCTTATGTGAGAGAAGATATTTTGATAAATGTGTATTATTGTCCATAAGCAATGGATGACAATGGTCACCTAAACTGTTTGGTTACCAACATTACCAAAATATTCTGCAGAAGAAATAATGGCATATTTAAAAAAAAAAATTGGCCAAACTATCACCTGAACTCTCCACCCAGTCACAAGAATAAAGAAATTTAGACTTTTTATTTAATTTGTGAAATTGTGGTCTTTTTCATAATGTAAGTGCACCTCTTTTTTCATACTTCTCTTTATAACGCATTCAGAAAAATTAATTCCTTTTCTAAAACACAAAAAGTAGCACATTTCTTTATGGTGTCAGAAATACACTTTTTATAGCATGCCATCCTGGGGACATGATTTCCTTAAAAGCACTGCCCGTAACTTCATGGCTATTAAGGAAAAAAGGGTCCACAGCCCATTGATGATGAAAAAGAATTAGCAATCAGTTATATGAGCTCACTGAAGTGAAAACAGCAGCAGAGCCACTGACTGACATGTTAAAAGATGAAAAGACTGAAAACGTCTTTGGAACTTTCATATCCTGTTTTGTATGAAGGTCAAAGAGTAGCAAAACTCGAGCATGTAGATGTGAATTTGAGAACTTGTACAATAAATATTCGTACTTGTACACTGAAATTTACACTCACAGCTCCAATGTGAAAACCTGTAAAATAAAAATCAGAAGTTAAATGTTGAGAGTTGCACTCGCAGACACTAGTCACAAACCTGTATTCTGAATTTGAAGCTGCAGACAAGTAGTCAAAACTGTGTAAAATGCCATTCACAGAAAAACATGCTTTCAAGTTTTGCTGCTCTTTTACCTTTATAGGTTTTGGTGCCGTGGAACACTGAGAAACTTCTCACAGTCAACAGAAAACAATGAGAGCATTTATTTCAACTCGTTTTTTGTGTTTCTCCATAGCCTCAAGCTAAACAGTCATTTGATTAATTACGGCCTAGTGAAATGTTGCTTGAAGAAATGAAAGCAAATCAAACTTCTGTCTGAAGCTTTCTGAACATCCCTGTTCATTAATAATTCTTCACACCTGTGCTATTTTTGTACTGAGCAGGTTCTGAACATACAGAGGCAAATTCCAACACAGCAAACACTGCCAGATAAATCATTTTGATTGTGATTTATCGTACGCAGTGGAATAAGTTGTTCAGGTAAATTCCTTCCCACGCACCGTAAAATGGACCTTCGATTTCTAAGTGCTTAGGATTGGCTTTTCTGTCTTCACTGATGGTCCTGATGAGCTTTAAAGGCAAAAATTACCAAATGAGCTTGCCAATTGAGACACATTATGAATAGGGCTTGATCTAATGAAGCAGTGAATAAGAACTCACATTAGGATCTTCTTTATGTTATGTAAATAATTAGGGTAACAGTTTACAATTCATTAGTTAACATAACTACCATAGTTAACATGAACTTATGAACATTATTGTAAAGTGTTGCCAGAATTATTACAAAAAAATGTAATAAAAATAGCTACTTTATGTCAATTTGTTTTATTATAGCTAGCTACTTAAAGGGGTCATATGATGTTTTTCATGTTTTCCTTTTCCTTTAGTGTGCAATGTATCTGTTTGTACATGTATAAGATCTACAAAGTTAGAAAGCTCATAGTCTCCCACAAAGTAATTTATTCCAAAAAAGGATGACATATCAGAGGTTAAGATTTATAACCTTTTTTTTTTTTTTCTGGTGATATTCCTCTGACCTTTTCTCTTCTGTAATGTCTCTCAGCCATCTCTCTTTTCGACAGTCTTCCTTCAAATCTCCCTCTTGCTCACTATCTCTCCTCCACCATCATGAGTGAACACTCCACCCCTGCTGATTGGCTACAAGTTCGTTGTTGTTCTCAGTCCGATCCACTTTCAACAGTGTTCTTTTTTTCTTTCTTTTTTTTTTTCTTCCAGAAATCGCATTCTGGACCTTTAACTGTGTGTTTACAATTGCTTTAGAAGCCTTGGAAGCTGAAGCTCGCGATTATGGTAAGGAGTCTTACATTTCCGACACATGCTGGAGGTGTTTGGCCAATCACAACGCACTGGGTTTGATGGCCAATCAGAGCACTTTCAGCTTTTCGGAAGGAGGGGCTTTGTAGAAATCAGCGCGTTTCAGAAAGACTGGGAATAGAGGAGCTACAATAATGTAAAGTACGTGAAAAAAGTTTTTGAACTTTAAAGCATGTTAATCTATATCTAATATTACAACCAATAAACAAAATAATGAAATTAGCGTGTTACCAAAACATTAAAAGCTGAACTATTGTCATGCAACTGAATGAATGAAGTTAGATGTGCTGCTGAGAACATGTGCACTATTTTAACTAATTTAAGCTGCAACAGGTCTAAATTATTCTTGATTGTCTCTTGATTTGCTAATAAAATAATCTATGATGTTAAGCAAATGTGACACCAGTAGCACAGTTTAATTGCTAACACAGTTATTCTCATTGAACTAGATTGGAAACAATCAATGTTTCACTATTAGGCTCTAAACATCAAAATGTTATATAAATGCTAAAAACAGAAGCTGATGTGACAGTTCTACCCAGGTTTATTATCGTTAACTAAAACAATTAAAACATTATTGTTAATTGAAATAAAATGTAAAAAAAATCGTCATCTACTTAGCTTGGTTGCTGTTGCATCAGCGGCAAATGAGCTGCGGCTCAATATTGGTCTTAGCAGTCAGCAACGCTCTTTCAGAAACCCTCCACCTTCCCCAGCTCCACCTGTATAGATCTGCTACAGGGGTTAAATCATGTATGTTACATGTGCAGCAGCATATTTGACATGCTCACAGCAATGTCTGTGAATATATTAGCAGTAGCAAGTCTTGCTCTGCAGCAGCAGCAGTGTAGCAGATCTATTCCACCAAGACCAAATACATTAGTATTGCCATATCCATTACCATGCCAATCTCTATTACCAATATCTCCAATAGTTGTCATGACAGAAATAAGAATGTACATTTATATTCAGTTTGAGTCTTTCTAGTAAAACTAATACAAACGATCTTCCTCTCTTTCTCTTCACCGTGTTTCTCTGTTTATCTCTCTCTAGCTGTGTATCTTTGATGTTGTTGTGACAGCTGTAGATTAATTACTACCTGCCAGCAGTTACTTAAAAATTAATCCTCAGAACCTTCTAGAAGGATGACAACTTGTTAAATTATGCAGAACAACATAAGAAGACTCAATGTTGCTCACTGAAATACAAGGAGGATTAGAGGAGAAGCATGTGGGAAAACAAAAAAAAGAAAAAAAGAAAAGAAAATATGGTTTTAAACTACCATATCTTTTTAAGTTTAATTTACTGTATCTGTAAAATCATTCATGCATATCAAATCAATGGTAGATTTCTGATAATAATTAATAGCCTTATACAATAAATGGATTTAGATCCATTTAGAATAATCATAAGGAAATAACACACTTTAAATTAATACATACTAGATAATTAACATTATACTTATATACTAAATGAATATGTGAAAACTAAATGTAATGTTTTCAGACACGTAATTGCATGTTAATTGCAATTAAATGAAAATGTATTAGTTGAAATTTATATTAAATGCAATTAGCTGGACTTTAGAGTGCTTTTGGCTCACTTAAGTAGGACTTAAGTACAGCTTTATATGTGATTGCATAACTTATATTGTCTTTGAAATCTGGTTAAAGTGTACTGCTGAATGTACTGACAAGCATTTATGGTAAACTGAAATATATTTCAATGTCATTTCTGTTCACTTATTTTTCACAAGGGAAGTTAGTTAAAACTCTTATTCTCAAGGCCAAGTAATTATTCAGCTGCAAAAAAAAAAAAGAAAAGGAAAAAAGATACTTTACGCCCCCGGACAACAACTCAATACAGCCCCTGCTTTCAGCCCCTGCAATGTTTTGAATAATTCAGTCTTCAGTGTGGCACTGTATTTGTTCTAAAGTTGTAAAATGTTTGTTTGATTGATTCCTGATAAAACACACAGTGGGGATCTGAGTGAAACAGATTGGCTAGACTGCTGCCTAACTTGCAGCACTTGCGGCCAAAATTACACATTTATAGAAAGCCAGAAATGAGTTAAAACACTTGGTGTCAACATAGATGGCCTGTTCTCCTATGTGGACAACATTAAGGTAATCTCTGGCTCCTGCTGCTTCATGTTCCACAACAAAAAGTAAAATAAGTGCCTTCCTCGACAACTGACAGATCCTAATCCAGGCCTGAGTCATTTCACATCTACTGCAACTCCCTAGACGACCAACTAGCATCTGTCATCCCCTCAAGCACTTCTGAAATGCTGCTGCTTAACTCCGGAAATTCTCATATTATACCTTTGCTCAGGTCCCTACTCTGGCATGCGCTAGCATTTAATTTAAGACGTTGCACTTGACTTACACTGCCGCCAATGGCTCAGCCCTCTTGCTAAATCAAATCCTTCACCAATCTGTACATCCCAAACCAGCTGCCAACATTGCTCGCCTAGCCCTAACTTGTTTGTTTTTTTGGTTTTTCAACTTGTTTATCAGTCAAATGCTTGTTGTTTTCTGCAGTTGCTTTGGGATTATAATTGGCATATGAGGCCTTGCTTAGCAAGGGACTGGAAGGACTAAACATCTCACCACCCAGTAAGCCAGTAAATGTGGGCATTCATGTGTTGATGTTTGGGGTTTCTCGACTTCAGAAATCCAAGGAGTTTGGAACGAGTCGTTTTTGCTGCTTACTTTCAGCAGATGGTCTACTTGGACTGTGGAGAAGGTTACAGATCTGAAAGTTACATGTTTACAAAGTACACGAAACAACTTTTTTTTTTCATAAGATCAGAGAAAAGTAGATTTTTATGATATAACCCCATTAAAGTGTTTATTGCATATCATTGAATCACTTTACATTTTTGCACAAAGCAGCGGCGCTCACAGGAAGTTGAATGCTCTTCATGTTAAGTGTCATAGTGCTTCCATTACATCCCAGCAAGTACCCAACAACTGCAAATTACCTCAATGCAGGAAAACTGACAAATAATCTCAAGTAAAGGTTGAACAAACATCTTTCCCTGCACAAACTGTATCTTGTCTTTATTGTTTATATTTTTTAACTGTTCAAACACTGTTTGGCTATCCTGATGTTTTATTCATTAACCTTAAAAACGGATACCTTAAAAACGGTCACCTTACATTTTTTTTATCACACTTAGCCTTAGAGATGAACGTTTCACCGTAATTGATGGCACAGAAAACAAAAGGGCCATATAAAGAGAATGGTGAGCAAAATATATGTAAGAACTTATCACAGTGGCATCAACATGTGACTCACAGCTCAAGATCAAACATAAGACGTGTCATATCCATGTCACTGAAATTATTTATGTGTTCAGCTGTGTTTGATACGTTTCAGCTGAACCACAGGCGTATCAATTCCAAGAGGAAATATCCAATCATTATAGATTCAGCAGTCTATTTACAGGATGAATTGTTGAGATTGTTTTAATACTCCAGTGGCTATGGAGTCAATAATTGCTAACACCCATAAGCAATATTTGTTTATTTCTGGAAATATATTTAGAATTAGCATATTGGTTAATGCCTGATGTCTTTTTGGAAGAATGACTAGGGTTGTGTTGTTTTTATCCAGAGTCTGCAGTTTCTAGCTATATACACATTTAAATTTAAACTGTCTTTTTGCAAGCTGTGGTAAACAGCGCGCATCTCTGCCGTTCATTCATTCACAAAACAGAAACGCGATTCACGTGAGAAGGAAAAAAACTTACTACAGTTTTCCTCAGCTCAGTCGGATCCTTGCTCCTCGATATACCTGCACTTCTGAGGGACATTTTCCATTATTATTATTCCTCACAGCGCTGCGAGACGGTGTAAACAAGTAATGATCTGAATAAACTTGTGTTTTCTCGAGCTGATATGGGGGCGTTCACAGGTTTGCGTGGATTGCCTCATTCATTTGCGTTTGAATAGCGCGCGCTCTCCGTGGGCGGAGTCACATTACATTTGAATGAGCTGTAATGAGCTCAACTGGAATCGCTCTCTTTTAATACAGATTTCACAAGATGAGAATATTTGTTTTTTATATAAATTACTTCATTTAAAAGAAGAGAATTCAAGCTTCATGCCTGTGTGTCTGTATGCCTGTTTGACTGAGTATTCGCTGAGTTATTGTTCATTTTCGGACGCGTTTCAGAATGGACTTCACTGGCAGAGAGAAGGCAGAACTCGCTTTGTGTTTATTTTTCTTTATTTGGCAAAAAGCAAAACACTTTGTTTTTATTGTGAGTATACACAAAAATAATACACATTTAACAGAATCGATTGATGTATGAAACTCCTATGGAAAATCAAAGTCAACAGAGTATTTATGAGTTTCTTTTACACTGATAAAAAAAAAGCGAGCTGGTATCGCCGGCGATACAGCCGACCTCAGGGGGTTAACGACAGAGCAGAACGCGCATTGCAAACACGGAGCGGAACATTGAGTAGAGTGGTCTCTACCCAACGATGCATTACCCACAGGGCCGCCATGTAAACCTTTAGGGTGGATGGAGATAACCCTGATGAAAAGCGATTTTGTAAGAATTCAAGCACTGTACCAACTCGACAGTTAACCGGATCCCGCTGATGCTGATGACACGAAGAAGTGAAAACTTTCCACTTCAGGGTGTAAAGTTTCCTCATAACTGGAGCTCTGGAGTGTAAGATGGTCTCTACAACCTCAGTTGAGAGACCAGCATCTATGAGTTGGGCCCCCTCAGAGGCCAAACCCACAGGTTCCAAATCTCTGGGCGGAGGTGAAGGATTGTGCTCCCCGCCTGAGACAGAAGGTCTCTCCCGACCGAAATCTCCAAGGGAGAGCCGTCGAGGAGATAAATAAGGTCCACGAACCAAATCCGGCTCGGCCAGCGTGGTGCTACTAGCAGTAGGCTTATTCCATCCCAGCGGACTCTTTCCAGAACTCCTGGGAGCAGAGCAACAGGGGGAAATGCGTACAGACGTAGCCACGTCTGCACTATAGCGTCCAGCCCCAGGTGTGAGGGAAAACCAAAGTGGACAGTGTGTTGTGTGCTGAGACGCAAACAGATCCACTTCTGCTTGGCCGTAAACTTCCCATATATACTCCACCACCTTGGGGTGGAGTCTCCAATCCCCTGGCCTCAGCCCCTGCCTTGACATGATGTCTGATCCTATATTTTGGCACCCTGGGATATACACTGCCCTCAGCAAGAGTATCTTCCCTAGGTACCACAGGAGGATCTGGTGCACCAGTTTGCATAGTGGACACGACCGCAGAACCCCTGATGATTTATGTAAGAGACCACCGATGTGTTGTCTGACCGGACAAGCAAGGCAATTTATGTGCCACGAAAGATGTTGACTCCTCCAGAGACCCTGAGCTGAGCAGCCTTTTAGGAGGCCAGTGAGGGAAGCATCTGTCGAGAGCGCAACTCGATGGCAAAGAGCTCCTAACACTGGACCCTGGAACCAAGGTTTCTTCCATATAACCAAGGCACGGAGACACCGCCACGTGATCTTGATCATACCAAGTGGGTTTCCCTCGAGGAGAACCCTATGTAGTTTTGAGTGGCTTAGTGGGTAGCACTGGGGCCTTCAGGGACGATGCTGAACCAGGGGACAGATAACTAGCTAGCATCTGTTCAGCCCTGGGCATCGCCCCATAGCCATATTCTTTCAGCCCCCTTATATCGGAATATACATGGACTTGGGGGCTAAAAAGAAAGAATAAATATGGCTTGTTCCACGATCTAGACAGCTCACTGTGTAGATTGGGAAAAAATGGAAGGCCCCATGATGGAGGTGATACATCTGATGACAGGAAGCGCTCGTCTAGTTTACTTTTAGGACGAGCGCCCCTTTTCTAGGCTGGCCACTCAATATTTAATTTAGCCACGGCACGAGTAATCACCTCCACCAGCTCCTCATATGTTGGGGAAAGATGTGACAAATCCTCTTTCCCCTTATTCCTTATTGTCATCATCAACACTCAATACATATAGTTCCTCAGAACTAGAGCACTGAAGCAATGGGCTCTTTTGCCGAGTGGAAGAAGCAGCTTCCGACACCGACGAGAGAGCACTGGAACCCTCGGGTAAGGGAAGAAAAGGGCGGACTTGTTGGCATACGTGCTTCAGAGGCAATCACGCAGGGACGTTCCCAAAGCTTCGAAAGGGAACTTTGCAACTACATGCCAACTAACTTTCATTAGAATAGTAGTAGACTGTCTGCTTAATATCTGCTAACACTTTTTTTCTGATGGTCCCCCAACAGACATTCTACTGACTATAAGTAACTTTGCAACTACATGTCAACTTATTCTAACCCTGACTCTACGAGTCTACTAAAACTCTACTAACACTCTAATGAGAGTTAGTAGACATGTAGGTGCAAAGTTACTTATAGTTAACAGAATGTGTTAAAGGGACCATCAAAATAAAGTATAGAAACCAAATAAGTTGTCACATGCATGTTTTTTTTATTTTATTTTTTATGAGCCTGGCTTTAAATTTTCAACCAGCATCAACATACAACAGTTTTTACCCCTTTTTTATACAAGACATTTTTAACCCGTTTAACTCACACTCACACTCACACTCATGGTTTGTCTATGACTCAGAGCAGTGTAAAGATCAATGTGACTGTATAGATAGCAGCGCTCACTGTACAGTCACAGTAGTATTGACTGTCCAGTTGATCAATGATCACAATTTGATGAAGCCCTACTTCAAAGTGCCCTCTGAAGTTAGCTCCTCTATTGTGTAATAGCTCATTTGCATATTCATAAATGCACTTTAAAAGTGCATCATTATGATGCAATATTAATGAGCTTGATAGTAACACTGGTTTTGTATCCAGTCCAGACACATGAGGCCTGGCTGTCATACTGCATGCTGCTACATGATGAATACTTGGCCCATCCAAAGCAAAGGAGCTACGAGAGAGCAATCGCAAGATCAAAAGCACATAGAGTGCAAGAAAATCCAATTAGGGGCAAATGTATGCAATTTGATAATTTACGATTCCCATTGAGACAGTGATAAAACAGACTTCTAAGCTCCTTCTTGTTTATGCATGAAAAGGGGACTGAAATAATGCGAGACAACTTTTTACAGAAAAAGAGGGATCCCTTGTGTGGATAGACTAAAAGAACGACCCTCAACCCCTGCAGAAATATGAAAATCCTCCAGTTAACGAAACTAGAGATGAAAATAAGGCAGCAAAGATGATTCTAAGGAGGCATTGAATGAAATAAAATCACATGTATAGTAAGCAATGGGATTTGTTAGATTGTTCTTTCTTAATTATGTAGTGTAGTCATTAGAGAGCTTTGAAAAAAAAATAATAATAATGTTCATGCGAATCTTAAAACTGTCAAAACCCTCATGACTATATTGTTTTGCTTACTTTTTTACTTAAGTTAGAATCTTATGTCCCACATTTACTATTGTCTCTGAAACAGTAGCTCTAGTGATCTCTTCCTGAACAGCATGTTCTGCAAAGTAGGCAGCATTTTTATGCTGTTTTCTAAGATACATACTTTGGGCCAAATTTTAGGACAGAATCACATGTATCCTTCACTGATAATGCAATCCCATGATCCATTGTGACCAGATCAGCGGATCAGTAAACAAAAAAAACAAAAAAACAAAAAAAAAAACAGTAGACAATGAAAGAGAAATGTTGATTATATACTTATGCATTCAGTACAGTACACTTTAGCATTCTTTTTAAAATAGCTCTTATTATGGAAACATGAATGCTTTGCCAGTCATTATTTCATATTTGGGTGTTTGGAAAGGCACACACCTATCAATTAAAGGTCTAACAGCTGAACATGTTTTTTTAGAGCAAAAACAAAGCCATGAGGCCAAAAGACCTGACTGGAGAGCTCAGAGACACGATTGTATCAAGACACAGATATGGGGAAGACAAAAAATAAAATAAAATAAAAATAAAAAATTTGTTGTATTGAAGGTTCACAGAGGCATTTAACCTCCATAATCCGTAATGGAAGAAGTTTGGAACAACCAGGACTCTTCCTAGAGCTGGCCTCCTGGCCAAACTGAGCAATCGGTGGAGAAGGGCCTTGGTCAGAGTGGTGATGGTCACTTTGGTTGAGCTCCATAATCATATATGGAGATGGGAGAAATTTACTGAGCATCACTCAACACTCTACCGATCTGGGCTTTATGGCATAGTGGCCAGACTCAATCCTCTCCTCAGTGAAGACATATGGAAATGAATTTGCAAGAAAAAAGAATTTGCAAAAAAGAAAAAACAATAAAAAATATTCTCTGGTCTTATAAACATTCTGTTCCAAGCATCATGCATGAAGGAAACTAGGCAATGCGCATCACGCGTACAATGCCATCCCAACAGTAAAGTGGTAGCAGCATCATGCTGTGGGGGTGTTTTTCAGCGGCAGGGACTGGAAGATTTGTCAGATCAGAAGGAAAGCTCAATGGAGCAAACCATAGAGTAAGCCTTAATGAAAGCCTAGTCCACAGCATTCAGAACCTTGGACTGGGCAGAAGGTTCACCTTCCAACAAGACAATGACCCCAAGCACACAGCTAAGACAATGCAAGAGTGGCTTATGTATAACTCTGTGTGAATGAGTTGTGTCATTGAGTGGCCCATGCAGCCAGAGCCTGTCCTTGAACCCAATTGAACATCTCTGGAGAAACCTGAGAATGTCCACCGACGTTCCCCATCCAACCCGACAGAGCTTGAGAGGATCTGAGGAGAAGAATGGCGGATAAATTTAATACATTTGAAAAGTTATCACAGATCAGTTTTTTTGCTTTGTCATTATGGTGTATGGAGTGTAGATTAATGTGATTTTTTAAAACTAATTTAACACAAGGCAGCAACATAACAAAATGTGAAAAAAAAATTAGGGGTTTTAATATATCGCATATATCTACCACGGGTGGCTCTCCAACTGCCGCAATAGTTAAAATTCTTGATAATTATTTTAACAGCATAACAAAAGAATAAAATAAAGCATATTTCATTACATTTTGGAACTTGGAAGAGTTCAATTTGATGTGTTTTACACCAGTACACCTGGCTCATATTCACAATCTCAACCATATTCTCAAAACTAACATTTACAACATCTTCAAAATCAATACTTCCCCAGATTCACTATCAAGTGACAGTGGCACTAATATTAGATTGTGTAGGCCTACAGTGTTTGCTCTACAGTAAATCATTGAGCCATTTCAAGTTTTGCTGATGATACTTGTGTATTATTTTGTTTAATGTCTGCAGTAATTATGCGTGAAACATAATAGCATCATTGTTTCAGACATTGCCACCTTGAGGAATAAGCTGAATTGCACTTATTGAGTCATCAGAGATTCATATATTGTTGGCAAAAAAAAAAAAAGAAAGAAGCTACTGACCAAATGTTTTCCAAAAAAATTATAATTAGAAAACAGATATTCTTATATATATTTTTTTTTATTTATATTGTTTATAATTAATAGATTGAGGAATACTAAGAAGGCTGATGTCTATTTATAAGAAAAAATAATGAGGGGAAGGTAGAAAATGACGTTCTGGGTCACTAAAGACTGGAGGTATGCGTTTAAGGGTTAAAGTGTTCTGTTGCTTGTAGGCCGATTGGCAAGCATTTATGGTTAACGTCATTTCTATTGAAACTTATTTGTCATTTATTTGAATACATTTGTAATCACACTTTAGTAATGACGGAATTGCAGTTTAGTACATTCAATGTGTATGAACCTACTTTGAATGTAATAATGAATAACACACTACAGTTAAATAATTTAGATGTTCTTTAGTATGTTAGCCAATACATCAAAATAAATGTACCTCTTTAACTCCTTAAAGCATGACAAAAATACAATTAAAGACAAAAGATTACTAAAACATTTTAATTTTAATTTGACATTATTACACTGCACTTTCAGATTTGAAGTACACAATTGTATATTCAATAAAATTAAGCATGCTTCTTTTTCACAAAGGTATTACCAAATTTGTGTGTATAAGTTCCCTTTCAGTCGCTCACTTTCGATGTAGTCGACGTGCCGACTGATTGGGATCACGCCAGGGAGCCAGACATATTCAAATACTATTGAAACGAGCCAATGAATTGGCGTGCGTGATTTTCATCACACACTCCGCCCCCGTGGCGCAGGTATAAATACGGAAGTGGATGTACGCACTAGTTGCCATTCGCTTCGGAGCCGATCGTTTAATGTCTCTGAAGAGTGCTGTTGTTTACAATGAGTGAGTGTGTCTGTGTTCTTCTGGAAGACTCTCCCAGTGCTGGTGGTTTTTACAGCGCGTGTGCAGCGGGGATCACAAGCTTTGAGTTCTCAACTGCTGTTTTAACAGCAAATTTCTAAATGTTTGTGTTTGTTTGACGGCTGGTTAGAGGGCGGAAAGGTGAGTGCTTCACTGTTTCAGTTCACTGTTCAGTGTTGCTGCGGTCATTCCGCTGTGTGCTCTGGCACTGGTGATGGGTCCTATTTCCTGAAAGAGCAACATGCTCACATTTCTGGATGCGGTCATTTCCTGTTCCTCTCTGACGGTCACAATTGTTACATCACATGTTTGGGCTTACAGCACGCTGAAGCAGCTTTTGTGGACGGTTCATGTTCCCATTACAGGAATATGACTGTTGCGGTGTTGAGATCGAGACTCGCCTTCGTGCGCGAAGCTGGAGACCACATTACCATGCCCCACCCCCGGGTGCCGTGTGGGATGGGTGATCGGAGGATAGTGATGGATGTCTCACCCGGTAACCATCCCCTGTGGGCTCCTCACTCCTCCATCACACCACAGCCGGTGGAATTTCCTGTTGAATGTGCTGGTCTCTCTGTAATGGACCGATCAGCCGTTTCAATTGGGGTTCCCCCAGAGGATAGGATGTCGATAGCAGCATCGGAGGGTGAGCTGGAGATGACGACTCGGCTGCGTTATCTCCCTCTGGGAGTGTAACGTTGCCCGAGCCGGATCCAGAATTGTCAGCTATGCTGAAACGGGCCGCCGAAGGTGCCGGGCTCGAGTGGAATCCTCCACCGTGTCCCCCTTTAGTCTCGGTTGGAGGATTGGTATCTCGGGGCGGACCGCACTGGTTCTCAGCTTGCCGCCCCTGTGCCTTTCTTTCCCGAAGTGCATGGAGAGCTTACCAGGTTGTGGACGGCACCTTTCTCTACCAGAAACTGTCTGAATAGCTTTTTCCCCCTCACTACCCTTGACAGAGGAGCGGTGAAGGGTTGCAAGGCTATCCCTCCAGTGGAGTGGTCAGTCTCCGCGGCTGCTGCTTTTTGGACGGGGGATCCTCGTCTCCCCCCTAAGGCCTGTGAGTTCTCGTCCGTTCCAACGGGCAGAGCTTACAAAGCCTGCGGGCAAGTCGCCTCCTCTTTGTGTGCCATGGCGCTGCTACAGGTCTATCAGGCCAGGGCACTCATGGACATGCACAAGGGTAGCCCAGACCGTGCGCTCATAGGTGAGTACCGCACTGCATCCAACCTCGCCCTCTGGGGCACGAGTGTCGTGGCATGCACGATCGGTCTGGCAATGTCCACCTTAGTGGTTCAGGAGCGACATCGTTGGCTCAGCCTGGTTGATATGGCGGGGCAGGATAAGGTTCGGTTCCTGGTCTCCCCAATTTCCCAGGTTGGGCTGGTTGGCGACATGGCAGAGAACTGTGAACCAACAGTTATCTGCCACCCAAGCGCACACGGAGGCCATCCGGCACATCCTGCCCCAGCGGCCCGCTTCTGCCTCCACCCCGCCGCCGGTGGCAGTTCCTCTGCCTGTTCGTCGCCGAGGGCATTCCCCTGCTGCTGCTCCCTGCCAAGCCAGGTGGCAAGCGACAGCGAAAGCATTCCTGAGCAGGCCGCTCAGGGATGAAGGAGGATGCTCTTGGAGTTGGTCACCAAACCACTCCCTCCCCCCCAGGTGAGGGGCGGGTGGAGTCTTCGATTGTGTGTGTTTCTGTTCCACCGCTGGCTCCCAAAAAAAGCGGAGCAAGCGGTACCCACACTTCAAAGAAAGAGCAAATTCCTCTGTTCCTGGGTCCCAAGAGGGAAAGTCTGGTGGTGTGCGACCCTGTAAAGCCTTGCACTCCTCAGCCCCCTCTTGTTCGCCAGCACGGCAGCTGGGTGCGGTTCGAGGACCCGGTCATCTGCCTTCTCATGCATCCCTGGCCGTCTCGTGGAGACAGGTAAGTGTTGTGCACCACACTCAGACCCTGCTTCAGGCCGCCTTTGTGGCCTTCCAAGCCACAGTATGTCTGTGGTCCCCTGGTCCCTGGCTCAGTTCGTGGAAGGTAAAAATGCTTCCCATCCGGTCCAGATGGCCCCAAATTATACCATCAGACTCGGCTTTCGATTCCTTTTCGCTCAGCTTCCGCCCAAATTCATCACACCTAGGTGTTGAGCAGATATTCTCCTAAAATTAGTGATATTTATCACACCTAGGTGTTGAGCAAAGATGCTCCTAAAAGTTAGTGACTTTTGTCACACTTGGGTGTTGAGCAAACATGCTGCTAAAATTAGTGACTTTAGTCAAACCTAAGTGTTGAGCAGTGCTCCTGTCTTGTGTGCGCACATCGCAGTCTACTGGCGAAGGATGCGATTCAGCCGCTCCCTCCAGCCGATATGAAGGCCGGCTTCTATAAGCCTGTACTTCATTGTACCCTAGAGAGGTGGGTCACGACCACATTGGTCCTGTGTTAATTGAGACCCTTTTTCGAAAGCCTCCGTTAAATGTGTTACACAGAGATGCATTTCCAAATGTTCCGTCCCCAAGATCTGCAGCGTTCGACCTGAGAGACATGTACTTCAGATCTCTATCCTTCCGCACCACAGGCCATCCTGTGTTCGTGAGTTCGAAAGATGTGAAGTATTAGAACAAAGTCCTACCCTTCAAGTGTTCATAACCAGCTGGGTCCTCAGATCAACTGGGAAAGAGTAAACTCGTCCACGGGCTGAGAATCTCTTTTCTAGTTTGGAGATGGATTCTGTCCACCGCATCTCTAAAAAAGAGTGTGTGGATGGTTAGTGCTGTATAAAAATGAGAAAGGGTCCCACTAAAACTCTCCAGAGGCTCCTGGGGCATATGGCATAGCCGCTCTGCTTCCTCCATATGAAGACCGCTTCAACACTGATTTCAAGGCCGAGTCCCAAGGTGGCCATGGCAGAGCGGCACGCTCCTTGTGAAAGCACCCTGGCCTGCCGCCAAACCCTCAGTCCATAACAGACCTTTTGTTTCTCCGGGCCAATGGTCCCTAGAACGAGATTCCATCAATACCGGCTGAGGGGCCAAGTACAAAGGGCATGCAGTAACGGAGGTCTGGACAGCCCTCCGACTGCATTGGCATCCATTGCTTCCCTCGCATGTCACAACTCGCCTGCCACCACCTCCTCAGAGTCGGAAGCTTCTGAGGTTGCTTCATTCCACATATTACTTCTGGCCTGCTCAATCGTGCCACCCAGGGAGAGTGGAGTCTCCGTTCCTAGGTAGTCCAGCTGTTTGGGACCACTTTGGGGCCGCACAGTTACATCTGTTGCCCATCCGGACTCGTCCCTCCACCAGTTGTTTTTTCTCCAGTCTGAGTGGACATCCCTCGACACAGAAAAACTCTGGCCACAGCTGGCCCCGGGGCCCCTGCAGAAATGCGTTCCCCAGTGAGCCTTCTTGCACACAACTGTGCTAAAGTCAGGGAGGAGATGGAGCAGGTCTTGCTAGTTGCAATGAGGCACGCTCCCCCTTAGAAGTGGAACCTATTCATTGAATTTAGTCTTCTCTCTGTGAGGAGATCCCAAAAGTGTTCGATCACTTCAGTGCTTCTTTCCTGCTAATGGGTTGGAGTGAGGGCTGCCTCCTCCACCTCAAAATGTTGTTGCCTCTGTATTGACGCCAATCATGATGCAGTGGATACAAATCCGTGGGAAGCACGACTTGATTGTCAGGTTCCTGAGGGGAGCAAGGAGACTGAATCCGCCTCTTTACCCTCTTGGGACTTATCTCTGGTGCTACTGCACTGCAGAGACCTCCCTTGAGCCCTGCAGGCAGTGAGTTAAAAGTTCTGTTTTTAGAGAAACAGTTCTCCTGCTTGCTTGTTTTTTTCGGTCAACGAATCGTGCCTGGAATTCGGGCCGGCTAACTCTCATGAAATCTGAGACCCCGGCCTGGATATGTAAGCACTGCCCTGGAGGAGGCAGACCCAGCCCTGGCTTTTCTCTGTCCGTCCGCTCCATTGCGGTTATACATGCTCAGAATGCAAAGCCTGGACCTCAGACCAAATCTCTGTATATCTGTTACAGAGACCAGCAGAAGGGAAGGCTGTTTCCAAGCAGAGGTTGGCCCACTACATGTGGTTGCCTTCATCTTGGTGAGAAAGTTTTCCCAAGATGCACGTGCCCACCTGGGTGGTGAGCTCCTCCTAAGTGAGAGTATTGCTCCCTCCTAGGAGTTGACACAGATTGCCTCGCTGAACAGATGTTAAAAAGAGTTAGGGGCTGGGCGACACCTATCACGTTCGCTAGAGAACTAGCCTATGTGTCCAACCGCTGCTTCCCGTGGGCTCCCTTCGCATGAAGCCAGTTTCACTGTAAGCCCGGTTCGGAGTGTCGGCTTGCTGCACTATTCCCCTCCTATGGATGGGATACGTGCGCAATTCTTGCTCCAGTGAGTTCCCCTTATTAACCGAAGTTTCTCCATACCCTTCGGCAACGGATGTGACGGAACATCCGAAGCCAGGCCTATCACTCGTATGTACTGGTGGAACCTGTGTTAGGCTGGGTCAAAATGTTGTGACCTCATGTTGTGACCCTACGGCGACCTCATATATGTATTCTTACACGGTACAGCTCCATGCGGCGAGCCCGTGTCTTCCCTCGGCAGAGCCTGCTCTGCCATCACTGTCCGGTTGAGTCTCCCCCTGTCATAGGCTGGAGCCACCCCAGTGACATTCCATATGTTGTACTTCCCGGTCATCTGCCCAGTCCATATGTGTTTTCTCCACATGTTACCTCCCTTCGGGCAGGATGTGGCTTCCACTGTGTCCCTTCCTTCCATTGATAGGGCACGCTTCCCAGTGGTCCTGTGGAATAGAATTGACTTCCCTGGCCTAAGCCCTGTCCCATCTCCGCCTCAAAAGAATACGGGGGGATCAGGAGGCTTCTGTCTAGGCGCTGGAAGGTGGCAGCACTAGAGGCGTTTTAATAGGGATCCCAATCAGTCGACACGTTGACTATGTTGACCATGAGCGACTGAAAGGGAACGTCTCGGTTACGTATGTAACCCTCTTTCCCTGAAGGAGGGAACGGAGACGTAGTCCCGTCGCATCTATTGCTGGACCACCGCTGACTCTGAGTTACACTCGGCTCCTCAGCGAAAAAGCAACAAGTGCGTGTATCCACTTCCGTATTTATACCTGTGCCGCGGGGGCGGAGTGTGTGATGCAAATCACGCACGCCAATTCCATTGGCTCGTTTCAATAGTACTCGAAGATGCGGTTACATACGTAACCGAGACGTTTTATGTATCACATCATTAGCTGCATATCATGCTAACCCTGTTGAAATCAAAAGTCATTTGTGAAACTCTCTATAGCAACAAAATTGTTTGTAGATAAACAAAGGTATGTAGTGCCAACATTTGTTTTGCAGGTGTAAAATTATTAACAGAAAAGCTCATTAACTATGTTTTTCACCCCAGTTTATGTTAAACAATTGTATTATCATGAAATGTATTTTTAACTAATTTATACGTTTTATCTGCTTAAAAGTAAATGTGAATACTGTATATCCTGGTGCCATCATGCTTGCTTTTCATCCTACACATGCTACTTCTACACAGGTTTTCAAGTGGCATTCCAACTGGAGGACGAAGTTGTAAAATCATTCCAACGAAGTTGTAAAATCCAACATTCTGATGTAGATAAAACAGCAGAAGTCGCATAAAATCAGTCCTTCAAATTAGAGCTTGCCAGCTGATAAATGTTTTCCAGTTTGAGCTCAATATTCATCTGAATTGTCAACTGAGACTATTTAAGATGCTGCATACACATGCTCACTAGTTTCTGGACCAGAGTGAAAAATGAGATGAACATCCAAACCACCTTCAAAACAGGCAAATAAATTTGTAATCATACTGCAGATAACCTCCCGGTAGAAAGCACTATCTATACGACACACTGAACTACAGGGTCAATTCTTCACACTAACAGAGCGTCATTAATATCTCCTCTTTGGAAATGTCTGTCACAGAGAGTGTGATAAAGCATTGGGGATGCTATCATTTTACTCCCAACTCTTGAGACACAGTAGGGATTGTTGTGTTGGCACATTGTGATTGCACTGTTCCTTAAACCGCTGTGCGCACACCATGTCCCCTTTCACTGCATCTGTCAGCAGCATGGCAGAGTCTCTCCAGTGGGCGTTTCATTACAGATAACAGCAGTTGCACTTAAAAATGCCATAGTTTAACGGTTTACTGCATCATGCTTGCTGAATGTGAATGCTTTGCGCTGATACAAAAGAATCTGTTGGGTAACATCAAATTGTATTTTAGAAAACATAAACTTATTGAGGCAAATATTTATCAATGAGTTAAAGAGAAGATGACATAAGAATGTCTTCTGAGGGTGTTAGGTTAAGCTTTTAAATAACTTAGCATTATACCCTGTAAATACCAGAATTTAGACATGAATTGGGGATCCAATTATGGAAGATTATTTCTGCCACAGAATACATATAAAAAAGGTAATTGTGACTTTCTGTTACTGTTACAAATCTGGACTTTGTAACTCAAAATTGCACAATTCTTTTTTTTTTCTTTTTTTTTTTTTTTTTTTTTGCCAATTGCAATTGCAAGTTTATACTTTGAAATTCTGACTTTTATTTCTCAGAATTGTCAGATATGAACTTGCAATTGTGAGTTATAAAGTCTGAATTGTGACATAAACTAACATATGCTAGAAAAAGTCATAAAAGAATAGTGAGATAAAACGTCACAATGACCTTTTTTTATTATGTGGCAGAAACAAGCTTCCATATTCAACAGTTCAAAAGTAAACAAAAATGTCACAAAAATAAACACAAAATCACAATTTTTTTAAAATGTAATTTACATTATAGTGCAGGACTCTGGAGTTCGAGAACCACTTTCCTGCAGAGTTTAAACACACCTGCCTGTATAGCTTTCTAATAATCCTGAAGACACTGATTAGCTTTTTCAAGTGTGTTTGATAAGGGTTGGAATTAAACTCTGCAGGAAAGTGGATCTTGAGATCCAGAGTTGAAAATTTCTAAGTTACGACTGTAACCCTGGTTCCCTGAGAAGGGAGCGGGACACTGCGTCAGTATTGTGATGCTATGAGAATACCTCTGCGTGGTCGTATCTGAAGCACTTGTAGAATCACTTCAATCTCATTGGTGAAATGTCACCCTGTGATGCATAACAGTGTACCATGGAAGCTATAAAGGATACCCTGAGCAAACATCATCAGCTTCTGACTGGCTGAAGTAAGTCGCTCACAGGCATGCAGGCTTATAGGACTATGGCAACAGACTAGAGGCAACTAGAGGCAAAGGAACATCACATGCCTCGTAAGTCATAGTGATAGCCTCAACAATCCATTTGCTTATTCTCTGTATGGATGCCAAGGAATCCTGCCTCTGTGAACCATAGCATACCAATAGCTGGTCAGTCTTATGCCACTGAGAAGACCAGTGGTTTTAGTACTCAAGAGCCCTAACTGGGCAAAGCAAATTAAGCTTATATTGCTCCGCCAACAGAAATAAGGGAGGATAAAAGTCTTGCAAGACTCCTGAACATGCTACATTAGTAGGAACTTTATGTACATAGCTCAGTCTAGGGTGAAGAATAGCTTTGACCCTTCCGGGAGAAAACTCTAAGCAGGAAGAGGCAACAGTTTCAATAGGTTAGAAGGGTGCCAGGAACACTTCCCAAACAGCAACATAGTGTCAGCTCAGATCCGGGCCACATCTGGTACATGTGGATTCAACACGGCCCAGGTGTGGGCCGGATTTGGGCCGACACTATGTTGCTGTCTTGGTCCCTCTAGAACCACGGCCAAACCCCAGGCTGGAACTCTTGCATGTACAGCAGGCCTTAACCTCAACGTACCATGAAGGAAATGAAATACCAGAAGGTTTCTCCCCAAATATCCCCCGCACAAAGGTGTGTGGTAAGAAGCTATGGCCTCCACATAAACCTGCAGCACAGAAGGAGATAGAACTGCAGAAAAGGGATCCTAAAGAAACTCCAGCACTGAACCAATTAGGCAGTCAACTGGCGCTCTCTGCACTATAAAGTAAAGAGTCTCCACTTTAAGGCATAACGTTTTCTCATGGAGGGAGCTCTAGAGTTTAGAATGGTCTCAACAACCTTGGTTGAGAGACCCTAGTTTTGGAGTTAGTCACCCTCAGAGGCCAACCCCACAGCTTCCATATCTGCAGCTGGGGGTGATAGATAGTGCCCCCGGCCTGTGACAAGAGGTCCTTCCTGATGGGAATATCCCAGGGAGAGCTGTCCAGAAGAGACAGGGTCCGAGAAGCATACTCGGGGTTACTAGTGGCAGACCAACCATGTCCTGGCAAACTCTCATTAGAACTCCTGGGGGCAGAGCAATCTGAGGAAATGCAAACAGATGCAGCTTTGACCATGTCTGAATCATGGCATTCAACCCCAGTGGATCTGGATGTGTGAGAGAAAACCAGAGCAGACAGTGCGACGTCTCCAGAGATGCAAACAAGTCCACTTTCACCTAGGACAGTTTTAACATATTTTTAAAATGCTCAACTGTACGAACATGCTTTAAAAGTATGTAAGTCTTTGACTTACATATTTTTTGCCATATTGTTTGATTAATTCTATTGTTCTCCTCATTTGTAAGTCACTTTGGACAAAAGTGTCTGTTAAATGTTTCAATGTAAATGTAAATGTCAGCCCCTGCCTTGACAGGATGTCTGCTCCCTGATTCAAGTGTTTGTCGTAAGTGCCTTGCCTTGTTGACAAGAGACTCCCAGCACAGTACTCTGGGTCAAGAACCAAGGTTTCTTACACATAACTAGGGTAACAAAGACATTGCGTAACCCTGATCGTGCAAAATGAGTTACCCCTCGGGGAAAACTCCTTGGTCTTGAGCCACCACTGAAATGGTCTAATGTACAGAAGGCCAAATGTAATCATGTTGGACGCAGCTGCCGTGAGTCCCAACAGTCCCCACAGTGACGGCTTGGCTTGGCCCAGCTTGATCTTGCCTATGGGTGAGAGAAAATCGACTGAAAATCTTTTTAATAATCAAAAATGTTTACTTTTCATTATTAAGTACATTTAAATGTGGATACTTTTCACCTATTACTCAAATCGTTTTTTAGTTGGGGACTTCGAATTTGAATTAACATTTTGACAGTATCTGTAATTAAGTTGTAACACTAAAGTAACACTTTATTTTGATGATCCCTTTTGAACATTCTGTTGACTATAAGAAACTTTGCAGCTACATGTCAACTATCTCTCATTAGAGTATTAGTAGACTGCACATTTTGGTTTTGTTTCATGTTCTTGTTTAATTTCTGTCATGTGATCCCCTGTTCTAGTCATGTGATCCTGACATGTGTTCTGGGTTGTCATGTTGTCATTGGTTCATGGTTTCATTGTTCACAGGTGTCCCTTGTCTAGTCATTAGTTTTGTGTATTTAAGCCCTCATGTTTGCCATGTGTCTTTGTCAAGTATTGTTTCACTGTAACCTCTATTGCCCGTGCCCTCATGCCATGCCATGCCATGCCATGCCATGCCATGCCATGCCATGCCATGCCATGCCATGCCATGCCATGCCATGCCATGCCATGCCATGCCATGCCATGCCATGCCATGCCTTTGTTTTATGTTTGGGAAGTAAACTGCACTTGGGTTCTACAACTTGCAACTGGTTAATATCTGCTAACTCTTTATTGTGATGGTCCTCCAACTGACAATCTACTAACTATAAGTAACTTTGCAACTAAATGTCAATGTATTCTAACCCTACCAGTCTATTAATACTCTATAATTAGAGTTAGTAGACATGAAGGTGCAACATTACTTATAGTCAACATAATGTGTTAAAGGGACCATCAAAATAAAGTGAAACCCAATTTCTCACTACATTTACACCCCTGTGTTAAAATGAGAATGTCTGTCTGCTGTTTATTTATCACTGTACACTGCTGTGCTGCTTCTGCATATGTTTAGACCTACTATATTTCACTTTACCTGCTTAATGCTTCTTCCTGTCAGTTTCAGGGCTTCACCTCTTATCAATGCTACTAAACTGTAATATCTTTCTATGAATGTGCCTGAAACAATGTACCTGTGTATGTCTCTCTTTATTTTTAAAGTAAAAAAAAAAATAAAAAAAAATAAAACATCTTTAAACAAAGAGTTGTCCTAAGGGTAAAAGTTGCAATATGTCCTTTCAGAAAGGTAATGTGATTTGATTCCTCATTTTATGCTTTTAAATTAAAGAAAAAAAGAGAGAGAGAAAAAAAAAAAAAAAACTAGAAACTATAGAAAACTCAAGTAAGTGCATTCAGAAACTGTAAACAATCACATATTCCACAACAACATGATAATTTTCCATTCTCTCTGACCCTTAGGACAAAAGATGGGTTGAATTGTTGATGCTGTGAGACTTGTTGTCTGTGAGACTTCAATGTAAATGGCCACTTTTTCATGTGCATAAATGGTGGATTCCTCTTCATATAATTGCAGTCTTAGGTGTGTTGTCTATTGTTGATATGTGTAAACTTTATACTTTCAAAAAATATAAATTAAACTTTTAAACTCTTTCACTGAGATTTAGAAAAGAATATTCTGTCAGTTAAACATAGTGATAACTTAATCGCATACTGAACAGTGATTGGTCTCCATTCTTGCATGTATTTGCATAGTGAAGTCAAGTCACAATGTGAACAACGGGGTTACAGTAGATATATATATATATATATATATATATATATATATATATATATATATATATATATATATATATATATATATATATATATAGTGAGGAAAATAAGTATTTGAACACCCTGCTATTTTGCAAGTTCTCCCACTTGGAAATCATGGAGGGGTCTGAAATTGTCATCGTAGGTGCATGTCCACTGTGAGAGACATAATCTAAAAAAAAAAAATCCACAATGTATGATTTTTTAACTATGTATTAATAAGGTACAGTAGCCTTTGTTTGCAATTACAGAGGTCAAACGTTTCCTGTAGTTTTTCACCAGGTTTGCACACACTGCAGGAGGGATTTTGGCCCACTCCGCCACACAGATCTTCTCTAGATCAGTCAGGTTTCTGGGCTGTCGCTGAGAAGCACGGAGTTTGAGGTGTTCTTGGGATGGTACTCATCATTCTTCTTCCTCCAAACACGTTTAGTGGAATTATGACCAAAAAGTTCTATTTTGGTCTCATCTGACCACATGACTTCTCCCATGACTCCTCTGGATCATCCAAATGGTCATTGGCAAACTTAAGATGGGCTGGTTTAAGCAGGGGAACCTTCCGTGCCATGCATGATTTCAAACCATGACGTCTTAGTGTATTACCAACAATAACCTTGGAAACCAGCTAACTTGCTCTTTTCAGGTCATTGACCAGCTCCTCCCGTGTAGTTCTGGGCTGATTTCTCACCTTTCTTAGGATCATTGAGACCCCATGAGGTGAGATCTTGCATGGAGCCCCAGTCCGAGGGAGATTGACAGTCATGTTTAGCTTCTTCCATTTTCTAATGATTGCTCCAACAGTGGACCTTTTTTCACCAAGCTGCTTGGCAATTTCCCCGTAGCCCTTTCCAGCCTTGTGGAGGTGTACAATTTTGTCTCTAGTGTCTTTGGACAGCTCTTTGGTCTTGGCCATGTTAGTAGTTGGATTCTTACTGATTGTATGGGGTGGACAGGTGTCTTTATGCAGCTAACGACCTCAAACAGGTGCATCTAATTTAGGATAATAAATGGAGTGGAGGTGGACATTTTAAAGGTCAGAATTCTAGCTGATAGACAGGTGTTCAAATACTTATTTGCAGCTGTATCATACAAATAAATAGTTTTAAAAAATCATATATTGTGATTTCTGGATTTTTTTTTTTTAGATTATGTCTCTCACAGTGGACATGCACCTACGATGACAATTTCAGACTTGCAAAATAGCAGGGTGTTCAAATACTTATTTTCCTCACTGTATATATATATATATATATATATATATATATATATATATATATATATATATATATATATATATATATATATATATATATATATATATGTATATATATATATTCCCTGACTTCTCCATCCATTGTATCCCAGTGCTGTTCAATCTGTTCAATGCAGAGCCTGCAGTGACGGACACTTTAATCACAGGAACAGTGGCTGTGCGAATCCGACCATCACACAGAAGGACAAGTGAATCACAATCCCACACATTCTGACAGTAAAGTGGCACTCTACCATTTGTCCAAGAGCTTTGTGTCTCTAAAAAAGTCACCTATATATATCGTAACACAGCAGTTGCTATGGGGAATGCACACTGTTGGTACGTATATTGGTTCATGCTCCGTCTCATTTTGGTAATATTTTTGTGATTATAACGCAAAATGATTAGCGATTTCGAGTATTTTGTATTTATGAGTTAGTTTAGCCAATGTTTTAACCATTTAATCCAAGTAGTAACGTATATTTTATTAGTTATGGCCTTTTGTGAACTTCCATCCGATAGTGCTCTCGTTAGCAAGGCCACGAGGTTGTTAATTTTATCTTATATTTTATTTAGATGTCTAATGCCTGCAGCGAAACACCACTGTGCGGATGTTTCATTTCACTTTTCAGGTATGTTTATATATATAATATATATATATATATATATATATATATATATATATATATATATATATATATATATATATATATATATATATATATTTGTGTTTATTATTGATTTTGCTTTTATTATTACACCATGTTTCATGCGAAATGTGGTCGTGTGTTGCAGTTCTACTATTGGTTACTGTTGTTGTGCAAAACAGCAGTTGTTATGGGGAATGCACGCTGTTGATGTCTAATGTCTGCAGCGAAACACCATTGAGAGTATGTTTTATTTCACTTTTCAGTAAACACATATCAACAAAAATGACGTGTCCTTGCGTTTATTGGGGAGTTGGGCCCGCTGACTCCTGTTCCCCAGTGTGCGCGAAGGACGTGTGAACGAATTGGTCAAATCACAACGTAGAATACGGAACAGAGACCAGACCCTGTTACAAAAGTGACAATATCCGTCACATATGCTAGGATCCACCACCATTCAGATGGGCAAGCCTGACAATCTGAAGCCATTCTGAACTTTTCTCCTTTTAAAACCTTGTAATTTTTATTGAGAACATGAATATGGTTTTACCAGTCAGTGGCCACAGGGGAACATCCTGGTGTTCACTATATCACATCCATCACTGTACCTTTGTATTTGAAGAATTTCCCCTCATAAAATATTTTGTACCCTTTCTTTACTGTTTTATTAATACCAGGATACAATAGATTATATTACATTAAACCATGTCTATACTGTAAAAGTGAGAAAAGGTTGTTGTTGTGGAATATGTGACTGTTGACAGTTTCTGAATGCACTACTTGAGATTTAGGTTTTTTTTCACAATGTAAATAGATGCAAAAATGCAAACCAATCACTGTTCAGTATGCGGTTAAGTTATCACTATGTTTAACTGACAGAATATGCTGTTCTAAATCTCAATGAAAGAGTTTAAAAGTGTAATATTACATTTTTTGAAAGTAACATTTTTACACAAATCAAAAATAGACAACACACCTAAGACTGCAATTATATGAAGAGGAATCCACCATTTAAGCACATGAAAAAGTGGCCATTTACATTGAAGTCTCACAGAAAACAACAGTCTCACAGAATTAACATTTCGACCCATCTTTTGTCCTAAGGGTCACAGAGAAGGTTTATATATATATATATATATATATATATATATATATATATATATATATATATATATATATATATATATATATTTTTTTTATATATTTTTTTTTTATAAATAAATAAATAAAAACATTTACTAAATATATAAGTGGACCTATGATATGACCCCTATAGTGATTCAAGCTGAAACATAGTACAGTGCTGTTTGGCACTATAATAACAGTATAAAGGGATGCTTTTGTTACACTGTGGATGTTTAAACTGTGTCTGTCAGTCACAATATTGGCAAAATGAGCGGAAATTGCATTCTAAAGCATAAAACTTTCACATATGGACAAGTCCAGTCAATATACTGTATCCAAATGACCCCCATAACTTTTTTCCCTCTCACAAATCAAGCACTTCCCTGGGGATCCTGAGTGCCAAAGTGCTGTGCCATCTTACACAGAGTTAATGTTTTTCAATAGATTTTAATGACCTTTCTACAGTTGATAGAATCAGATTAAAAGCCACGATTAATGTACAAATAACAAATACGTATGATACACGAATGTGTGACTATATGTGCTGAACTACAAACCGAAATCATAAAGCTTTATGATAAAGTTTTACAGCGATTGGATGACATTAAGGCCACAGCAGATATATTATTCACTTTAACAGTCCTGAACATCCTGACATTCTTTGCTGCTGTAATGTATAGTTTTGTTTTGGGTTCATGTTTCATGTTTCATGTTACAGTCGGAGGACTTAGCCAGCGCAGCTTCTCCAGAGCGGCTGCACGAACTCTGATGACGACATAACTGTGTCATGATTGGCCGAATCCACCTCATGACAATGATCGCATGTGTTTCGTGTTTATTATCATACCTTCAGTTTCACTAATGTTCACAAATCAGTTTTTTATAACAGTAAAATCTCTTTTCTTGTAGTCTCGATATTATATTGTGTCATGTTTATCAAAATAAAACTCATTAAAAAAAAGTAGACCTCACTTGATATAGGTTTATGTTCTTATTCTTGTACAAACAGACGCTGTAATACGTAGTAGACCTACATAAAGCATTGAATGAAAAATTATCTGAAAAGTCTTTGTATTTGACAAAGATTGCAATTATTTCACTTCAGCTGTGGTAAAGTATGCAAACACAGCGTGAGCAGTCACTACTACGGGAAGCAGAAAGTGTCCGACTTTACGTCTCTGTTTTCAGCTCCTCCCCGCCGATCGGTTACATCCAGCCGCGGCCGACGTCGAACACACCTGTTGTCATTGGTTAATTGTCTTGATTATGTTCACAGGTGTGTCTAATTTAGTCACTGGTTCTTGTGTATATTTAAGCCATCATGTTTGCCGTGCATATTTGTCAAAAAATTACAGGAGGCTATTAAAATAGTTGAAGAATGGTCAAATAGATGGGGATTTAAATTCTCAGTTGACGAGGCAAAGATAGTGTTTTTTACAAGGAAAACAATTGGAGATGAGGTCAAATTAAAATTATATAATCGAGAACTGGAAAGAGTGACATATTTTAAGTTTTTAGGGTTGTGGTTTGATGAAAGAATTACATGGGCTATGCATATCCAGAAAATATTGGACAAATGCAAGAAAGTAATAAATATAATGGGGTGTTTAGTTGGCAGTGAATGGGGAGCAGAAAGGATGACATTAAAGGCCATATAGTGGGTTGATTAGATCTGTATTTGATTATGGTTGTGTAGTGTATGGATCAGGAGCTGAAACATGTCTTAGAAATTTAGACAATATACAGCATCAGGTATTGAGACTATGTGCAGGAGCTATGAAAACTACACCAATTACAGCACTACAGGTAGAAATGGGAGAAATGTCATTGGATATCAGAAGGATACAGTTATCACTGAATTAGTGAGTTAATTTACAAGGCCATAGTCAAGAGCATCCAACACTAGATGCTTTAAAGCCCTGTTGGGAAAAAGAGAGGAGGAAAACAAAAAGCTTCAAATGGACAGTGTTACAGAAAGCAACAGAACTTAAAGTTAATCAGTAAAAAGTTAGTCCAAAGTTAGTACCAGTAATAAAACCTTGGTTACTTTCAGACGCTACAGTTGATTTTCGTTGTTAGAAAATTAAAACAAGGATAATGAATGTGCTTCATATAAGATGCAGACATACTATATTAATGAGTACCACAGCCATGCACAGATATACACAGATGCATCTAAGAGTTTAGATAATAAGATAGGAACAACGTTTACTGTTCCAGAATTTAATTTGTCAATAGGAAAAAGAATCAGTGATGGGTTATGTTTATACAGGGGGAAATGATTGTTCTATTATTGGCAACACAGTGGATAAAGGAGATAAGACCTTTGAAACCAGTAGTTTGTTTAGACTCAAGTTCATCATTGGCTAGCTTACAACATAGTCACTCGGAAAGTAGACCAGACGTTTTAATAGAAATACAGCAAACATTGTACAGAATTCAAATGATGGGGCTTACAGTGATATTTTTATGGGCACCTGCACATATTGGTATCCAAGGAAATTAAATGGCAGATAAGGCAGCAAAAGAAGCCGTAAAAAAACAATGACATTAACTTAATTGTCAGGCTAAGTAAGAATGAACTCAAGAGTATTGTTAAGAAAAGGCTGAATGAAAGGTGGCAAAAACAATGGGATAAGGAGAAGAAAGGTTGATGGTTTTATAGAATACAAAGGAAAGTGGGATAGATGAGATAATAAAATCAATGATGAGATTTGGACATACAAGACTAAACAGTACACTTTATAAAATGGGTAAACATGAGACGGGAAGTTGTGAATTTTGTGGACAAGAACAAACTGTGGAACGTTATGCTATACTGTCAGAAATACAAGGCAGAAAGAAGGATTCTAATGCAAAATCTTGCAAAAATAAAAATGCAATTTATACTAGGAGATATTTTACTAAATAACTCGAGAAATTAATGTTATTGTTTTATTTTTCAGTATCTTAAAATAAATAATTTGTGGGAGAGGATATAATTTTATTTATTTATTTTGTAAAAAGGGAGAGAGTATGTCATTTCGATCCACACTCCATACCAGTCGGTGGCGGTAATACACCATTTTACTGTTTGTCAATCGCCAATAAAATTTCAAAAAGAAGAATGCATCTTTGTCTAGCATTGTCCCTGTAACTGCTGTGTGGTGAGTTGTTTCTATGTCTATGCATGTTAATGATCATGCCAAGTCTTTGTTTTGTATTTTGCTCACGTTTGTACATAAATAAACTGCACTTGGGTTCTTCTGCAACTTGCCTCAGTTGATTGCATTACAGCTGCTTACTGGTAAGTAAATGTGCACACAGATCAGCATAGGGTTAATTAACTGTGAGCATGTTTTAGTGATCCATGTATATAGATAAAACCGAACCCATAAATTAAATGGTTTACAGTTCCTTGTTTGTAGTACTGCCTTACGTCACCATGTTTCATGTTTCATTATGCTCGACTACTGGATGCTTTGTATGCCCTCAACTTTTACTATGTTGAGGAGATGCTGTTTTTACACTGCAAGGGCAAAAAAACAAACATTGCATGGACTTCTAATATGATGGCATATTTACTATAGATATAATAGTTTACAGCTGCTCATAAAGCCTCAGGAGCTGAAACACAATTACGGTAAGGGACACTATATTTCCAACACATCCTCTAAAAGCAGTTGAACAATTACAACAGACTAGGGTCAGCTGATCAATCAGAGCAGACTATAACTAAAAATAGTGTTTCACACAGATGGTGAAAAGAGGTACTGCAACAATGTAATGTACAGTAAGATAAAAAAATAAAAATAAAAATCATGTAAATGTAAATGTATTCTAGCTGACCCCAAAAATAATATGAACTTGTAAATGAGCATAATGTGGGCATTTTAGGATCCTCTATTTAATAAAAGAAAATGCCAAAGACCACCCTAGTAACCACCCTCCCTAGTAACCACCCTGGGCTGCATTTTCCAAAAGCATCGTAAGCCTAAAGCCGGGTGCACACCGTGCGATTTATTATCGTCCTTTACGATTGTTGCATGTCAGACTGTACAAACATGATCCTCGCTGTAAGTCATGTCACACTGTAAGGTCTCAGTTGACATTGATGTCAGACTGCACGGCGGTCAAGGTACATTAAAAACAGACGCAGCCAAGAACACATCCAGAGTTTTACATCAATCAATGACCCGTTCGGTGATGTGCGGTGCATTACATGCGGGATTGAAATGATGGCTACGAAGAAATCTCTAATGTTAATTTTGGTCATGGCTAGTCTTGAAAAACAAAGACAATTTAACGGCCGTCGTAGGAGAAGTCACACTGCAGGACTGTGAGTCAAATCTTCTGACACTGCCAGAATTTCGTCAGAGGTAAAATTCTATCGCACCGGTCATTAATCTGCTGTCGGTGAACATGTCAAACTAACGATCAAAGACTTTAGATTTTAGCCTAGGATCAGAGGAATCTTTTAGTATTTGCTAAATTTGTCTCAGACAGCCAAATCGTGGCCAAAATGACACAGTGTGCACAATTGGCGGCTGCTGGTCTTTCAAAGAGGGGAAGCTCATTTTCGGCCTACATCATAAAAATTGTCCATTTATTTATACGTAAATTCTGCCCAACGTTCCTTTTCAAAATGCTCTGTGACCCTGACCTGTCGTTCCAACTAGGCGTCTTTTCCAGTGACTTGACCAGTGTCCTCTCAATGGCCAGCAGAGTTAGGTATAATTGTATAAATGTAATGATATAATAAAGGTATAAATAATACTATAATAAAGTATAATAATAATACTAATAATATATATATATATATATATATATAAGTATTTTAATAATTATTGTTTTAATTATTACTAATAATATTATAAAAATATATAATAGGCTAAGTAATAATATAATAAAGGTATAAATGTATAATTGTGTGAAATGTATTATGAAAAATGGCTAGCAATTTCGACCAAGAAAAAGGTAGCAGCAGTTTGTCTTTCGACTATCACTTGAAAAATCTGCAATGGGACTGAGCTCCAATAGCTTCAGCGGCAGCGACTTTTTATTGTATGAAATCACTGTCAATCAAAAGGAGATGCAGCCTTTCGACAGACCCTCCAATGATCACGCAGAATCCCGGAGTCTGGGCCAGCCCACTCCTCATTCACCCCCAGAGACGCTGAGCGTCCGGGGGCGGGACATAATCGCAGCATTTATCCAATGACAGTCTAGTTTCGAAGCGCTGAAAAAAACTGTTCAAAGAAGCCCCATTGAAGTCAATAGACGCTGGGCTTCAACAGGGAAATGCAATGTGACGCTACGGGAATGAGAAGGAAATCGAGTCAGCCGACCTGCTGTATGTAGCTGATTCTGAACGAACTTGTCTTTGAGATGAACGTTTTCTAACGCATTTTTAGTCAATAAAATGTTAACACAATAGTACATATTTGACCATTAATTTTTTGACATTATAGGGGAAGCCGAGCTTCCCTTGCAGTCTTAAAGAAATCCCCACTGGTGTGCACCCGGCTTAAGGTGATCGTAGAGACCATTGGTGGCAATTGTTCTACGATCAACTTAGGCTTACGATGCTTTTGGGAGACGCAGCCCAGAACACCCAAACGGCACTTAGAACTTCCAAGAAACCACTTGGAACACTAGGGTGCTGTGAATGGCTGCCTAGTATCAATTGAGAACACCCTAGCAAATGCTTAGTAACGTCTTAGCCATATCCTAATAATCTATACAGAATTGAATAGGTGACTAGTGTAGAGATGATAAAATTGGTGTTATATGATCATATGCATCTCTACCGTTTGCTTTTCTGCCTAGAGACTACGCCATGCAGTGCCAGTTTGGATCCAGCCTCTTACGAAGACTTCAGATGCCCCAACACCTGTGTAGAGATGACTCCAACTCCTGCGAGGACTTCAGATGACGCAAACTCTGAATCAACATGCACCAATGCACCATTCTTCACAACTTGTAATAATTACTTCAATGAGATCATTGTTTCTGCCTTAAATTAATACAGGGAGTTAGCTAACTGCATGAATTTGTATATGTACATTTCTGAAATACATTACTTGGACACAGTCCCCTCTGAAAACAGATCACTCTAAATGCATAGGCCCTGCCATTTGGAATGAACTACATGCATTTTCTGTAAAGCTGCTTTGAAACGATATGTAGGCTATATTGTGAAAAAGCGCTAAACAAATAAATGTGAATTGACTTGAATCACCAAATAATACATTTCTATAAATACCCAAGTAACCATTGAGGACATAGAAATTGTTTAAGGAATGTAACCTTCACACTTAAAAAAACTATTTTAAAACTGTTGAAGTATCCAAACTACATAAGGCCAAAATAACCTTCAAACTTTTTAAGCTGTCAGACAGGCCTTTATCAAGCAAGTTTCTTTTGGCAAACTTTCTTTTTGTGCTTTAACTTGCTCTTCAAATACAACGTCATATCCATTTTAAATGTAAATTACAAGATTCTACATTTTCCTGAGGTAAAAAAGATTTGACAGCTCGCCGTATATAATTATTTTGGAGTGAGCGGCAAGAGTTATGCATGAGAATCTATGGATGTGCAACAATTCATGAAAAAAGGGGATTGGATGAATGAAAAGAAGTGATTTTCTTAATATTGCCCACCCTTGACCCGACTACTCCTGAGATTAAAGGCAGAAGAGTGAACAGAACAGTCAAAGGGCCAAATATCTAACAACGTATTGCATCTTAAAACAATTAAAACCATTCAAAATATGCAATCTCTTCCTTAAAGTTTCAATCTTATGAATACAGATTAACACAGTGGTTCTTATTTAGACTCTGATCATGTGAGCGAAAGTAATGATTTGTGAGCGTTTGACTGATTCAATCAGTCAGTGAGCTGTTTTAGAAAGCCTAATTTGAGATTAATTTGTCTCAAATAATTCATTTTGACCAAATCATTAAAAAGAACCAGAATCATTCAGGAAACAGTGTGCAATCCACATCAACAGACTCCAAATTAAGCTCTTATCCCCCTTGTTGAATCACAGGACTGAACACTAGTTATTTTGCCAAAAGATCTCTATCTTGTAATTAATTGTCAAGACAAATTAGAGTCCGTACACAAAGTTTGGACGTTCATATGCTGACCAAAGAAACGTATGTATCCCTACAAGGTGGTAAAACTTGTTATTCATGTTTAAGATGTTTAAATTAGATCATGCTAAAAAAAAGTCCTCCTTACAGAGAATACTTCTGTCAACATTTTGCATAGCCTTTCATTTAAGAACATATGCTACATTGCGTGTACATTCCAATGTTGTTAAACTAACTCATCTCCTTGTCTCTGACATGTTATCCTCACACACGTTTTCATGCACTTCTGGCTCATCTTCTTCAAACTTCACAAAATATATAATACAGATTATGAGGTAACGCTTTAGGTCTCATTTGTTAACATTAGTTAATGCATTAGTTAACATTAACTAACTATGACCAATATAGTTTTACAGCATCTATTTACCTTCATTGATGTTAAATAAAAATCCAATTGTTCATTGTTTGTTCATGTTCACAGTGCATTAACTAATGCTAAAACAAACTAACTTTTGTTTTTATTTATGTATTAGTAAATGTAGAAATTAACATTACCTAAGATGAATCAATTCTGAATATGTATTTTTTTTTTTTTTATCGTTAGTTCATGTTAACTAATGTAGTTAACAAATGAAACCTTATTGTAAAGAGTTACCGATTATGAATACTAATAAAAAACAATAATACTGAAAAATTATATATATATATATATATATATATATATATATATATATATATATATTAACAGAATCAAATCTCATGATAATCATTCAGTTCCACTATTTTCAGGTAATTATGAAAACCGGCTCCTGACTCCTAACCCAACTGTTTCTACTTCCAGAAGACAGCTTTAATTGGGAGTTATAAACAGCTGCATGTGTGACACACAACAGTCCCTGAGACGGATGACGCGTGTGGGAAGAGATGAGGTTTATTTATGGCCATAGCTTTCAATCTGTTGATGACTGTCACACTATGTACATAGCCAGTGGAATGTTTGCATTGACCTTCACCATCTTAAAACATGATTTCTTATAAAAATGGACATGATTTAGCTGATTTTAAACATGAAAATGAATGAAAAATCATTTTATTTTTTGTTCGACTTTCTTTATTTCAAAATACACAAAATGAATAATTGAGGAATGTCCTCCTCCTCTTAAAAATTCTCCTTCTCCTTTTGTGTTGCACAGAAGAACGTACTTTAAATTCTGATAGAAATATAATTTTCGGTTATTCCTTTAAATTTATTCCTGTAAAAGGTAGCGTGCATACTTAATTTAAGCCATTAAGAGCAATTGTTGATCACTGGCTATGCGCTACGTGAGGCTTCCTTTAAACATTCCCCTTAAAAACACTAACAGCATTTTAATTTTAATTATAAAAAAACACTTGTTTTTCCTGTCAAAGGAACACATAGCAAGCTGAGATGACTGCACATGCTGCCTTGTCATGTGTCACCTTGTGCACTTACAGTACATGATGGCTATAACCAATATTTATGTTCTTGTGGATTGTTATTGACCTCTAGCCTCAGAGGAGAACTGCTAATGCTTCTGAACACAGAGAGGTAAATAACACATGAATGAACTAACAAGGTCTAAAAGACCCTAATACTGAGGTCAGTATGAAACAGTATAATGACATATGTGAGTAGGCTCTTACAGTGATAACTCTGTTTTATTTTTATTTTATTTTTTTATTTACAAAACAAGCACTTCTCGCCTGCTATTTTACAGTGTTTTGTGTACAATTGGCTATTGTTAATCTTTAATCAATTAAACAAGTCATTTGAGATATTTAAATGATCTTCCTACTTTTTTTTTATTTTTTTTTATTTTTTTATCATCATACATTGTGCCAGTGGTAGGAATATCAATTTTCATGAATTTCCATAATCATCATTTACATTAATTAATTGTTAAGGTAAAATTTTCCAAACACACATAAATGCTCAGTGCACATAGCCCCTTTTTTACACTAAAATTAATTAAATATACTTAAGAAATGTGGTATTTTCCCTATTAATACATTTCATTTTTCTGTATTTCAGTCTGTGTCATGATCATAGTGCTTGTCATGTTGTATTTTAACATACTAGGTGAATTTGTAGCATATTGCAGAATTAACATGAGTAAAATGATAAATTGAGTCGCTGTGCATCTGTGAACATAATTGCTGTTAAACATCCAGAGCCGATAAGCCCTATACGCACACTGCGCAAGTTGCGTAGGGCCCCGCAAATTACTCAAGGCCCCGCCTCCCCCTCGTGTCAAAGCGTGTCAATCAGAGTTTACAACATCGATGAGAAAAAATGAAGCGGAACTATCTTTCTGGTCACGAAAAGAGAGAGAGAAAAAAAACAGAGAGTGAATTGCGGGAACAGCAATCAGGTCGACTTGTGTTCTCTCCTCTCCAAGTTTGATGTCAGCAAAGAACAGTAAAGTTAAGTTGATGTGCATCTCTCTCTAGTCTGTCTAACCCAGCTGGGCAGTGCATCTTTTGGTCTTTCTATGTCTTGCTTGCTAAAGCCCGGACACTTCCAGTGCTGTGTTCTGTGACTTTGTGCCTGACCAAAAAAAAGTGAGAGTGAAATAGAATTATTTATTACGTTTGATAAACGATAAAGGGCAACAAAAGACAACCGGGTTCGCTCGTTAACATGTGTTCATATGTGCGTCCAGGAAATGAAACGCGCACTTTCCAGCAAAACCTCTGTGGGGACTAGTACAATAGGCGTGATGACACTCATTATAGGCAAACATACTTTTAAAACAAGACAATGATTATCTAGTCTCCAAGTCAGTTTAGTTACAACTCTGCAATAAAGCAAAATGGAAAGCAATGTATTGACATTGACTTGATTTATAGGCTTTTGCATTTAAAATGTTGATTGGCTGGACATACTGGTCAATATGGATGCACATACCTCAGTAAATAATAACCATCAAGTATTGCTTTTATCATTTAAAACACAGTGGCATGCTATGCCAAGCCATTTTAGCTTTTATTCATTCACATGATGCATTTTGTTATATCAATAATTCAATTTGTTTTATTTAAAATGTGAAATCTTGATATTAAGAATGTACTTTTTCTAGTAGCAATGTCTATTTCTGATATCAGGAATTACATTTTCATTTGTACTAGTTAAAGGAGGGATGGTTGTAGTGGGAGCACTGGGTTGTCAGGTGTGACTGTGTGGAAATGGCTTTGCATGGCTCACGGGTCAGGTAGGAGGACCCATTAACAGAATTTTGCTTAGGGCCCCAGGGAGGTCAGGATCGGCAATGTAAACATTCCCTTACTGATTATGCCAGGTTTTATTTTCACAACCATTGGATCTATTATCTTAAAAAAAAGAATAAAAAAAAGAGAAAAGAAACTGCATACAGTATCTTCTTAAAAATGTTAACATAATTGAAAGAAAAAAAGAAGAAAAAATGCACTTTGTGTTAGAGAACTGTCAAGATAAGGCTTGTATATCCTCAGCAAAGAACACAATAACATGTCCTCCGCACAGACCCTGTGGCCAGCTTCGGCTCCGTACCGGCGTGATGAATCAATCTACAAGCAAAAGGAACTGGATGAGTATTTGAATGCTACTGATCCCAATTTGAATTCTGACTTGTGATGCAACCTGAATCATAATGGCACCGTGTCCTTTCGTTGGCCAGAGGAGAACTGCCCCCTGACTGAGCCATGGTTTCTACCAAGGTTTTTTTCTCCATTCTGTCACCTGATAGAGTTTAGGTTCCATTCCACTGTCGCCTCTGGCTTGCTTAGTTGGATACATTTAATAGTCAACAATATTATTGATCTGACTGTATTGACGCTGTTGAATAAGAACTGTACTGAGCTGGACGATGACAACATTTTCTTTCTTTCTTTTTTTTGCAGAACTGCTTTATAGATGAAATTAACTAATTTAATAATTGATGATCTTTACAACGGAACTGAAACAACACTGAACTGACTTACTGAACAACAGATGTAATGCATATTTTTTTTCTGTTATCACTGTAAAGCTGATTTGAAACAATCTGTATTGTATAAAGCGCTATATAAATAAAGGTGACTTGACTTGTGGTTTTTAAAGCAACAGAATGCAATGGAGCATTTAGGTACTTTTCCATTCTTCTTTCATGTCATTTCTTGCCATAGATCTCAGATTGTTTTGGAAAATAATGACTCTCTGGGAACTCCAATTTTGTTTTGCCATTAGATTCTGTTGCTTTATAGACCACACAAGCTGGACCACCTATCCCTTACAGAATAGCTGAATAGCTATACACTCAACAAGCATAAGTACATCTTGACAATTTGATGGCATTCCACTTTGAACCACAGAGAGAAAAGAAAGGCCATTCTCCAATCAAAAAAAAAAAAAAAAAAAGCTTGTCAGAATACTGAATTCTTAAAAACGTTTTTATTCATCAAAGAAAAATGTATTACAATTTCCCCAAACATTTGAAGCAGCACAACTGATTTGAAAATTGATAATATTAAGAAATGTTTATTGAGCAGCAAATCATCATATTAGAATGATTTCTGAAGGACCATGTGACACTGAAGACTGGAGTAATTCATCTGAAAAATCAGCTTTGCAGCACAGTAATAAACAACATTTTAAAATATATTCAAATTGAAAACAGTTTTTTATTGTAAAAAATATATATCTATTTCACAATCATACAGGGGTGCGTTTCCCGTACAACTATATAGCTCGCTGCTTAACTAGCTAGTCACGACTGTTTCCCGAAACCGTATGTTGCAAAGTATCGTTCAACCACGTTGGTTTATGACGTCTCGCACGTGGTGGACTAATAACTTATTTTAATTAATCTGTTTGAGATCGAAGTAACGCTAGATTTTGTCATATAAGTTACAGACATGGCATCTGAAGACCATTTCTAATTTTTCTCAGTTATTTTGCTTTATTACCAGACTCAATATTTGGCTCGTTCTTCTTACATAGTAGAGCACGTTCGCACATGCGCAGTCTTCAAAAACGGTGCTTTAACCCTCTGGAGTCTGAGCGGTTTTTTGGGCCCTGGGGGTGTTCTGACATGCTCTGACATTTGTGCTTTTTCAGTTGCTTATAAACATATTAATGGCAAAGGTGTAAATTCACTCTATATAGCACAAACAGGACTACAATAATATGTGAGCCACATGTATGTACATGTTTTCATTTTTGAGAGAATAATGTTTATGCGTGGTTATCGAAAAAACTAAAAATTAAAGTTTTTGAAATAAGGCCACAAAACACATACTAAATATGTGGCAATAAGACTTTTGACTAATGGATGTCGTCGCCTATAGTTTTTTCTTCAAAATTATGTGAAAATAGTCTTGCTTTATCGTTCACATAAAACCATACATTGATTTAAATTGATGTAAAACAGGTTTTGCTTGGAAAGCCAATATGCGAGGGGGCGTGAACGAGGAGTGGTTTACACCTTAGAATACACCCACTCTGCATAATTAGCCATTCATTCAGGTGTGACACTGACTGAGCCACAATGCAAGGACAAAAGATATATTTAGAAGAAGACTTATATTGACCATTTAAGATTTTGCTTACATCTATCTTGTAAATATGTTTTGCTATTTTATTAAAACGGTTACAATTACAACAATAATTACAATTTCAACAATATTTCAAGTGTACTCTTTCTTTGTAAAAAAAATGATTATAGGCCTACATTTTATCTATGTATTCATTAGTTTGAATATAACCAACATTGGAACAGCTAACATCTTAGTTGATGACTTTATTTTTGACAAAAATAGTATTTTATATATAGAAATTGCTAAACAAAAGCTTATTTGATGTGGCAGTATATTCTACAGTAAAAACTGTACCCAAATCTAGTCAACAAAATGTTGTCTTTCATATTTCGTCTGACTGTAACGTTGTTTTCATGAAATATTAGGGCATATTGTTAATTTGCAGTTTAATACGTTGCTTATACAAATAGCCTACATTTTATTTCAACATTCAGTCGATGTTTACTTATCTCAGTATAGCAATGCAGTTTGCTAAAACATCATCATTCATTCACACACGCGATTTAAATTTAAACTGTCTTTGCCAGCTGTGGTAAACAGCGCGCATCTCTGCCGTTTATTCATTCATAAACAGAAACCCACGTGAAGAAATTCACGTGAGAAGGAAAAAACTTACTAGTATTCCTCAGCTCGCTCCTCGATATACCCGCACTTCTGAGGGACATTTTCCATTAGTATTATTCCTCACAGCGCTGCAAGACGGTGTAAACAATGATCTAAATAAACTTGTGTGTTTTCTCGAGCTGATGGGGGCGTTCACAGGATTGCCTCAGCCATTTGCGTTTGAATAGCGCGCGCTCTCCGTGGGCGGGGCCGATTATAACGTAATGAGATGAGATGAGCTCGACTGGAATCGCTCTCTTTTAATACAGATTTCACAAGATGAGAATATTTGTTTTTTATATAAATTACTTCATTTAAAAGAAGAGAATTCAAGCTTCATGCCTGTGTGTCTGTATGTCTGTTTGACTGAGTATTCGCTGAGTTATTGTTAATTTTCGGACGCGTTTCAGAATGGACTACACTGGCAGAGAGAAGGCAGAACTCGCTTCGTGTTTATTTTTCTTTATTTGGCAAAAAGCACAACACTTTGTTTTTATTGTGAGTATACACAAAAATAATACACATTTAACAGAATCGATTGATGTATGAAACTCCTATGGAAAATCAAAGTCAACAGAGTATTTATGAGTTTCTTTTACACTAATAAAAAAAAAGCGAGCTGGTATCGCCGGCGATACCGTAGACCTCAGGGGGTTAAAGGTGAACTAAGTAACTTTTTTTACCTTAACTGAACAGCTTCGGAGTCATTGGAATGGTTATATTACTTATTTCGGGTTGAATGGTGGTCGTTTCGCACCCCCCTGGTGCCCGTGAGCGGAAAATACGCACTTGCAACTTTGAGCCGGCGGGCCGCCGGCCGCTGCGTCAGGAAGTCTCGCAATTGCTTTACGGCCAAAAGAAATCTGCTAAAATGCTGTCATTATTGCGCTCCCTCACGCTGTCCGAACCCGAATGAAGAAGACGTTTTAAAGAATGTCCCATCTGCTTTGATGTTGTTAATCTATAGCCTCTGGTGTCTGAGAATCACCAACGAGTTTTTACAACAGTGTTGTCAAATATCTATTCCGAAGCTGTGGGGGGAGCTCTAGAGAGAAACCTGCGGGCAAAAAGCGAGAATACAGCGAAGAAATCCCGAAGCTACTGAGTGCTGCTTTAAATCTCTTGACAAACTAAAAGATGTAAATTACATTTGTATGTATTCTAAATAAATAACACGGGTTGTACTGAATGTCAGCTTGCTTATTTTGCTAAAGATAAGAATTTATTTAGTCTACATCTCATGTAAACTAGAAACTATGCTTCTAACCACAGCTCGAGAGCTGTCGTTCCAACCACACAAGTTTGCGATGCTGTTTGCGAACGTTCGTTGGAACGATGGTTTCGGGAAACACCAAATCGTTGAACTATGCTTATAACGACGGAACTTGCGACCATAGTTGGCTAACGATGCTTTCGGGAAACGCACCCCTGGTTTGACTGTATTTTTAATCAAATAAATGCAGCATTGCAACATTTAGAACAGTATAGTGTACATGATTTATATTTTTTCCCATATATTTTTTTTTTTTTTTTGCAGATTAAGTTTTAAAACTGATGACTACACAATAGCCAACCCGACCTCACGGCAATTCGTACGAATTTTGCGAGGTGGCAAATTCGAACGACTTCATACGACCTCACTCGTACAAATTCATAAGATTTTTGCTAAATCATACATATTTTACGAGTTGCCAAATTCATATGAATTCGTACGAATGACCTACCCCTGACCCCGCCCCTAAACCCACCCATCACTGGGGTTTAGACAAATCGTATGAATGTTCGTACTAGTGAGGTTGTACGAATTCGTATGAATTAGCCACCTTTTAATCACTCGTACGAATTTGTACAAATTGGTTGTGAGATAGCATTGCAATAGCAGCTTAACTATCAAGACAAAGCCACATCAGAAACAGGTTAGAACAGAGATGTGAATATTATTCAGTAGTGGTATTAAGAGAACGTCAGCCCAAGATGAAACAATTAAAGAAACATAGCTGATCTCTGTCACAGTCGGCTGACGCAGAAATGAGATAGAGCAGGATCTATAGTATCTATACAGTAGTTTCCAAACTTAACATAAAACAAAGGTTCTTAGGATACTTGTCTTCAAAAAACAAGAACAGAGCAACCAACCAAAATGCACTGAAGGCGGAACAAAGACTATCAGAAAACGGTAGCACTTTATTTTGCAATCATGTTCCCTTATAGTAATTACAATGAACTGAAGCCTGAACCTGAACCCTTATCCTACCCCTAAACATAACCTTAACCCATGTAGTTACCTTAAATTACCCATTACTTTCTTGGGTAACACTGTAACTACACATAAGTGCATGTACTGTAAAATAAAGTGCAACCCAGAAAACTGGCTCAATATATACTAACACAAACCAATGAAAGAAACAAGTGCAGTGCATTAATAAAACAATGAATAACCAAGAAAATAAAAGCTTGACAATCAAAAGTGACAATCTTAGTCTACCGACATCAAGATTTCATTGAGACCGAAACAATGAAAAATGGGGCCTTCAATGATTTCTTGCTTCAGGAATTAAGAGGCAGTACCAGAAATAATGATCTAGAAAATGCACATTATCTTGGCTTTATGTGAATATTTGCCAAGTACAATACAATTTGCGGTAACATTTATTATAAAAGTACACAAATAATCATGTATTAAATGTATAGTTTGCCCAAAAATAAAAAGTGAACAGGGTGTCATTGAAAGATCTTTATATATGAATAAAATCCTAAATTTAATCTGTTCATCATATAAAGTGATCGTGTCTCTTCAGAAAATTTGGACTAAACCGCTTAATACATATGGATTTTTGACACTGTCACATACAGGTTTTATACCGCTCAATATAAACCATGATGGTTTTATAAATATTTGGTCTTAATGGGTTTACATGTTATCTTAGCCATTTTTAATCCATTTACAACCATTTCATGTGTGTACTGTGGGTCTTTAAATGTTAAAGATTTAAAGTCTTTCCTCTTTGGTCTCATCCACACTTCCTCCACCTGATCAGCTCTCAACACTAGATACTAACAGTGCAACTCATATTCTTTTCTCCACTTTAACATCCTGCTTGGACAACTTCTGCCCCCTTTCCTCCAGGCCAGCCCGCGCCATACCCTCTGCCCCCTGGTTATCTGATGTTCAAAACTCAGGGGTGCAGAGAGGAAGTGGCACAAATCGAAAGATCCTACTGACCTTGGTCTTTATCAATCCCTCCTCTCTTCCTTCTCTGCTTATATCTCTACTGCTAAAGTAACTTACTATCACAACAAAATTAACAATTCTTCTGACTCTCGCATGCTTTTCAAAACATTCTACTCTCTTCTCAACCCTCCTCCTCATCCTCCTTCATCAACCCTAACAGCTGCTGATTTTGCCATATTCTTCATAATTAAAACAACCACCATCAGCGGCCAATTTAGCAATCCACAAACTGACACACACATTTTACCAGCTAACACACATATTCTACCCTCCTTCTCTCTGCTTTCAGAGGCAGAAGTCTCCAAACTCCTCCTTTCCAAAAGCCCTCCTACCTGGCCGCTTGATTCTATTCCCACTAATCTACTTCAAGCCATTTCTTCCTCAGTTGTACTCACGCACATCGTCAACACCTCTCTTCACACTGGTACTTTTCCCACAGCATTTAAGCAGGCTCGGGTAACCCCACTGCTTAAGAAACCCACTCTAAATCCAGCACATCTGGAAAATTACAGACCGGTATCCCTTTTTCCATTCGTCGCGAAAACACTTGAACGAGTTGTTTTCAACCAGATCTCTTCCTTTCTTACACAGAACAACCTCCTGGACAACAATCAGTCTGGTTTCAAAAAGCGGACACTCAACTGAGACTGCCCTGCTCTCAGTAATTGAAGCACTGAGACTGGCAAGAGCAGCTTCCAAATCCTCACTTCTCATCCTGCTGGATCTGCCATCCTCCTGTCAATCCTAAAGATGAACGGTATCTCGGGAACCGCACTCCAGTGGTTCAATTCTTACCTCTCAGGTAGGTCCTTTAGGGTGTCGTGGAGGGGTGTGGTGTCTAAGACCCAACATCTAGCTATTGGAGTGCCTCAGGGCTCAGTGCTTAGACCACTTCTCTTCTCCATCTACATGACATCACTAGGATCTGTGATTTTCCTATCACTGCTATGCTGATGACACACAATTCTACCTCTCATTCCAGCCTGATGTTCCAACGGTAGCTGCTCACATCTCAGCCTGCCTGACAGACATTTCTGGCTGGATGAAGGACCACCACCTTCAACTAAACCTTGCGAAGACAGAGCTACTTGTGTTCCCAGCCAAACCAACACTTCATCACAACTTCACCATTCAGCTAGGCTCGTCATCCATAACTCCATCAAGGTCAGCCAGGAACCTTGGAGTTGTAATTGATGATCAATTGAACTTCACAGTACACATTGCTAGAACTGCCCGGTCCTGCAGATTTGCCTTCTACAACATTAGGAGGATCAGACCCTTCCTATCAGAGCATGCTACACAACTCCTTGTCCAAGCGCTTATTCTATCCAGACTGGACTATTGTAATGGCTCTCCTGGCTGGTCGTCCAGCTTGCACTGTCAAACCTCTGCAACTGATCCAAAATGCTGCAGCTAGAGTGGTCTAAGAGGGTAGAGCCGAAGAGGGTACACGTCATTCCTATCCTCACAAAATTGCACTAGTTGCCAGTTGCCGCTCGCATCAAATTCAAGTCACTGACATTTGTCTACAGAACAACCACTGGCTCTGCTCCCTTTTACCTAAACTCATTACTTCATACTTATGTACCATCCAGAAACTTGTGCTCTGCAAGCGAACGTCGTCTTGTGGTGCCATCTCAAAGAGGCACAAAATGTATTTCTCTAACCTTTACCATGACTGTTCCCTGCAGGTGGAATGATCTGCCTAACTCAACCAGAGCTGCTGAAACCAGAGCTGCTGAGTCCATAGCCATTTTCAAGAAACGGCTGAAGATGCATCTTTTTTGGCAGCACTTGATCCAGTAATACTAACACTTTCTCTTCTATTCTATTTATAAAAAAATAAAAAAATAAATAACATGTACTGCGTTAGATTAAACTGAGAAGTGTCATAGCACGTGCATATCGTTGTCCTACTGTTAGTTTAACTGCTTCTATTGTTCTCATTTGTAAGTCACTTTGGATAAAAGCATCTGCTAAATGAATAAATGTAAATGTAAATGTTAATAGGTCTGCCTGTCATGTGGGCAATCACGTGACAGGAATCAGGAAGTAGACTAGCATAAAGGAGGCAGCATGGCAAACCAACAGGGAATTAACAAATGCTCTGGTGATCACCGAACCTGGACTATGGAGTTTTATTCTTATCACAGTTCCAGTTGCATTTTGATTCACTATCACTTGCATTTTATATACACTGTTGGACACTTGCATAAGTCATTCGGACTGTTTTAGGGTATGGTGTTATGGACAGCCTGAGGTTTCCTGGTTTCTTGAGAACATTGTAAATGCACCATTGCTTTTCACTTAACAACCGTCATCTGTCAGTGTATAATGGATTATGAGCTGCACATTGAAAAAGCAAATTCATACTTATAAGTAATTATAAGTAGAAACTGTTATTTTAATGCAGTATAGGTCTTAATGTGTCTTTATGAATATATTTAAAGAATAGTAACTTATTTATAAATGGGGCTATACTTCATTATAAGCATGGTCTTCATAGAAAGTCTTACCACACCTTTTTAAATTAAATTTAATGTTATAGAATTAGTTAACTGACAATTATTTTTTTTATTTTTTTTTATTTATTTTTTTGTGCACATCATAATGATTAAATATTTAAAAATAAAACATAAGCTACTGTTCACAAAATATGATTATAATAATACTATATCATTAATGTTTTTTTGGAAAGGAAACATCTAAAGCAATATATTTTTTTTTTCGGTAACACTTTATTTTGATGGTCCATTTTGAACATTGACAATAAGTAACCTTGTAACTACATGTCAACTAACTCTCATTAAAGTATTAATAGACTGTATGCTTAATATCTGCTGACACTTTATTGTGATGGTCCTCCAACAGACATTCTACTATAAGTAACTTTGTAACTACATGTCAACTTAATTTAGCCTTAACCCTACCAGTCTATTAATGCTCTACTAAAATGAGAGTTAGTTGACATGTAGGTGCAATGTTACTTATAATCAACAGAATGTTCAAAAGGGACCATCAAAATAAAGCTAAATCTTTTTTTTTTTTTTTTTATCGTTTAAGAATTGTCAATAATTTTGTGCATTGCCATATGAGCAATATCACAGGTAAAATGAGGGGTTAATGTCAACCGAATGCATCCTATATGATCAGATATATACAACATAAACATATTACTCATGCACATCCCTATAGTCATATGATCTCCAAAATATTGGCGACAATGAGGCGACCAGCTTCATGTGAAATAAAACAAGTAGACATCATTTGTTCCTAGCACACATCTAAAAAGTACTGTGTGTAAAACTTTTTTAATGAGGAATAAATTACTGATTGCACCTTTAAACCCTTTCACTTTTTATTTATTGCATTGTGGGCAGCACTGTCTCCCTTCCCCCAACACTTCTCAGTTGAGATTGATGACAAGAGAACGTTAGTGCACTCACTTTAAAACTAATCACCAGCTGCCAATCTTACACAGGAGCCTGAAGCCCCCAGTGGCCCTCGGCAGTAAATAACACATTCTGTCTGACTCCCACTTCTTGTCCCATGGCCAATTTAATTCTTCCACTGTATCTTCTGTTTGCTTTGCATTCACAAGAGTAATACCTCTCTCTCTCTCTCTCTCTCTCTCTCTCTCTCTCTCTCTCTCTCTCTCTCTCTCTCTCTCTCTCTCTCTCTCTCTCTCTCTCTCTCTCTCTCTCTCTCTGTGGAGTTGCAGAAAGGTATTGCATCCTGTGCGTACAAAATGCACCAAAGAGTGATACCTCCAAGTTTGATGAACAGCAGACCCCCATACGTAACTTTGCAACTACATGTCAACTGATTCTACTTACCCTAATGTAGATGATACACAGGGCAATTTTTTGAGCAATGTTGCCATCAAAGGGCCCACGACCAATCTAAAATATCCAGTTAGAAATATGTTGCCAATTCTCAATGGGAAAGTGCCCAATCAACATCGTTTGGTGACATTGCCCAGCAATATTGCTCAAAAAAGTTGCCCCGTGTATCATCACCTTAACCGTACCCCTAGTACTAATACTCAACTAATGCTCTATGGGCCCTATCTTGCACCCAGCGCAATTGACTTTGTACACTGACGCATGTATCATTCCTATTTTGCACTCGATGCACAGCAGACTTTTCCCTCGACAGACGCACGCCGGTAAATTAGGGAATGAACTTGCGCTCCTGGGGGCGGTTCAGCAAAAAGAGGAGGGGTGTTCCGGTGCAAACGTTCCCTGGTGCTATTTTGCCAATTCCGCTCTGCTCTATTTTGCCAATTCCGCCAATTTAAGGGCGCATGCCATAATGTAGTGTGTGCACAACGCGCATACACTTTGCTTCTCTCATCTACACAGACGCAGCAGTTTGCCATTTTTGCAAACCATACATAATTAAGGAAAATATTCCACATGAGGGAAATCATTGTGGTGTCCATGAAGATGTGAAAAAATAGGCATGAATCTAGCTTACACATTTACCAAAATTATTATACGCCTGTTTAACCGAAGCTAATTTGGGTGGGTTTCTCAAATCCCCATACAATGTCACTTCTCTGTCTTTTTACGGCCCTGACGAGAACGTTGGTCTCTTCGGCTGTGAACCGCTCCTGGCGTGCCACGTTTGATATTTGCGTTTCAGGTCGTTAAAATATGGCCCTATGAGAGTTAGTTGACATGTAGGTGCAAAGTTACTTATAGTCAAGAGAATGTCTAAAGAGCAATCAATTATAAAGTTTAAAAATAAAATAAAAAATCATACATTTTTATGTCTTTACTTCCACCATCCCCCAAGCTCGCGTTGGCAACAAACACAGAGTTTCTAATTTATTTATAAAGGTTTTGCATATTGTTGATTTGATTTGTACACATAAAGCAAAGGCTAAGGGACTTCATATACATTTTCTGTTTTTCAAATGTAAACCAGTATCCCACAGAGCAGGGACAACATTTATTCAAAGTGAATTTTTAACATTGTTGTTGCTTCAGTGTTTCAGTACAGCTTGCTGAGTAAGTAAGTAAATAAATAAATAAATAAATAAATAAATAAATAAATAAAATAAAATAAAATAAAATAAAATAAAATAAAATAAAATAAAATAAAATAAAATAAAATTAAATTAAATTAAATAACATTACATTACATTACATTACATTACATTACATTACATTACATTACATTACATTACATTACATAACATAAAATAAATAAAATAAAATAAAATAAAATAAAATAAAATAAAATAAAATAAAATAAAATAAAATAAAATAAAATAAAATAAAATAAAATAAAATAAAATAAAATAAAATAAAATAAAATAAAATAATTCCCAGTACCCCAGTTCCCAATTTTTCAGTTTGGTGATATATTTCACTCTAGGATCACTTAGAGTATTTTTTTTTTTTTGTTTGTTTTTTTTTTTTTGAGAATTGACCTCATATTGACTGACTGTTTCTTAGACTGACACATTTGTGATATTGAATATGATATTGTTTAAATATATTGCTTTGATTTCTTTTATGTGTACACTCACATATTTTCCTACAATTACATACATAATGAATAAGCAACGTGGTCCCCAATTTCCACTGTGCGGTTTCACACTCTCTCACAGCCAGGTTGGGTGTCTCTAATGCAGTGCTGCAGTTTCCATCACGATCTAATTATGATATCGAGATGCGTCACAATATATAGCATATTGTGTGGCAGTGATATACCCAGCTCTATGAATTACATTCACTACAAAAGACTGGAGCGGATCTGCTCCAGCAGTGGATCAGAAAAAATATCCCTCATGAGAAAGAACCTTTCAGAGTTGAAGCAGTCTATCTTCCTTAGAGGATAACACTTCTGACCAAAATGAGCAAGAGAGATACAGTGCGAGCTGCTTCTGGGGATAGAATATCAAGACGTGACAAATTTAGGGCCTATAGTATTTGAAGGGTATTAGTTTTCAAAACAGAGCTTGAGTTACAATTATTAACAGAGAACGACTGTGATTTATTGTGCCAAATCAGATGGAATTGTGATTCCTGTGTTTTTTACTAAGATGGGAGTGCTTGTTGTCTGGATGTGGGTGTTATGGAAGATCACATGCTCACATGCTCTATCTGCATTTCTTTATAAAGCATTAATTGAATTTTATATAGTGGTAAGTCTATGAAATAAAACAGTTGCAAATCAAAAACTATTACATCAATTTAATAACATTTTAACGATTTCTTTTTTTTTTATTCTTTTTTTTTTTTTTAAGTATTTAAAAAATAACGACTCATCCGTCAATGAAATGGAGGCACTCTTTCTTTCATCCATAATCATTTGACTATTTCTTTGTAAAAGGAAAATAATAGTACCAATTACAAGATGTCGAAACCATTTTCTCAAACACTCATCAGACTAACTTAGGATATTTTCATTATTTTTCATTTCTTCCACCTCTGGATGTGTGCATCACAAAATAAGTGCTAAAGAATATTATACTATAATATATGAAATATGTTTAACATTATATAGACTTTATACAATTAATGTTTAATTTAGATCAGGATCTTTAATTAACTTTTTTTATATTGGATGGGATGGTAGCAGTACTTCAGCCACCAACTTTTTTACCCAGAAAGTTGGCAAAAGGTCTAAATCCACAATGAAAGTTAATCAGGCTGTGAAATAAGAAATGTGTCTTAGTCATGGCATTCAACAGAGGTCAAAATAAAGTTGTAAAAACATACTTTAATCACTTAGGGCATGGTTTTGACAAAGATTCCATGATTCGATTCCGAGCTTTTGATTCTGATATTGATTTGATTCAATATTGATTCATTTCAATATACTGTATATAAGACACACATTGCATCAATTATTATAAAATAATCTCTCTTAACTCAAAATCTCTCTCAGCTAAAGTTGTATTATATAAAAGAATCCAATATTGATCCAAACCATTACATTCAACTGCTATTTATTTGGACACATAATGGTAACACTTTACAATAAGGTTTAATTTATTAACTATAATTAATATATTAACTAATGCTGTAGAAGTGCAGTTCGTTATTTCTTCATCTTAACTAGGAAACTAATGTTAACTAGTGAAACCTTATTGTAAAGTGTTACCCATAATAATCAACACTCAAAAACTTAAGAAACATTTTAACACTGGCTGCCATAAAACCTTAAATTAAAGCTTGTATGTATAATGCATTATAAAGGTATTCATAATGTACATTATAATGCATCACATCTTTTCATAAAGTTAAAATGTGTTATACTATTTGCAGATTCCTTGTTGCATCTGAAATAGTTTTTTGCCATGTGTTTTAATGCATTATACTTTTTGAAATATAATGATCATGTGATATACACATGTTTATCATAATGCTGCTCTCCAGAGTTCATTTTTCTTGCTAACCATCAATGGACATTGAATGGCTCTGTGATGTATATGTAACATTACGTGAAATTGTTTACAAGCTCTTTTATTGGGGTCTTTCCGCGATTAAAACACTAATTGCGCGATTACATGAGACATGACACATTTTAAGATGAACTATTCCTTTCAGTATACCTTCTGGTGTACCTTCTTTGTACTATAATTAACTTATGTTAGTACAGATGATAATTTTACATTCCGCTTTGACCTGCTGCTTGAACTGATCAGTGATCTGTCATGCCACATTAAAGAGCATCATAACATAAAATGTATTGTTTGAATTATGACGTCCTCTGTGAAAACTAGTCTTGTCTAAATAGGATTTCGGATGAGAATTTCCTCAAAAAGCATCTCTCCTCCTCAACTACTTTTTTTTTTTTTCAGCAATCAGATCAGTTTCTTTTTATGGAGAAGCTGAATACAAGCTTCACACCCAGCAATAGGCACAGCTCAGTTTGGCTTGTAAAGCTGTTTGGCTGATCCATAGACACAGGATTATTGCCAAGCACAACCAGGGGGTCTGGACAACTTCCAAGGCTTGGTTGCGTTTGATCTACTGACCTTCAAGAAGCCACAGGCAGGTGTGTTTGCCAGCTGAGTCCCCACATGGCAGCACTTAATGGGGCAAATAGGGGAATGGCAGTGCCGATAAGGCCTGTCTGCCATAGCGACTTATAGATACTCGCCACTGAGTCAACGGAGGACAATCTGTGAGTGAGAGTTTGTCAGATTGCTCCTGTCACATTACACTAACAGAGTTCCCACTAGACTTGTGTATGTGAATAATTTAGAGGAAAACCGCCATCTATTTTGTAGCACCAATCTCAGTTTGGCTTTTTATGCAGCAAGACATGGTCAAGACGACCGTTTTGGGGCAGCGCGGATCCATTAAGACCGATATTAGGACTAATTAGGAATGCATATATTGCTGAACTAAATACCAGTGTGCACTGAGGGAGAAGTTTGTTCATTCGTTTTCATGGCGGTGAACGCCAGACGACTCTGGGGAAGTGCTCTGGCTTTGTCCTGATTCATCTGCTTTGCATAGAATCATCATCAGATAGTTGAGTTATTAATCCTTACTTGCCAGTGCTTGCCTTTTAAACGTGGCTGGAAGTGCAAAAGCCTGGGTTTAGGTGCAGACACAGTGAAACAGTGCAGGCAAAAAAGGTCCATTATCTATTGTCAATAATGTTGTGATATATGAAGCACAGCTCACACAAAAGTCACTTTCAAACCAAGCAGCTGCAGAAAGCTGCATCCAGATCACATGGATTGCTATTGAAATGATTGGATTCTTCCAGCAAAACAACAGTAGATATGACAGAACCAACAAATGTAGGACTCTAGATTGCAACTAAAATGGTCGCAGATGTGACTAAAAGTAAAAACTTGAGACAAATAAGATAGCTGCCATTGGTGTCAGTTGTGATAACATTGTGTTTGTCCATACGCAATTTTGACCAATATAATCATCTCATTGGAGTGTAAGCCATGATGTCTGATAAGTCGATGGTGATAGTGAAAACGATTATTTTTAAAGAGTCAGTCAGAATGACTTGAAATCACTTAGTCATTGAATCATTCATTGCCATATATCAAATGACTACCTCACTTAACTGTGAACAATGTTTGGTTCTGTCCACATTGAACTGAACAGGGAAACATTATTACATTTCCACAACATAATTCTGCTGTAATAAATGGTATTCTAAAACGATATTCAAATATTTGACAAAAATGAATCATTGGTCATTGTTTAGGACAGTGGGATCCAATCCCGATTAACTTGTTCAGTTGTTGAATCAATTGTAAGGGCAGTAAACCTGTAATGGGTGTGGCATGGAACATGGAACCATAATTATCACAATATTCGACTTTTATTTAAACAGGCAGAAATATTCTTACAAAACAGATATGAATGCCACAAATACAATGAGGATCACTAAAGTGACAGTATCAAATGGAAACTGCACAACACCCATTAAAGTGCAGCTATAGTTACAGACACTACCTCATTGCAAGAAACATTATTATTTTTTGTTACAAACATACCAACACGTATGACAACAATTCAGTAAATTGCACTGTTTGGTGATGGCAGAGCATACATTTGGGAAAATGGCTGACAATTGTGTAATTCAGACTGCAAGGCCCTGGAGTGTTTGAGTTGAAATTGCAACCCAGGGGACCTCAGTGCTCATATAACAGGTAGCTAACAATAAATTATGAGTAGCAGGTTAAAAAAGAGAATGATTTGAATATCAAAGGTCTTTTTTTACTTGGCTCATTTTTTTGGGAGCAGTAACTGAGAGCAGACAGACACAGGGATGTGCATTGATCTGGATGGCAGATGAAGACAATTGTAGGGAGCAGAAAACAGAAAGCTTCTTTTCTTCAGAATCACAGATGCCAGTGCAGATCTTTTGCATTCTTTGTTCTACACAGTTTTGCCTGTTAGTCACAGGGTAAGCATTGTGATAGACGTTATAGTCAGAGTAGATCAGATAACTCAGTATTTAGATCATTTTGTATTGGAAAGTACAAAACTAATGACTTGTGGTTCAAAAAGTCAGGCCAATTCAGTGGAGTGATTGAGCTGTTTGATTCAAAACAATTATGATCTGTGACTGAGTCTTTTAGAAAAACCAGCTTTATAAGAGTAATTTATTTGCACATCAGACTGCACTAATCATGATGTATGTTTGTAGCTAAAGCATCTTTCTCCACTGACGGCCATTATATTCTGAGGGCTCTTAAAAGTCATGTTGCATTTACAACTCAGATGATTGTGTAGTCCCATAGCAAAGATGCTATATTTGAATTCATATACATTATTGATCAAAAGTAAGATTTTGATCAGTAAGATTTGATAATGATGTTTCTTGAGCGCCAAATCAGCATATCTGAATGATTTCTGAATGGTCATGTGACATTTAAAACAAAAACATTACAACTTTAAAATCTTTTGACCAATATTGTATCTCACGACCAATTCATACAAATTCGTATAAGTGACTAATTCGTACGAATTTGTTAGACCTCACTCATACAAATTCGTACAATTTGTCTAAACCCTAGTGATGGGTAGGTTTAGGGGCGGGGTCAGGGGTAGGTCATTCGTACGAATTGGGCAACTCGTAAAATATGTAAGAATATATGTACAAGGTCGTATGAATTAACCACTTCGTAAATTATGTATGAATTACTGTGAGATTTTGGTATTTCCAGGGCATCCTGCAAAAGCCAAGCAACTGATAACCTTGTTGGTTTTGTCCTTTGGACAACCAACACTTGTATAATATTACTCAGGCTGCCAAATTATGTTCTGATGCTAAAAGGCACTGTTCTTTCTTGCAGTTGCTTCCCGAACAAAATAGACACAACATGAATAAATGAAAGTCAGAACAAGGTTAACATCTTCATCAAATTGATGATCATTGATATAGCTTGATGTGGAGGTTGGCTCTGGGTCAACATGCTTCTAGAGATTTATTTAGAGATATACAATCTACTGTAAACTAACAAACCATTAGCCTGCTGACATTGAGCCACTGGAGTAATCGCCTCCTGATTAACTGGGTGAGATGCATCATAAAAAATATGAGTTCTGAGTGAGCTGATTATGCTGCACCCAAATGCACCAAACCACCAATACATCCAAATAAGGTCACTTAGAAATGGTGGTGGTAGTTACAGAAAGGTAGTGTTCAAATTTAAGAAGGGCTAGATAGATCTCAAACCCCCAAGAAGTGTTAAGGGACTGTTATTGACATTGAATCATTGAATCTATTGACAGCCCTAGTTTCAGTTGTTTCATTAAAGAGGAAAAACCCAGTTAATGTGACAGACATAGTTTATTTCAGGTACTTCCATCTGGTAGAAAGAACCTTTGGTTAAAAAAGAGAAAAAAGAAAAGTACAAGTTCAAGAATACTTTTTCGCCAACTGCCATTAGCATTTGAAATAGGACTTTAATATAAATTATATATATATATATATATATATATATATATATATATATATATATATATATATATATATATATATAAAGAGTTGTGTAGATGTTATGTAATATATTTGTATATTTTTTAACTGTTGCTTGTGTTGTTTTTGTATTTTTCTATTGGGTCTGATTTTCCTCCCCTTTGGAAAGACAATAAAGCTTTAGAATTGAATTGAATTGAATTGAATTGAATTGAATTGAATTGAATTGAATTGAATTGAATTTAATTTAATTTAATTTAATTTAATTTAATTTAATTTAATTTAATTTAAGCAAGTTAACTTACGGATAGTTTGCCCAAAAAAAAAATTAAAGTATTACTTACTAAACTCTCAAGTTGTTGAAAACCTTCAGTTCATCTTCAGAACACAATATACATTTTATTTTTATATATTCTTAAATCATTGTTGTCCATCCATTGAAATTCTAAGCAATCAAACTTTTTACACTCAGAAAAGTATACCAAAAAAAAAAAAAAAAAAAAAAAAAAACATTGAGAAAGTAATCCATATTCATTTTCCGATTTAATCCAGGTCTTTAATTTAGGCTTTTATTCTCATGTAAATATTGATCAACACACATACTGTCTGGTTACCAACATTCTTCAAAATATATTATTTTCAGTTAAACAGAAGAAAGAAACTCATACAGGTTTGGAACAACATAAGGGTGAGTAAATGATGACAGAATTTAAATTTTGGGTGAATTAACCCTTTAAGTTATAAATTTAGTAGCAATAGTATACTAAAAATCATACCAAGGTATGGTATCGTCCCACAGCCAAAAGTTTGCATGGCAAATTTCACATACACCAGAAAGCTTCATTTGTCAATAAAGTATTTATAACATGTTACTCAACATCTGAAAAATGACTTGAAACATGGTAAAACACCAAGGCTGAAGAAAATACCATCTAAAATCCCACTGGACATTTTCAAGATAGCCAACAGCTTTCCCCAGGCACTCAGATTTCCATTATCCACAAACAGCAGAGTGGAGTGGATTATGACAGGTCATAAAACTGTCAGGACATGTCATCTCTTTCTCTCGCCACCTTCTTGCATTTGCACTACATTGGGGTCATTGAAGCCTCGACTCTCTGACTTCTGAGTGCTTCACACCAGACATATCCTGCAGATAACTTCAAATGATCATCTGAGAATCAATAGCTCTCAGTGGACCCCCTATCCCAGAATTCTTTATTCTTCACAGGCATCCTCCTCTCTCCCATAGATCATACACTGCACATAAAAGCACAGCAGATTACACAGCTGAATGTAGCATTATGCTATTCTCTAAGCATGTGCATTTGATGATATATGAGAGCACATTTCAACACATTTAACACTAATGAGCAAAGTTGATGGCTCTGCTGAATGTGCCCTTTGGAAATAAAGGTCATGAACTAAGCAGCTGATTCTCTCACCTTTTGTACGAGACATCAGATGTTATTCTTCACGGTATTTTGGCTGGTGTTCTCGAATAAAGTGCTTTGTTGAATTCCTGGTATCATATAATCCGTAGATTTATACAAATTTTAACATTAACCTTATGAGGCCTACTGTATCAAATTTGATATACAAACTTTGAAACCCTGTGAACTCTCAACATGATCAAAAACAGTGCTATAGTTTGTTGGACACAATCTACTACATGGCTTTTGTCATCTGATTGATAGTTTACACTTTTTTAGCAAGTAAAAAGCCTAGTATAGTTCTCAAAATCTCCCCCTTCAGGTGGTTGTTGATTAAAATATGTGCTGTGAAATATTTACAAATCAAATCAAAAAAAAAAAAAACTTTAGAACATTGCTAACAGTTAGTTAAGCAATATTTCAAGATGAACACTTACTTGACAAAAAAAATAAAAATCATAGTTTAAAATCATAAAATGTGTGAGCATCATATTCTCCTAAATCATACTACAGTATATGGGCCATTAAAGTCTTTCTATGTAAAGTAAATGTTTCAAATATGATACAAAACAAGCGCATGTAAATCTTTTTTCCCCCAAAGGTTCAATAAACTTTCATAGAAAAATGTATAATCTTGACTATTATTTAATATGTCACGCTTTACAGGGTTAAACAATTGCTGTCACCTTTGGTGATACTAGTTGCACAACAACAAACAAATAAAGCACACTTTATCTTTAAATATCAAAGAGTTCTAAAGACGACAAGATAAATATTTGTTGTTCTGTCTGTTCTACTTGTTTGCAAGAACAGGGTCCTTCTGAGACTCATTAAAAAGGCACGAAAGAATGTACAGAAAGTAAATTACCAACAAGATGACATTTTGTCTTTGTTAGAGATACATATAAGATGTGGAAAGGTAATTGCTGAACAAATATACTGTGTTTCTTAATTAGTCCAATATCCAGGACCCAGAGTTCTTCTAACAAAACTAATTGTGACCTTCATAGTTTGATTCTTAACTTTAGCAAGGACATGGAATGCACAGACAATAGCTGTGCACTTTGCTATCAAGACCTTGCAACTTTCTTCCATGCTGCATCCAAATATCAAACCACCATCTCACTGTTTACCAGCACTTCTTTATCTCAAGCCCTATTCCTGAAGTGCTTAAAAGACTCAATGACCATACCTTGTGATTCAGATAATGCAATACAAACGTCAAGTGAGATTTCGTGACAAGCACTGATTCCAAACCAGATTAACGGGGCGTGTTTTTCAGATTTCGGCCTGATGGTGGGCCTGTTAGTCTTCCTCTTGTAGCAGCGCTGAATAAATCCAGCTTTGTATGGAGCGGGTATCCGACGGCGAGTTAATCCCACAGAGGCGAAAGACGGCTCTGTTTCCCCTGGCCTGAAGGGCTGGAGTGGAGAGAAAAAGCCTCCGAAGCCATCTTTAAAAAGAGGCTGCAGACCTGTGATAATCGTTTTTGTTCACCAGTCATTGCTTAAGAATGGCTTAAGAGCACATTCCCATTTTTAATCTGTCTGAATGCCAAAACTGTAACTTTAGGAGCCATGCAGATATCAGGGTGGTGCATTTTGGATGTCTTTCTACTTATAGTCTTATTTACCGAAGCTCTGTCCCGCTTTAGTGAACGTGATTTGATCAAGTAGAACATGTTCCTGGATCAAAACCTTTGTTGATCCTGGAATAGCATACCAATCAACCAGTTAACAGTTTATGTCAAGTTTAGGTTTACAACCAGGGTTAGGTGCTTCTGCATCAGTGTTATTCTAATTTTCTTTAGATAATAATGCTACACATAGGCAGCCAGAGGTTGATACTGGTTACATCCATGGCTCTTTAATATAGTACTTTAATATTAATATTAATATTAATATTATATAGCAACCTGAGTTTTTGTTAGCAGGTCTTCAACTCAAGCACACCCTTGAAACTTCAATATATAGTAACATATAGTACCTTAACCATTAAAAAGTGTTCCCCTTTTTCTTATTGTGCTTAATATGCTTGTTTATATATATATATATAACACTTTATTTCAACATTAACTCAACGTTATCCAGCCCCTTGCAAAGCATGATGGAAGTGGAAATCGTGTTCCTAGTTTCTATAATACTACTTTAATAAAACAAAAATCATTAATCTAATCTCAAATTAAATAGATAAATTGGTTGAACATGATTAAATTAAGTTGACAACATCTTGAAAGAATTCTGTTTAATTAACTTGTTTTAAATTGAACAAGCCACTTTTTTTTTCTTTTTCTTTTTGAGTAAGACTTTCCATACATGAATAAAATCTTTAAAAACTGTAAATAAATATGATTAAGGCCTATACTGATCAGGTATTTTCTGCAAAGGCTGTGTATACAGAACATAACAAACAATACATTTTAATTATAGAATGGGTCATACCATATCCATAAATAAGTGAATGAATACATTTTTCAGTTACAGCTTTGCAGTAGCAATTACAAAAGGAAATATTTCACGCCGAATAAAAACTCTGTCATTTACTCACCCTCATGTTGCTCCTAACCCGTTTGATGTTTTCATCCGTGAAACACAAAGATGAGGGATGACAGGATGGTGATTGTAACCGTCAAGCTCCAAAAAGCATATAAAAATCCCAACGACAGAAGTCCAGTGGATTCATGTGCATTTTAACAAGCCTTGGGAAGTCGTAAGATTGTTTTCTGGTTTTCTGGTACAAAAATGCTGGAATGTTCCACTCCATGATATTTTGAAGCAGTCCCAACTCCACAGAGGGGCCAGGGTGATATCATAAATGTATGATTCTTTGACGTTTTGTTCTACAAAATAAAGGTAAACTGCACACACTGTCTTAAACCCCAAACTGTCTTAGTTACTTATTATAAACACGTTTTTAAAATAACTTAATTGTTTTTGTTTTCGGTATGGGTGTGTGCAGTTAATACTGTAGAACCAAACGTCGAAGTATTGTCAAGTTTTGTTTACCAAAGGATTTATTTCCGTCATAAATTGAAAAACTACATTATAAAACACCATAGGAAAATCTCAAAGGAACCAGTGGTGAATTAGTCTTCCTGGTTTTGAGGTTATCCCTACACCAATCTACAACAACCAATCACAAAGTTGATGGATTTCATGAAATCAGATAAGCTGGAAAACGGTTACTAACCTATTCATTTAATTCTGATTATGTTTCAATATCTATAGAAAGCACACCTTCTTTCTTCTGCTCTCTTACCCATTACACACATGTAGAGTACAACACATAGAAATGTTGTCAGCTTTGCCCTGTGACTTTATCAATAAAACATAGCCATAGTATAAGCGGAATAATTGACTCCGGGCCGTTGAATTATTATAAACATAATGCATTATTTTCTAATAATTCAACAGCCCATCATAATTATTCTTTACTATAAAACTGAGTTTTTATTTTTGTATTTTCACTTTTTTTTTTGTTCGAACTGTAATGCATATGTTTAACGGAAAACCTCCGACCCACCAGGAATATCACTTAGCTCACCTTGCATCTCAAAGCTTGAGCCGGTGTTGTTTTGAAGTATGATGGATCCATGGAAACGACTAAAAACGCTGTATTATGCAGGCCAGACAAGTATTTTGACAGTGTCACTTTGTAAAGAAAGACTATTCGCTCCCACGTTCATACGCATTCAAACGCGCATACCTATAGACTAAACACATAATATGCATGTGCATGCCCTTACCGTTTTCACAATACGCATGTGCATGCCCTTACCGTTTTCACAATATGCATGTGCATGCCCTTACCGTTTTCACAATACGCTTGTGCATTTTTTTTTTTCACATGGAGATTATAACAGTATAATTTTCAAAACGTGTTTTCAAAAACTTGCACTTTGAAACCTAATTCAAAGTTTGCATTCACAGGCCACCAAAACGCCGTTGTCATGTAAATGAACAGCCAGAACGCATTAAAAGTTTTCTGTTTGCAGTTGAAAATGGTGTTGTGTAAGCGGCCCGTAAGTTAATAACCCAGTTATTTACTTAAAATTCCACAAGGCAGTGTGGCATATTTAGTTAACCTGCACTGATTTCACAGAATACAAACTAAATACAATATTGTATAATAATCATGGCATTTTGTTTAATGTACCGCCTTTTACAAAATGTTTTCCATAGTCTGTATATTTTTTTTCTGTACATACCTCTCTGTGATGTACATGGCACACGAGGCATTGCGTCTACTTCAGCCGCCGGACTGAATGCAATATGCTGTGCTTGTGGCTTTGCCTCTTTCAATAGCACAACTAAACCTGACAAATACTCCAGAGACTGAATTTCTGTGTGGAGTTCAACAAGATGAATGGTTGTTCTCAAACAAAGAAACTTACACTTTCCAACCCCCTGCTTTGCTTCCATAAACATCTATGATATGACTATTCATCCACACCCTTCTCTTCCCAAACCCCCTAGAAATTGAGTTTAATTCATTCCATAGAAAGAAGACATTCCTGTTTTTAAAATGGCACTTTCAAGAGGATTCCCTCTTTCAAGGGCTGAGTCTTTCATAGTGGGACAAGCTTTCTCCCAGTACTGTGGGAAACAGGGATGGTCCATTGATTCCAGAACCTCATTACACACTGCATGGCCCAGGTCCTTTGAATAAGAGGCCACCTCGACTCAAATAAACTTGCCTTCCCCTTAGAATACCATTGCTTTTTGTATTAATGAAGGATCTGGTCCAAATGAAACACCCCTAGTCATACTCTATAACTGTTCTTCAGTGCCTGCAGGCTTATATTTCTCTAGTAATGTCTTATTTCAACCCTTGTGTGATGTTCATATTTTTGTTATTCAGCCAGTGTTCGTGGGTCTGGTGGACCCGCTGCATTTTTGGGTTTTTAATTCAACACAATCAAACAATTTTATGTTAAAATACTCAACAGATGTTTACTTCATCCCAATTAGAAGCAATATAAATAGCATATATGGTTAATATTTTCTCTTTACCTTTGTTAGATCACATTTGAGAATTGCAACCTTGTGCGGGAACGGCAGGGGTACAGTGTGTGGTCATTGAAAATGTGTTCTGATATATAATCTTCACAGAAAATGAGCCAAGACCAATGAGTCTGAGTTTGAAAAAAATAATTAATCGTATCATTTTTCTTTTGATAACACCCGAACACCATACAAGGGTTAAACAGTGATGAAATGTGCATATAGTATCTCACCATTCCTGCCAGAGGTTAATGGAAGTTGTGGTTTTCGAAATGAGCTTATAGGTATCAGCTCGAAGTAACCATAAAAAGGGTGAGAGGCTAACACACTTTTCAGATGGTTTAATGTAGCACTCAGTTTCCCCAGAGTAAAGAACAAGTAGATAGGGTCCCTGAATTAGTTATTTTGGCAACAATTCAAAACCCTCCAAAGTCAATAACTCTAGCGATTCCAAGGGCATTTGCAGAGTAAAAACACACAAAAAAAGTCAATATTAACCAAGTTGTAAATGGAGGCCAACAGTCACAATATATCAGGTGCCTTTAAAAAAAGTTTTGGTGGTTAGATATTAGTGATGTTATTGCATTGTGGTTTCACTTCATATTTCAAAACAGACAGAAGTGATCTGGAAGAAGACATTTAATTAAGACCTAAGCACCTCACACTATTGTTCCCATCAGTTATCATCAGAGTCTATTATAGAATATATATGGTCTGTTGTTTTTGTTTTTATTTGCAGTCATTTTTTAAGGTGATGTGCAAACACACAGCATGCTTTCCAATAAATATGCAAAGGAAAATGCCTGTGGTGATCATCAGCTTAATTAAACATCTTTCACTGAGGCTAATTCATTTTAGAGATTAAAAAAAAATTATGTTTTATGTTTAAACATCTGTCAGTTATTGGCCCTATATACAGTAATATATATTATGAAACAAAAACAAGGTATCACAACAATGAGATGATAATCATTTTGGTCATTCATATGCTTAATACAACCCATTTTACAGTGCACATTTTACTGATAATTAAAACAAAATAATACAATTAAATAGCTGCCAAATGAAGCGAAGGAAAGTTTTGCCACTAGACAACTATTGTTGTCCCCAATTTTGTCACAATGAATATTTGTTGTTTGGTATAAATAGGACTCTTAAATGTGCATTCATAATTCTCTATACACTTGAGAAAAGTTGGTGATACATGACGATACATGTAGTTACTACAGTAATAACTATACATTATGAATAATTACATACAGCTAACCCTAAAACAAACCCCTAATCCTAACCCTAACCATAGTAATTATATGTAGTTAATTAAGGTTACTCAGTACTTAAATGTATAATTACACTGTAACAAGGACACCTTATAATAAAGTGTATCCAAAACTGTTTACTGGCATCCATCAATGACACAATGATTGAAAATACCATCGTACCTTGAAAACTCATTTTCATTAGGACATTTAGATGATTGTGAAATTTAATGACTTATGCGTCAGATCAATACACATACATTTTTTTGCATTTGCATATTATAAATATTTATGTTTTTGTATGTTGGAGCATATAAAAGGAGAGGCCTCTCTCTAACCCTAAACCCACTCAACAATATAAAACACGTAACAGTCAAATAAAAGGACAGTCACAGGTACAGTATGTATTGCAAAAACGGACCCAAAACAGAATAAAAGTAGTACAAGTAACTCACATTGCATTCCAAGTATCCTAAAGCCATATGATATCTTTATGTGGAGAACAGAGTGGATCTTTTAATCGCTGAAAATAATCCTGCTTCGTGAACTCAAGAAGTCATATCTCATTCACAATCAAAGCTGACGTAACACTTCTTTGGGTGGTAGTTTTTCAGAGAGAGAGAGAGAGAGAGAGAGAGAGAGAGAGAGAGAGGAGAGAGAGAGAGAGAGAGAGAGAGAGAGAGAGAGAGAGAGAGAGAGAGAGAGAGAGAGAGAGAGAGAGAGAGAGAGAGAGAGAGAGAGAGAGAGAGAGAGATTGCATCATGAACTACATCAAATACCATCTGATTTTAGAAAACTCAAAATCCCCCCAAAAAATATATATTTGGTTCATGATATCAAGCATTTGCAGTGACACCTCATGTCACCAAAAAGTTAGGTCTGCTATTTTCAGTGTAAGATCTACATAATATCTTTTTTATTTTTTTTTATTCTTGCCATTTTGTTCAGGGGTCCCAGTTATGCTGGAGTGAAAACCTCCCTTTGCCCATCATTAATAAAAGTGTTCATCTTTACATCATCTATTATCTCAGTCTTGCGTTAAGATAAGCATTTCCATTTTTTAAAGACCTTCATTAATTGCCTCATTAATTCAAGTAAAGCACACTAAGGTATAAGGACTTTCAAAACTCATTAAAATCAGTGCCAGAGCAAACATCAAACTCTCATCAAAGCTTAATTAGGGCACAACCACAAAGGTTTACAGTCACTATTCTGAATTTTTTTAAAGTGACACTTCATGGATTTTGAATGCAGTTCCTTGGTGTTAGATCAAATGGTGATTGTTCATCATAAGAGTCCCTTGTTCTGAAACGAGTGGGCAGACAAGAGTGAACTTTCTATATATGAAAAAAAAAAAAAAAAACAGATCTTAAGCAAGAGCTTCAAAAGGACAGACTCAACATCCACGAATGAGTTGAGGGCATATCAAAATCAATCCCCTTTAACAGTGTCAACTGTTCTCAGATGATTGAACAAGATAATGTTAAACGTGGAGAGAGAATCTGTAGGCCCCAGGTGATACATGTTCCAATAATAATGCATTTGTTTTTCATCAAATATCCAAAAGGGGATAAAAGCATCTAACATGATTTGTCTAAACACCAGCCTTTTTAGTGAAGATGTGTTGAATTTTAATAGCTATATTTTGGGCGGTCACACTTTATATTAGGGTCCTATTCTCACTTTTCACTAACTACGACTTTTGCCTCAAACTCCTAATTACTGCTTATTAATAGTTAGTGAGGCAGTTGTTAAATTTAGGTATTGGGTTGGATTAAGGGATTTAGAATATGGTCACGTAAAATAAGGGATTATAAGTACTAATTAACTACAGCCAATATCCTAGTAATATGCATGCTAATAAGTAACTAGTTAAAAGTGAGAATTGGACCCTAAACTAAAGTGTTACCTTTGTGGCTTGATTGATCTATGTATTACTTAGGTTCAGGAAATCTTGTGCCAAACTGCTGCATTCGCCATATACACACGATAAATCAACATTTTATGTATTCAATTATTTGTTTGTGTATTTTTGTATAAGAGGGAGCAAATCATTTTAATGAGGTTAACAAACTTTATTATTACTTTTTTATATAAAAAAAAAAAGTTATTATTTTTAATTAAAAAAATCAAGACACACATATAAGCACACACCTCACCTTCACTCATTGTCTGGTCTTGTTCATGCAAAAATAACTACTTACCAGTGTTCCAAAGCTCTGACGATTACTCCAACGATTCTCCTGTGTTTCTCCAGTGTTTCTTAATTTCCCCTGTGTCTCATCCTCTCCAGTGTTGTCTACATGTGTGCTGAAGATTACCACTCCACTCACCATCAGTGTTACGAGGTTTGTGCATCCCTGGTCCACAGTCTCCGCATCCAGAATCTCATATCATCCATTCATCTTCACTTTACTGCAACAACTCAGATCTGCTCACCTGCATTTCCATTCCATTCCATTCCATTCCATAACATATATATATATATATATATATATATATATATATATAATATATATATATATATATATATACAGTATATATAAGCAACTAGTTATATAAGCAACTCTACCACAAATGTGATTAGACACAGAAGGTCAAAGAGGTAATATTAAGTGATTTGCATTTTAGTCATACTATTGTCTGTTTTTGCTCTATTTCAATAGCAAAAATAGTTCCAAACAAATCCAAAGCAGAACCATTGCATGTCCCTGAGCAACATCCAGTGTTTTCCATTACTGAATGAATCCACATTTTTTAAAACAAAACGGGTGAGTGAATTATTCAGTTACCCATTCAAAAAGAGAGCCACTTGTTTCATTCCTGAATGAATCAGCTGTTTGAACTAATCAGTTGAATGAATGATTCAATGACTCACTGGCTGGATCTGAAATCGCATACATCCCTACCATGAAGTAAGCAAGAAACACTATCTGAAAATCTGAGTGATTGACATGCCCCCACGGAAGAAATTATGTATAATAAATAACCCCTGAAATTATGACTTCTGGTGAATATTGTGGAAACTAATTGATACATTTAGATAAATATATTTCATACATTATAGCATATTATAATACAACTTATTAGGCCTATATATTTATAGAATAGCAAAGTAGGCCTAATCAGACTGAACCACATAGATGTGAAATATAAAGGCTATCATGATCATTTTGCCAACAATGAACCATGGATTTGTTTACTTTATAATACGTTTTATTTTTAACTTAAAGGAGCTGTATGTAAGAAATGTATTTCAATTAATCATAAAATGGCCCTGATATGTCACTAGACATTAAGAAATCATGTTCATTTCAAATACTTATATCACTGACAACAGTAGTCCGGCCAGGATATTGTCATTTAAAAAGTGAAGTTGCAGCCCTCAACTGATGTTGATGTTGTCATCTTGTGTTTTGGCCTGAAGCGCCACCCTCCACCTATCTACCAATCACGAAGTCAGTAGTGTTTCGGCATCGGGGTTGCCAGCTCTGCTCTAGTTACCACAGCTACGTAGCAGCCTACGTTCCTGCTGGATCCTGCAGCCTATCTGGCAACCTCGAGTCAGGGGGGAGGGGGAGGGGATACACCGCTCTACAGTAATTTGAAAGTGATTGCAGTACCAGTTTTGGCCACAATCTTACATACGGCTCCTTTAAACAAATACAACATATAACATTCAAAACTCATCGGCTTAGACTGCATTTGAAGAAAAATAAACACAACAGTATTCATTGTCCCTCACGCATTCCAGCCACGGGTAGTCATTTTCCCATTCAATTCTATATTTTTGTGCTCTTTTCTTTTTCGCCGGCTGCTCGGAGGTAGTCATTTTTACATTTCCCGCTGTTGTCACTTGTCGTCATCGTTGCTACGATACGTGACTCACAATGACTGAAACGACCAATTAAAAGGGGATTCTCTGATGATGTTCCAAGATGTTAAAAACGCTACGCTGATCATAGACAAACAGGGGGAGAAATTAGTATCTACCGCACCGTCGGGTTTTTTTTTCTTGTCTTCGTTCTGACATATATTAGAACCTATGTGTCTGTCATGGATTTGCACTGAATTGATTCTCAAAAATACGGAACAAAGTGCGTTCCGTATCAGTTCAATACGGAACAAGACTTTTATGTGTCAAATACGGGACGATTCCGTATTATACGGAACGGTTGGCAACCCTAACGTAGAAGCACCTAATCCTGATTGTAAGCCTAAACTTGACTTAAACTGTTAACTTGTCCCTTAAATCTGATTGGTTGATTATAATGTTGTTCCAGGATCAACAAAGATGATCAAGCTCTGCGACACTTTCCTATCCCATGAGGCCACAGGAGAAGAGTTCTGAATGGCAGTAAAGCAACACAACCAATGCTGGTAAGTCACATGACAATGACAACATGTCATGTTTAGTACATCTGGGCTGTGTTCCAGTCCAAAAATGTCATGCCCTTCACTTGCTAACTTCCCTCCGTCTCGTTCACTCGGATGTACGTCATTGCGAGTGCCCACTACTGGCGGAAACTGCAATGGGCTGAATTGGAACGTCTTAAGACCTTGATCACTTGGAATCAGCTATGTAGTTGATTTATTATTTACATTTGTTTTCCCTTTAATAATTTGTTCAGTGCATCATCCAAATGTATATATGGTGTTTGGGTTGTTTTCAATTAAAAAAAAACTGAATTAATATATCATAGAGTTGTTTGTTGTGGTGGTGATTAGACGAGATATGTGGTGACGTCATAATCGTACTGCATTGTGGGACATTTAGGTGCCTGAAGTGTACATATGAAGTTGACTCGCTCCCTCGGTCAAAATCGAGGGAGCGAGGGTCTGTCCATATAAACTTCCCTCGTCCACTTCACGAAGTGGAACGCACTTAAAAATGGCGGCAGGGATTCCCCCGAGGGGAAGTGTTTAGGGCAGTTTGCAAGTGCGTGTCTAAAAGTGGACTGGAACGCAGCACTGGACTTCATTCATACCACATACATTCATACTAATTTTTTTTTTTATCTGCCTTGAAGTAGGTATCTAATTAAAAGAAGTACCTACTATACGATTTCGGAAGCAGTCAGTGAATTGCCGTCACCTACTGGCAGTTTCAGTTTAATATTATGTCATTCAATATCATTTCAATATTCATTTTTATAAATCATTAATCTGATTTTCATGCGACCTCTGAGCAGCATTGAACAGTTTGTGTACATCTAAATGCCACTTCAAGTGCAGCATTTGCAGTGCAAAAATGGATTTCTTAATACTGATTTAATTCCATTGGTAACATCTCTATAGTGTCTTATTATAATCAAATTTATTTATTAAATGTAAGAATTTGACGTAACAGTTGATGCATACCTCTAATAAGTTTAAAAAAACACCCTTATAAACATAAAAATGCCCCTGAAAATCAAGTCAAGTGTCACACGCACTCAGTTTTGTTTGTTCTTAGTTTATGTTTTCATGTACCTTCAGTTTGTTTTCATCAGTCACATGTGTTTCAATGTCTTAGTTTCCCGCCAGTCATCAGTTGTCATGGACACTCATCTAATCACTCATCATTTAAGTTGCTCTGTTTCACCCTTCAGTTGTCGGTTGATGTTTGCGTGTTGTGTGTGTGTCCACCCCTGTGTCACACACACCGTTAAACCCTCTGTCTGTTCCTGTGTTCATTGTTTTATTAATCACTTCGTATTGGATCCTGTGTACTTTCGTCTTCCTCCATCTTCATCTTGTGACATCAATGTGGCAAATTTCGTCCCTTAATGGAAAAGTTAATTTCTCTCGCTGCTGTGAACTAACAACTGCACGGAATGTGAAAAGCTTAATGAGTCAACTTTCCTCTACAGGCCTAAACAGAGGTAAAAACCAGTCAAGATATCAGGACAAGCACGCTCAGCAAAATATTGCCTAATAACTGTTATCGACAAAAAAATAAATAAAAATGTGTCAAATTGCACACAACTAAAACAGAGGTCTTCATTTTCCCATCTGAGCAACAAAAGTAATTTGTCAGATGTTCATTTCAAACAGAACATCTGCAACGGTGTAAAATCCTGACAAAAACTATGTTCTGTGACCCTTAATGCATTTTCACATTTGACTCATAGCCATCAGCTCTGAGCTGGTTATGCTCTCTGTTATGTGATGGATGAGGAAGTCATTGGTGCTTTTCATTAAATGGGTTTGACTGGCCCTGTCATTATCACTGAAGCACAGAGTGCAGAGCCCTCCCCGGGGGGAATGTACACTGCTTCAGTGACTCTGCTTTAAAATTAATAAGACAATCCACACTAGAACGCTGCTCAGTCTTGCCATGAGGACTGACCATTACTGCCAGAGTCTAAAACAGGTGTCTAATAAAAGAGGGTCTTGCCAGTAGACACCATCTGGTTCATGTGAACACATATAAAAGAATCTGGTGCACGTGGTGAGATCTTATAATGTTCAATGGGTCAAGGAAAGCACAACGCCTCTATCCAGAACATCCCACTGGATGCATGTCCTGTTTCATCATCCAAAAGTCAGAGCATCCTGGAGACTCTATTAAAGAGCCATAAGGCAGTACAAGTTCAAACCCCTAAAGAATTCACAGATATTAACACTGTCATCTGCTTTTATTATTATCTGTTAAAGAGTAAACCTCTGCCACTTCCTGGAAATTAATTTTCCAAAGTAAGTTAATACTGAGTTTGGATATTTGTAGTGTATTTGAAATTGTAAACGTCATGTTTTAATGAATTATCAGTATTATTATTGTTTAATAAGTGGTATAAAAATGCTAACAAAAGTAGTGCATTTAAAGATTTATCTTTAGCAACCTTAGGTACTGTAGACAATGAACATTTATTTTTGCAGAATCAGAGCCATGAAAGCTTGGCGCCAATGATGAAACCAAAATCAATTTGATATCCTATGATAATATCATTTCAGTTCTTTCCAGTTTTAATTCAAACTTGATCCCAATCTTAATATAACAGATAATGAAGTAAGTAATTCAATATGTCCCCCGTGCTCCTCATTGGTAACGTAATTAACCCCTGGCAACCTAACGAGAAATACTCAGCTCGAGGGTGCAGATCATTTAACCGTGTTAAATGATTTATACCCAATGCAAATCGGTGTTGATTACAGAAGACGTGTTACAGGCTACACTACATCATTTAAAAAAAATAAAAAAATAATAATAATTAACAAAGATAACCCTGTAAGCCCAGATTGAGGTCAAAATCGCATATCCTAAAGCCAGTAATACCATCAGTCCCTCCTGGAAGAAGAATACAGATCTCAGGCTTTAGAGAGAAAAACGAGGTCAGCATTTGAAACATTTACAGAGCACATGGAGGAAAAGAAATGTGGAGAAAAATAGTTCAAAGTGCTGCTTTTAGCCACAGAGGAAGCTGAAGGAATGTTGCCGACCAAATGAGAATAAATGAAAAGAGCACAACAGCTCAAAATGCTGAGGGTATAATTTGGAGGCACAGGGTTTGTGTGAGTGTGCATGTATATTTGCATGGCACCAAATATCTGTGGAGTACAAGCATTTGGGAACTTTAATATTCACTAAATAGGAGCTGACAGCGATTTGCAGCATAAAAGTGACTGGAAGTCATTGTAATTCGATCATTTGAGGAAACCTGACCCACAACGGCCATTTGGGCATTTCTGGTGGTGTGAAAACATAAAGACAACTCAGCCTATAGCAGGGATGCTGCAAGACCCTTTTTACTGCTGTACAAGCCACAGTGAATTACCACTGTGCCACAGTTTTAGTTTTTTTTGATAAATCCTTGTGTTGATGTAGATTAAAGATAAGGACCTGAGAATCCTTTTCCCTGACAATATCAGCACTCATGTGAATCACCGTTGCAAGTGAATCACTCTTTTGATCTCATCAGTCAAATGGGTTTGTAAAATGCTCTGAAATTATTTGCGATTCAGTTTGATTCATTTCCATTGATTTATCACTAAAATATTAAAAGGATACTTTATCCATCAATCATTCATTCATTAATCATTTTCCTGTGACTCCAGAGTGATTTAGTCATATTTAAAGTGATAGTACACCCAAAAATGAAAATTCTGTCATCGTTTACTCACCCTCATGTCGTTCCAAACCTCAGGTGATTGGCTTAAAAACATATTTGCAAAGAACTGAGTGCAAATGTTGTACATTCAAATTATGCACTTGGACAGCTGCAGGCATGTGAGTCATTAAACAGCATTGTTTATTATGATGGGAATTTTCTAGTTTGTCAAAATATCACGTTTTTAAAACAGTAACTTCCATCCTAAAAAAAGATTCTGTCAGTTAAACCATCTGATCCGTGAGACACCTTTTTACGGGTGACATTTCATCAACCTCCAGGTTGGAGTGCTGGTAGCTGGTCAAGAGCGCAGGTCAATCCGTTGTTTTTTCCCGACTAAACAAATGCCCCTGTCACTATCCTCAGGGACAGGAAATAAGAGTGCGGAGATGGAGGAGACAGCAATGGGTCTGCATCTCTCGCTACACAATACCCCACTGAATACTATTACAACTGAACCCTTAATATAGCAAAATTCTGAGAATAGGTTTGTAAACTGCACTGGAGAAAGGTAACACACTTTATGTGAATGCAAATATTTCACTGTGTAGAGAGAACTCTAAAATAAGGACATACTGTTCTGTATGTTGTATTGGCATGGGAGGTTATTAATATGAATGCAGCATATGAAATTTCATATAGATATTAAATGAGCAGGCCGGGTCTGTGATAGACTAGTTGCAGATGATTATAAAAATAATAATGGTCTGACGAGTGACTTCAATCTCAGAAACTCTATTTCCCTTGCAATGGAACTTGCACTGTGTTGATTGATGCTTTGGGAATGCTGATTGCATCGTGTAGCACTTGTGAGATCAGTCCAATGGTTTGACGAGGTTTCAGATTCGGGTGATGTCACGAACCTGTCACGGTGTGGGTTTGTGTCTGGTTCCTTGTTCTTGTCTGTCATGTAATTCCCTGCTTGTCATGTGATCCTGCCATGTGTTTTGTCCCATGTTCAGCTATTCCCCGTTATGTTGATTAGTCTTCCCAGGTGTTTCAGTTTAACCACGCCCCCTTGTTATCTTGTTAGCTTGTGTTCCCTTGTATTTAAGCCCAGTGTTTTAGTTCAGTCCTTGTGAGTTCTTCATGTTGTAATGGTTGCTGTTGTCTCTTTGTTCCCGTCCTGAGTTCCCGATTCATGTTCTGTTGTGTACCCTGGATTACCTGTTTGTTTGTTTATTAAAGTGCTTGCAATTGGATTCACTCTCCGCTTCATTCCTGCCAGTGCCGTTACAGAAGAACTCACCATCACTGAATCCAGCAGCATGTTCGCCAATGTCTCTTCCCCAGCCACCGAGCGGGAGAGAGGACAATCTTTTGAGGGGACCCGGTTGGTCATATTTCGCGGGACCCGTGGAGGCCGCAGTAGAGGAGGTGGTCGAGAGGAGTCCCGACACCACTCTCCACTCTGGCCCCTCTTTGACCCTGGGTTGGTGATGTCCAGCCCAGCGCCCCATTCGCTACGGGTTCCATCCAGCACAGAGCCTCTTCAGGTGGTCCCGAGTCCGGTGGTCCCAGTTCCGGTGGCCCCGAAACGGAGGAGGAGAAGGAAGACTTCCTCCATGCCAGTTCCGGTGGTCCCGAGTCCGGTGGTCCCGAGTCCGGTGGTCCCGAGTCCGGTGGTCCCAGTTCCAGTGGTCCCGAGTCCAGTGGTCCCGAGTCCAGTGGTCCCAGTTCCGGTGGTCCCAGTTCCGGTGGTACCGAAACACAGGAGGAGGAGAAAGGCTCCCTCCGTAACTGTTCCGGTGGTCCCAAGTCCGGTGGCTCCTAACACGGAGACCATCCCGGAGGTGACTGCCGTTCCTGACGCACCGCCCAGGCGTCTTGCTCTGCCCGCGCCGCCCAGGCGTCTTGCTCTGCCCGCGCCGCCCAGGCGTCTTGCTCTGCCCGCGCCGCCCAGGCGTCTTGCTCTGCCCGCGCCGCCCAGGCGTCTTGCTCGCTCTGCCCGCGCCGCCCAGGCGTCTTGCTCTGCCCGCGCCGCCCAGGCGTCTTGCTCTGCCCGCGCCGCCCAGGCGTCTTGCTCTGCCCGTGCCGCCCAGGCGTCTTGCTCTGCCCGCACCGCCCAGGCGTATTGCTCTACTGGCCCCACCCGAGCTGCTCGTACTGCATGCACCACCCCAGCAATCCGTCACGTCTGCCGGGCCTGTGTCTTCGGACAAGATGACCGCCACAGAGACTGTTCACGTCACGTCTGCCGAGCCTGTGTCTTCGGACAAGATGGCCGCCGCCGAGCCTGTTCACGTCACGCCTGCCGAGCCTGTGTCTTCGGACAAGAAGGCCGCCGCCGAGCCTGTTCACGTCACGCCTGCCGAGCCTGTGTCCCCTGACAAGATGGCCGCCGTCGAGCCTGTGTCTGTTCCTGAGCCTGAGCCGGTGGCATCTGTTCCTGAACCGGTGGTGTCTGAACCGGTGGTATCTGTTCCTGGGCCGGTGGTGTCTGTTCCTGAGCCGGTGGTGTCTGTTCCTGAGCCGGTGGTGTCTGTTCCTGAGCCGGTGGTGTCTGTTCCTGAGCCGGTGGTGTCTGTTCCTGAGCCGGTGGTGTCTGTTCCTGAGCCGGTGCCTGTTCCCTGGCCGCCCGAGGGGTCGTCTCCGCCGTGGCCGCCCGAGGGGTCGTCTCCGCCGTGGCCGCCCGAGGGGTCGTCTCCGCCGTGGCCGCCCGAGGGGTCGTCTCCGCCGTGGCCGCCCGAGGGGTCGTCTCCGCCGTGGCCGCCCGATGGACTGTCCGCTCCGCCCTGGCCGCCCGAGGGAAAGTCTCCACCCTGGCTGTTAGATGGACTGACATTCCCGCCCTGGTCTGTCCCTCCCGTCCCGCCCTGGTCTGTCCCTCCCGTCCCGCCCTGGTCTATCCCTCCCGTCCTGCCCTGGTCTTATGGAGCGTCTGGTAGCCGCTCCGTAGGGAGGGGGTAATGTCACGGTGTGGGTTTGTGTCTGGTTCCTTGTTCTTGTCTGTCATGTAATTCCCTGCTTGTCATGTGATCCTGCCATGTGTTTTGTCCCATGTTCAGCTATTCCCCGTTATGTTGATTAGTCTTCCCAGGTGTTTCAGTTTAACCACGCCCCCTTGTTATCTTGTTAGCTTGTGTTCCCTTGTATTTAAGCCCAGTGTTTTAGTTCAGTCCTTGTGAGTTCTTCATGTTGTTATGGTTGCTGTTGTCTCTTTGTTCCCGTCCTGAGTTCCCGATTCCTGTTCTGTACCCTGGATTACCTGTTTGTTTGTTTATTAAAGTGCTTGCAATTGGATTCACTCTCCGCTTCATTCCTGCCAGTGCCGTTACAGAACCAGGAAAATGAAAGCTTTAGCATAAGTTCTGCCGAGAAGACTCAATTGTTACGTCACTTTACCTTCTCATCTATCCAATCATATTCTAATTCTCGTGGTATAAAAGATTGGTACTTACACACGTTTGAGTTCGCAGATGCTGACGCTATATATATATATATATATATATATATATATATATATATATATATACCCTCCTTGAACTGTCACCCAGTGGTGGACAGTAACGAAGTAAATGTAATTCGTTACTGTACTTAAGTAGCTTTTTTGCGTATCTGTACTTTACTGAAGTATTTAAATTTGGGAAGACTTTTACTTTAACTCCACTACATTTCAAAGTCAAATATCTTACTTTTTACTCTACTACATTTTCAAAATCAGTCGTTCCTTTTTATTTATGAGTGGATAAAAACTTAACTGGTCAAACAAGCCACCAATCACAGTAGCCTACAACGTGCGCGCTTTGTTTTGAACTTGCCTTGGCGGTATCTACTAAGCGCGAGCCGTTAAATATGAGAGTTGTGACCAGACAGTATGAGGTTGCGACACACTAGGCTTGTTCGACTTGAACCGGCGCTGCACAGATCAATCAGTTTATGACATCAAAGTATAGAGCGAAATCGCGAGAGCGATTGAAAAGCATACAGAGCCGTCTACTCTCTAATCGCTCTCGCGGTATTTTAATGTCATTCACCGACTGGTCTGTGCAGTGTGCAGCGCCAGTTCAAGTCGAACAAGCCTACTGTGATCTCACCGCCGCGCGGTCATGTGATTAGTGTAGCTATCAATAGTTCCAAACAAATCGCGTTGCCAATGATTTTAAGCGGGGCAGAGAGCAGCAGCTATTATTGCAGCAATTATCGGTAAATATTGACGCATAATGAACATTGCTTATTACGTTGACACTAAAATTACTTGCATATAATAGCATTTTTTTTCTGGGGAGTAGCAGAAACACTGCATTAATACGTTTGTGTTTAATTTGGGAGGGAAATTGGCTGCTCCCATAACGTAGAATATAATGTGTGTGTGTGTGTGTGTGTGTGTGTGTGTGTGTGTGTGTGTGTGTGTGTGTTATTTAATGGCATTGTGCAGGTTTATGTGAATGTATCATAACATTAGGATGTTTATAATTATGACCATAGACGCTCGTGAAAAATATATACAGTAAATACTGTAAATGCATTATACCTTATGGAAACAGTCCCCTTCCGTCCAAAATTAAACACACAAAAAATATTCAATTCAATTCAATAAAAAAAAAAAAAATATATATATATATATATATATATATATATATATAGACTAATTAATGTCATTTTATTAATAGATTGATGTGCCAGGAGTGACATTAGAGTCTTCACGTAGACTGAGTTAAGCAAGAGTCTTGTGACAAAAATTATAATAGGACATTATAGCCATAAAAAAATCATAGTACTTGGATACTTAAGTACATTTGAAGGCAAATACTTTTGTACTTTTACTCAAGTGAATGTTTAAAGGCAGCACTTCTACTTTTACTTGAGTAATATTTTACCTTGAGTATCTTTACTTTAACTCAAGTATGTGTAACTCATGGTATGTGTACTTCGTCCACCACTGCTGTCACCTCACCGTGGTGGAGGGGTTTGAGTTCCTGAATGATCCTAGGAGCTATGTTGTCCGGGGCTATATGCCGCTGGTAGGGTCTCCCAAGGCAAACAGGTCCTAGGTGACGGGTCAGACTAAGAGCGGTTCATAAACCCTTTATCATAGAATTAAAAACGAGGACCGTGACGTCTCCCGGCATGGCGCAGCCAGGGCCCCACCCTCGAGCCAGGCCCGGGGGTGGCCGGGCCTCCCCCCATGGGGCCCGGCCGGGCTCAGCCTGAAGGAGCAACGTGTGGCCACCCTTCCATGGGCTCACCACCTGGAGGAGGAACCGTAAGGGGACGGTGCAAAGTGGATCGGGCGGCAGTCGAAGGCAGGGGCCTCGACAACCCGATGCTTGGACACGGAAACTAGCTCAAGGGACGTGGAATGTCACCTCGCTTGCGGGGAAGGAGCCTGAGATTGTGTGTGAGGTTGAGAGGTATGACTAGAGACAGTCGGGATCCCCTCTGGAACCACACTCCTTGATAGAGGATTAACTTTTCACCACTCTGGAGTTGCCCATGGTGAAAGGCGAAAATAGTGTGGGTTTGCTTATAGCCCCCCAGCTCAGCCGCCATGTGTTGGAGTTCACCCCGGTGAATGAGTGGGTCGCTTCCCTGTGCCTTCGGGTCGGGGATAGGTTTCTCGTGTGCGCCCACGGGCCGAACGGCAGTGCAGAGTACCCGGCCCTCTTGGGGTCTCCAGGAGGGGTGCTGGAAAGTGCTCCGACTGGGGACTCTAACGTTCTACTGGGGGACTTCAGCGCCCACGTGGGCAGCGACAGTGACACCTGGAGGGGCATGATTGGGAGGAACGGCCCCCCTGATCTGAACCCAGACTGACATATGGATAGATGGATAGATAGCTATATGGATAGATGGAAAGATAGGCCAGAGAGATGGATGGATGGATGGATGGATGGATGGATGGATATATAGATAGATACAGATGGACGGATAGATAACTGTATAAGGTTTGTTTCATACTACTGAACAGACACCCCTTTATTCAGAAAATATGACTGAATCCATAAACAGGTTATAGATACAGTGTGGGGTTTGGGTTCTCTTCTGTGTAGATTAAATTCAAAGTTCAAAGTTTATTGCCATTTGCACATCTACGTTTTAGTACAGGTACATTGGAATTCTTGTGCGTTTCTCAGAGTCAGGTTTAAAAAAAAAAAAAAAAAATATATATATATATATATATATTATGTTTTTAAGGTAGAGCAGAGAGCAACAAAACATTTCAAAATGCAAAGAATGCAAAAACTGTATATAAATAGCCTTTCTAGTTTAAATAAATACACATTGTAATAGATAATAATAATACTGCACATTATAAAAACTCTAAATAAAATAAAATACTATTGCACTAATCATTACAATGATTAAAAACATGGAGTAGGGTACTTTTTGTCCTCCTTAATGTCATGTGCCACTAGCCTAACAGTGGCTGGAAAGAAGCTGTTAAACAGATGGGCCTTGTGAGTACTAATGCTACCCCATTTAAACAAAGCATAAGCTAGGTGGTGTTTGTCCTTAAGGATGCTCTGTGCTTTCCTTCTACAGCGCTGGGTGTATATAGTATCCATGGAGGGGAGGTTAGAGCCGATAACCCTCTCTGTAGTTTGTATGACCCGTTGCAGTGATTTCCTCTCAGCCAGGGTGGTGTTGCCATACCACACTGTGATAACGCTAGTGAGGATGCTCTCAACAAGGCCTCTGTAGACATGGGTTAGGGGTTGATATTGAAGTCCAGCCTTCTTCAACACTCTGATGAAATGCAGCCTCTGCTGATCTCTTTTCACTGTTGCCACAGTGTTTTTAGCCCAGCTGAGGTTTTCTGAGATATGAAGTCCTAAGAACGTATAGCTCTCAGTCCGCTCCACCTCAGTCCCCTTGATGGTGAGAGGCTGTAGGAGGGGAGCTCTCCTCCTAAAGTCCAAAATTAGTTCCTTGATTTTGTCAATATTAAGAACAAGATCATTGTCCTCCCCATAGACAGTGATCTTGTGAATCTTATCCCTGTATGATGACCCATCCCCCCCTCTGATGAGGCCAAGGACAGTTGTATCATCTGCTTACTTAATGATGATATTATCATTGTCCTGGTTGGTGACACAGTCATGTGTATACAGTGAAAAGAGTATGGGGCTGAGACAGCAGCCCTGTGGGGCTCCTGTGCTCACTGTAAGCTCAGCTGAGACCTTCTTCCCCATCCTCACCACCTGTTGCCTGTCTGTGAGGAAATCTATTATCCAATTACAAGTGGTCGTTGGTAGGGCTGGGCGATAAAACGGTATCGGTATTTATCGACGGTACACCATTGCCGGTAACGATATAAAAATGTTTCGATATAGTGCTCAATATTTTCATTCAAATGCACGCCATGACATCAAATGGCAAGCGGAATGAAAGCGGAACGAAACTGCGTTATTATTTTGTGCTCCACGGACCGTTGATCAGTTTGGACCATCAATGTCAGTGTAGCGCGAGCCGATCTTGATCAAGCGACACTGTTACTACACAGCGCTAAGAGGTCCAGTAAAGAAAGCATTTGAATTCGCCACAGAAGTAATAACATCCAGCGTGAGATCGAGTGAGAAACATTCAAATTTCTCCGTTATTAACAGATCAAACTGCGCTGACGTGGAAACCAGGAGAAACATTGTGCCATGAATGAACTAGTTATATTTAAGTCCATAGATCAGCAACATTCACTGTATATGGATTTAATGTACTGTAGTAACACTCACAGTAACCATGTTTGGCAGGAATAGTAAAATGCTTTCAAGTACATCACACATCTTTTTCCAGCACTTCAAAACTCAAATATTATCATATTTAAATGTTATTTTTAATGTGATGACCAAAACACATTTGTTCATCCTTCAAATATATGACCCCCATTTATAAAAGTAAACGTTTCAAGATGTAGGGAAAACTCAGACTTATTTAAAAATAACTTTTCTTTTTAATAATATTTTTTTTTTAAATCAAGGAAATTTCTTTGGCATTTCTTTCTTTTTGCTGTATCTCAAAATGTACCTAACCGTGACACCACTGTGTCGTAAGGAACCGTGAATTTTGTGAACCATTACACCCCTACTTATTACAGATGTTGATCTACCTCAAAGTTTGCCTTGATTCTTCTACGTTTACGCTTTTACATTGCACTTTGCACACATTTTATAACATTTTAAGTTCAAGAGTTTCTTTAACACTTACTTTTTTATCTTAATATAAGACATAAAGAAGATATTTTTTTTTACATTTTATTTTTGACTGCTAAAACTAAAATAATTAGTTGTTTGCCTTAATGTGGATAAATAAATAAAAAAATTAGTGGTTTAAATTCAAACTTTTCTACTTGTCTTAAAAAAAAAAAGGTTCTAAAAAAATGTCAATAATTATCGATACCGAACGATATGAAACATTATATCGTGATAATTTAGCTATATCGCACAGCCCTAGTCGTTGGTACTCCCAGGTCTATCAGCTTACCGGTCAGCTTCATCGGCCGGATCGTATTAAAGCTGTAATCCAGAAACAATAGCCGTACATATGTATTGTGAGTGTCTAGGTGCTGCAAGATATAGTGAAGTGCCAGTGCCACCGCATCATCCACGGACCTGTTTGAGTGGTAGGCAAACTGAAGAGGGTCTACTGTGTCTGGAACCACAGAATTGATATGTTGTAGGACCAGCTTCTCCAGACACTTAATGGCAACCGATGTAAGTGCCACTGGTCTAAAATCATTCATTGTAATTGTCTTTGTATTTTTCAGAACCGGCACTATAATAGAGGACTTAAAGATACATGGTACTGTTACTTGTAGGAGAGAGGTGTTAAAAATGTCCGTGTACACCTCCGCCAGCTGTTCAGCACAGACTTTTAGGACTCTCGGAGCCACACCATCGGGTCCCACAGCCTTACGGGGGTTCACCTTCATCAGAGCTTTAAGGACCTGTGAATGCGATTAATTATCATTTAAATTTTAATATGGACCCTCTTTGTGACTTAAATTAGATTTCATGGAGATCAAGTTTGTAATAATTCTCAATTGCCAAACCCCAATAAGCAATTTATAATTTCTCATTAGTTATCGTCAAAAATCATTTAATGTTCTGTATAGAGCCAAAGCTCTAATGCGTAGCGGAAATGCTGTCAGTGTGAAAGCACAACTTGCTGCAGACACATTACAGACTCACATGATGTAAAATATACACATACAGTATTTGTTTACTTTATGCTAAACATAATTTTATTTTGATTTGAGGGAGAAATATGTCATTTCTTTTGAGATTCACCCTCACATTTTGCTCATAGTTGAGGGTTTGTACATTCAGAAATATTAGCAATAAGCTGTCCAACAAAAGAGACTTTTAATTGTCATTAATTTACCAATAGACACAAACTGTGAGTGGCTGTTTAGAGCTGTATATTTTTCCTTCTTATTTTACTGTCCGTCCTGTTGCGAATAGAAATTAGCTACAGTATGAAATACTACACACTTGTACATTTCATTCTTCGTGGCTTCTGTTGTACAGTAGGCACGCTCGACAAGGCACAAATCAGATTCTCGCTTCAGTCATCGATTTAGCACTGCCATATTCATCTTCAAATTCCTTTTTTTCCCCTCTTTATACCTTTCTCTATTTGATCCCTTAAAACTGAATGCCACGGCATCAGTACAGGATTTAGGCTTATCAAACACTGATGACATGCTTTGTGGCTTCGCTGGCACAGGCATAATTCTTTTGCTGCACCGTTTAGATGAGTGCTGACATTGGGAAAATATGATGTACTGCTGACAGTGCAGCAAAACAGAGCTCTGTGCGAAAATTAACATTAAAGCTCATTGGAGAAAAGACAGAAAACATGCATATCTTTAAAGTTATTCACAAGACTGTGGTGAAATCAGCATTATCTAACGGATTTATGGTTGAATGCAAACAGATATCAAAATGCTTTAAGGTTTTCATATAAAGACTGTTGAGAAACCCTGATGTACTTTTACTCTTAACAGCGTAACTGCTGTGTAACGGAGCTGCAGCAATTGATTTATGGGTTACTATATTGAGTATTTATTTAATAACCTCCATCAATTATAAAAAAGGTTATTGGTTGTGGGCCAATTATTACAAATTAGATTTTCATGAAATCTAATTTATATGAGGAAAGGACTCACATTTGCATCTGAATGATATGGAACAACGCCTAAACCTCAAACTGAAGAATATAAACTGCTTAAATTAAGTCAGTATGGAATTGAAAGTTGTGTCTGTTTAACTTGCATCAAGTACAACCAATGTATTTTTTTAAGCAAAGGGTAAATAGTTCACTCCAGTATTTTATGTTGCTTCATAAAAGTGTATATTGCAAAAAAAATATAAAAAAAATTTCTACACATGTTCTTCTGAGTTGAGAATTAATTATTCTCAGGGTCGAAATTCTATTTTACACTGCTTATGACATTTGAGTGTTTAAATCTCAAATAGCTTACCTGATCTATCTCAGCTGCTCAGTGAACCCAAACAAACAGATGAACTAAGAGGAAATGACTAGCACCATGAGCACCATTTTCTCTAGTACATTAGACATTGTTGCTAGCCTGGGAAAACCCAGACAACTTCCGGCAAATTCAGATTTCCTCAAGAAGTAGTCTGGCAAAGAGCTCATTCAAGCCCATTTCCATGGCCTAGAAATCGCGGCACCAATCAGAAACGTTGAGGCGGGCTTTACACAATGACGATCGCTCTGATTGGTTTTAGGTCTATCCAATTGCGCCCAGAGGCATTTGAGCGACGTCCGTTCAACTTTTAAATGCATTATTATATTAAAATTGCAAACACATGAGGACAGTCTCCATGAAAGACCCACTGGCAGATGAACGTGCTGCTACATTTCTCTCCGAAACGGTAGGAAATTAAATTAGATTTAATAGAGGATTTGAACTGTGACAAGATGATTGACAGGGCAGTTTAAGTGTCAGGATGCACGCGACAGATCCGTCCGATAAAGATGATGAAGTAGTATGTCCCAAAGCTTGCCTACTTTTTTGCTACACATTCAAAAGTAAATACCTTTTCTTCACAAAAAGAGTACATACTTTTATGGCGTAGTGAAACTTAGGCGAATTGGGACGCAGCTTTACGTGATGACGATCGCTCTTGACGAGGCATTTGAGCGACGTCCGTTGGTGACGCCCCTTTGGAAATGATTTGTCTATGGAGCTTTGCCAGACCATAACTCAGTTACTACTGAGAATGGTCTGGTTTTAACCAGGCTACATTGTTGCACCAATTAGACTAAAAAAGGTTAGAGAGAAAACTAAAGCACCATGGTACAACAGTGCTACGCATGTTATCAAGAGAGAAACTCGTAATTTAGAGCGTAAATGGAAACAAACTAATTTAGAGGTCTTTAGAATCGCGTGGAAAGACAGTATGTCACATTATAAAAAGGCCCTAAAAGCAGCCAGGGCTGAGCATCTCCGCAAACTAATAGAAAATAACCAAAATAATCCAAGGTTTTTATTTAACACTGTGGCTAGACTAACAAATAAACAGATGTCACCTGAGCAAAATATACCGTTACAGTGTAGTAGTAATGATTTTATGAATTTCTTCACTGAGAAAATAGAAAGCATCAGAAACACAATTGTAAATGTACAATCTTTAATGGTGTCTTATGATTCAGCCTCAATTATCGCCCCTCAAGAACAACTACACCGCTTTACAACTATAGGACAGGAAGAGCTAAATAAACTTATCATTGCATCTAAACCAACAACATGTTTATTAGATCCAATACCCACTAAACTACTGAAAGAAGTGTTACCTGTAGTGGAAGAGCCTCTTCTCAATATTATTAACTCGTCTTTATCTTTAGGTCATGTTCCAAGAATATTCAAGTTGGCAGTTATAAAACCTCTCATTAAGTAACCACAATTAGATCATAATAACCTAGCAAATTACATACCCATTTCAAATCTTCCATTTATGTCTAAAATACTAGAAGAAGTTGTGTCCGCTCAATTGTGCTCTTTCTTATGGAAGCTTGTTTCCGCCACTGAATAATAAATAAATAATAATAATTGCGACTTTTTATCTCACAATTCTGACTTTTTTTCTCACAATTGCGAGATATCGAGTCAGAATTGTGACTTTTTTTCTCAGAATTGCGAGATATGAAGTCAGAATTGTGAGAAATAAAGTTGCAATTCTGAGAAATAAAGTCGCAATTGCGAGATATAAAGTCGCAATTCTGAGAAATAAAGTCGCAATTGCGAGATATAAAGTCGCAATTGCGGGATATAAAGTCACAATTCTGAGAAATAAAGTCGCAATTGCGAGATATAAAGTCGCAATTCTGAGAAATAAAGTCGCAATTGGGAGATATAAAGTCAGAATTGCACGATATAAAGTCGCAATTGCGTGTTATAAAGTCAGAATTGTGAGATATAAACTATTCTGTGGTAAAAAAAAAAAAAAGTCCGTCTTTTTTTCCCTTAGAATTGGACTTTATATCTCACAATTCTGAGAAAAGATGTCAGAATTGCGAGATATAAAGTCGCAATTGCGTGTTATAAAGTCAGAATTGCGTGATATAAAGTCGCAATTGCGAGAAAAAAAGTCAGAATTCTGACTTTTTATCTCACAATTGCGAGTTTATATCTCGCAATTCTGACTTTATAACACGCAATTGCGACTTTATTTCACGCAATTCTGACTTTATATCTCGCAATTCTGAGAAATAAAGTCAGAATTGCGAGATGTAAACTCGCAATTGTGAGATAAAAAGTCGCAATTATTATTATTTATTTATTATTCAGTGGCGGAAACAAGCTTCCATACTTTCTTGCAAGAAAATGATATCTATGAAAAATTTCAGTCAGGATTCAGGCCGCATCATAGCACAGAAACTGCGCTCGTTAAAATTACAAATGATTTACTACTAGCTTCTGACCAAGGCTGTATCTCAATGCTAGTTTTACTCGATCTTAGCGCTGCGTTCGACACTATAGATCACAAAATACTCGTAGATCGACTACAAAACTATCGACTACAAAACTGGTGTTCATGGACAGGCATTAAGCTGGTTTAGATCGTACTTATCAGACCGCTACCATTTTGTCTGTTTAAATGGGGAAAAATCGAAGATAACGTCAGTAAACTATGGAGTGCCGCAAGGATCTGTGTTAGGCCCTCTGCTATTCTCAATATATATGCTGCCACTTGGTAATATTATAAGAAAACATGGAATTAATTTCCACTGTTATGCTGATGACACTCAATTATATATTTCATCACGACCAGATGAAAACAATAAATTATCTAAATTGACAGAGTGTGTTAAAGATATAAAATACTGGATGACGTGTAATTTTCTGCTATTAAATTCAGATAAAACGGAGGTATTACTTATGGGTCCAAAAAACTGCCCACAAAACCTCTTACAATACAACTTTAATTTAGAAGGATGTCCTGTTACTTTATCCACTACAGTAAAAGACCTGGGTGTTATACTAGACCGCAACTTGTCTTTCGAAAATCATATTTCATATGTTCCAAGAACAGCCTTTTTCCACCTTAGAAACATTGCTAAGCTACGTAACATGCTATCTGTCTCTGATGCAGACGACTCGAAGCCCGTGAAGAGACGACTCCACGCCCGTGAGGAGACGACTCCACGCCTGTGAGGAGACGACTCCACGCCTGTAAAGAGACGACTCGACGCCTGTGTCCTTGCAGCCCATGAACTTATTCCCCCGCACCGCTCCTACTCATTGCCCACTGCAGCACACCTCATCCCTTTCACAGACTATTTCACTGTAAACCCTCTGGACCCTGATATCCATATCCAGCGTGGGTTTAATGAACTATGGGTGGGTGGGGATATTGTACTAATGGACTGATGATGACTTAAACTATGAACTGATAGTGGTCGTAGTTATTAAATGATTGCCTGATCATGTTGACATTGTGACGTATATGAATTTATTGTTTTATTTTGCGTATTTGTTTATGAATGGCCATTCAAATTTAATGTTTCATTGTTTGTTTGTTTTGTTGTAGTTTGAAAATATATGTATTATATCCTATATGGTTTTCTTGATCTCAATTTGTCAACTCTCTCCCAGAGTCGTTTATTAGAATCTTCTGATCGATTAACCTGCTAAATGAAGTTTTATAATTTTCTCAAGTATTATTAGCACACATATGGTACAGTAATTAGTCCCGAGGTAAATAGAGTTTGTCAGCTCCAGTTTGTATCCAGCCTCTCATGGAAACTTCAGATGCCCCAACACCCGTGCAGAGACGACTCGAAACCTGTGAAGAGACGACTCGACGCCCGTGAAGATACGACTCGACGCCCGTGAGGAGACGACTCGACGCCCGTGAGGAGACGACTCCACGCCCGTGAGGAGACGACTCCACGCCCGTGAGGAGACGACTCGACGCTTGTGAAGAGACGACTCGACGCCGACGATATGTTATGCCCTAAATTAATACATGATTTGAACTGTATTTTTCTATGTACATTTCTGAAATGCACTTTCTGTAAAGCTGCTTTGAAACAATATGTATTGTGAAAAGCGCTATACAAATAAATTTGAATTGAATTGAATTGAAATCTTTGAACATTGTCAAATGAATAAATAAGTAAAAGCTATTCTCATTAAATTATATGCAGAAAGTAACATTTTTAACGTATGAACAAGAATGAAGTTAAAGGCTCAGGGAAGAAGGAGGCGGGAACCGGCGAATGTTCAATACACTTTAATTATAAAATAAACAAACAACGAAATGAAAGTAAAGCAGCAGCTCCTCACAGACGACTGCCACTTAAACTAAGACAAAACAACAACATGAAGTCCATGTCTGGTCGTGTCCTTTTATCCTCCCGGAGCTCCTCCGCGAGACTCGAGCCCGATGAGGAAGTGCTCGCTGGTCCCATCCATTTCCAAGTCGTCAAAGTAATTGCTGAATGACACAGCTTCAACTCAAGCTCAAGCTTCCAAGCCCCGGACTCCACCTCAGCCCTTCCAACCCCTCGGCTCCACCATTGACAAGCAACCACCTGACAATTTCAGGTTGTTCCAGCCAATTCACATGTGTAATGTAGAACAAATGTGATATCTTCACATGTTTCACATAAATACCAGTGTAGGGTTGAAAATAATCAAAGATATTTGATAAGGAACAAAGACGTTTGCTTTACTGTTTCAAACCCCTTTTTTTCATACCACAATGGCCAGTTGGAATTCCTAAATACAAAAGGTGTTGATAGTGATTAAGGCCTGTAGGCCGAGATGTGTGTACTTCGGGGGTCTATGAATTGTCACACATTTAGTATGGTGGGGGAAGTTGCCATCCTCAGTTTGAATGTCTCACTTTGACTTCCAGTCACACAGGATAAAAAAAGATTGAACTGCTGCTCCTGGCTCTTCTTTTCTCTGCTCTCTCTTTTTTCATCTGTGTCCCTTTCCTGGTGCACTCTTTATTTGCCAAATCTTTTCTTTGTCTCTTTCTCTCTACACTGAACCACTGTAGGCAAACCACCCTTCCACCAGGCAGTGATTTTGTTAGGAAAGCAAAGGTTACTTGATTTTCTAAAGCTGCCATATTGGGCTTTCCCAATTATCCCATTCATTGTAATATCACTGATCTGTCACAGCTGATATTAAGCAAGGATAAGTGTTTCAGCACTGAATATTACACACTTCAGCTTTAAGAAAGTAGAAGTGAATAAGACGATGATAATGATGATTTTGGTTTTGGACTAGTTTCATAGAGCAGAACTTCCTCACCAGTAACAGCTAATTATAAATAATAAAACAGTGTTATAAATGATTGCCTTTTGAGTCCTTAGTGGTTTTCCAGCAGAATGTGGGTCACATTCATTTGAATGCACTTATCGGCTCATCTTTGGCTGTCGAACACTCATTAGGAGAAATAGTTGAGGGTAGCAATAGTTCAGCACATGAAAAGATCTCCAGGCATGTGTCTATAGAGCGGACTGTTCTCAGGGACAACTTCAGCTTCATAAACTGCTGGGTATTTATACGATTTTCATTTATTAATTTTTTTACTGTGAACTTAAGTTTACTCAGGGTTTCGTCATGTTGCCTAAGCCGAAAAGAAGAAGAAGAAGAAAAAAATCAGCATGGGATCTGAAAGATCTGCATTCAGGATGCATCACAATGTCTTTTGGAAATTTCATTGTTTTGCCTTTAAAATATGTTAACATGCATTAAACAATTAATTAATTGATGGGAATAAAAGATGCAATCAATAATATATGCTTGACCTATTTAAGACGGTTATCATGATCTCGGTTATTGTCATTTTTAAGTGTAATGCCACCCAACTCAATATACAAATCCAAGCAAATTTCACTCACAGAGAAGAAAGAACTTTGAACACTTATCTTTGTACCCTCACTCTGACCTTTTCCTCTGTCTGTGGCAACTGACAGATCTCTCATATCAAATGTTTCACTAAAGGTTGCCATTATTTTTGGGTTGCCAGTCATCAATCAATAGAATGCAAATGTTGTGTCTGCCTTATTTGATGTCCAAGCTGAAAATAGAACAATGGCATGTGGTTTTCAAGTTCAGTTTGTGTCTGGCTTATTTAAAAACAGAGAGGGAAAAAATAATATATGATGTGTATATATATATTTAAACAGAAAATGTATTTTAAATTGAAATAATATTTCACAGTATTCTTGTTTACACAATGTTTTTGATCAATTAAATGCAGCCTTGGTGAGCAATTCTGGTTATTATTCTGAATGGGTATAGACTGTGATAAATATAACTCATATTCTGTGATAAATATTTCACATAATTCCAGGCAGGGAATTCCATTCACCAAACACTAGTAGTGCACCTCCCATCCAATAACTGCAAAGACCTCTGTGCTTTGGTACAAAATTCAAACAATAAATGCCGTGTTGACATTTCAAGCAACAGCGTGAAGCATGAGACATCAGGAGGTATGTTTAAAAATACAGTACAACTTATTGAAATGTATCATATCTCTCATTTATTCGCTAAATAAGTGTTTCAATCACGGAAAGATAATAATAAACAGCTTGTGAACAACACGTAATGTAATGTTGCATTTACCTCAGGACATTCTCCAAAGTTCACAGTTCATTACTTAGCTATACAAATCATTCAGTTTTTTTATTGTGATTGTCATATGGAAATAAACAGTAGTTGAATATAATAGTTGATAAAAGATTATAGTAATGTACTAAATGTGAGTTATAGTTATATAGTTTATGGTTATCATACCGTCTATAGCACAAGCATATGACTGCAGAAAGAAATTCAAATTCATATACCTGTGAGTATAATATAATTTGTTTTGCATTACTCTATTTTACCACTTGTAACTAAAAATGTCCTTCAATTAACTTACAATGCAGTTGAGGGGAAACTAAGTAATCTCTTAATGTGTTGGGTTCATGGCTGGGTCATCTCTTTTAGCTGAAATCCTTTCATTGGATGTGAAGTATAGATTTGAGGGGCAAAAGTCATGGGAAGTTTCTGCTGTTCTGCTGTCATTAGAGGCATCAGTGCTCTGATTGCCACTGGCCAGTAATGTAATAGCAGGGTTACTGTTGCCACCACTGGTACATCCTGTTGTGCCATCAACCCTTCATTTGTCATGCCGTCAACTTTGCCTTTGCTTCACGAGGGTAAAACAAACCTTTAAGCCCCTTTCACACAGTGTGTTGATCCCAGGAAATTGCCGTAAAATTGCTAGAGTTCCATCTGTGTGAACGCAAACATGTCCCGGGATTGATGCCGGGATCAGTCCCACAACGTGCCCTGTGTGAACAAAAGCCAGGACCAATGCCGTAAGGGGTGTCGTAGTGATAACTTGACGCACAACTTAATGACGGCTTATCGAATTAACACGTTGAAAAGAAGTCATAATCGAAAAAAAGTTGTGATTTGACCACGTTGTGTACATAAACAACAAAGTTAATGCCAAATATAATGCCTGATCAGTTGCCATGTTTTTCAAAGCAATGCAAACACTTCCGCTGTTGTACCACAACATGTTTTCGATGCGTACGTTACACGTCACGTGTCTTTACTGGATCTTTACGGGATTTGTGTGAACGCACTCACAGATTCCGGAAAATCAAATGATCCTGGGACGAATCCAGGGACACATTATCCGTGTATTTTCCGGAATCTCTGTGTGAAAAAAAGAGGTTTTTCAAACTATTAACATTTGCTGGTAATGTGAAAAAACAAGCCGTTACTGGATAAACATTCTGGAGAGGCCTAAAATGAGTTGCGTTCTATAAATCTATGAGGACTGTTGATAATTTTACTAATTTCCACAGGTTTCGCGCTCACACCAAAAGCACGTGCACCACTGATCTATGTAAGTGGCGCTCACATAAAGCCAACTCCCAAACAGCTTGTGAGTCGCAAGTACCAAAATCTTTGGCTTACTATGCTTGAACAGTCAAATAAACACAAATTATGTCAAAATGCCCGTCTTGGCGAGCATTCAGTTAAACACTGACAGTTTTGGAACATAGACATATGAGAAAGAAAATGAATGCTCTGTAACAGTATATTGGATCAGTCCATAAGATTTTAAAGTGACAGTAGCCTAATAAACCTACTTCATGTTAATTAAAGAACAGAAGAAAAAGAGAAAATCACTCACTGCTCTCGACTGAATAACTTTAATTGTAAGCATTAATCTGCATTTAAAATTGACAATGAATTCTATCCAGTTTTATTTTATATTTGGTTACTTTCATTTCTGCGGTAGCCCATTTCTTACCAGAATACTACTATTAGACCCACATGAAAAACTTTAAACCATATTTATTTAATATCTCTCTTTATTCTATTACATTTGCTTGTGCTGTTGTTTGAAATTTGTTAATTTGTTCTTATTTTTTTACTGACTTGTTTACTTGTTGTGGAAAGCAGGGCGGGTCCGGGAGCCATGAGAGAACACGCCGCACCGGCCTCGTATCTCACGGAGGAGCTACGGAAGCATAAAAGGAGGAGCGACGACATTGAAGGATGAGAGAGGACCAGGTCTGAACTTTATGTTATGTTTTGTTTATGTGTGTGCGGCACTTGTCCGTGAGGGGCTGCTGCTTTTACTTTCGTTTTGTGTTTGTTTTATTATTAAAGTTTTGAACGCTCACCGGTTCCAGCCTCCTTCTTCCCTGAACAACATACCTTGTTACATTTTAGGTTTTTTTTTTTAATGAAAATTTAATTTTGCATTCAAGAAAAGTATATTTTTGTTTGTATATGCTGCCAATTATTGTTCTTAGAAAGAAAATCGTAATCGGCAAAAATCTGTTAAAAAAATCGGCCAAGAAAATATCAATCGTTGCATCTCTAATTAAAAGGGATGTAGAATATAAACATATCTTGACAAAAACTGAGAGTTTTAAAATCTCGTGGAGGGATTAATCAAACAAGGAAAGACCAGACAACTTCGCAAATAATAGTTTGCAGACATGAGTTTTAATTATTTTTGCATTAAGCCATTCATTACCCACACATCAAACTAACAGCCTGCTCTGTCAAACACAATGAAAACACCATCCATCCATGATGAAGTAACTGGAAAGTTTAAAAGCAAAGTTTGCTGGTAAGTGATTGGTAACTGACAATATAATCCTGGTAGTGAAATGTACTCTTTTAATGTGCCTTTTTGAATTAATAACATGTAAAAAAAGGAAGCACTTTTCTATGCAGAACTCACAGCCAGCATATGTTGCAAGCGTCTACCAAAGCATTAAATGTAGAAAAAGTTTGACATTTACAGACTTTTACAATTACAGAATAAAGACTGTAAAAAAAAAAAAAAAAAACTATTACGGTTCATACAACAGAAGTCTATGCGGGCCAAACTGTGAATGATTTGTCATTGCTTTCATATAAAATGCATTCAATGACCAAATTTCCCACAATCCATGAGCACTTTTGTCATTCATATTCACCATCTGTAAAACATATTTTCAGCACATTTTTGCTGAAATGCTAACACAACCACATTCAAATCAGAATGATAGAAAACTCTGTGCAGTTTTACAGGATTTATATTGAAATATAAAATCTTAGCAGAATATTTACAATGAAATTAAATAATAATTATTACAAACTCAACTAATTGCAATTTCAGCTGAAAGCCAACCCAGGTGTCCTATTTTTAGTCTATATTACAGTAGTGCATTTTTGGTAAATCAGGGGACTGGCTTCAGAATGATTTTGTTAGGAAACATTGAGTTTGGAGTGGCAGAGAGAGGGAGGACTAGAATTTTCACAGTACTATACCTCCATCAATCCATCCACCTATGTTTCAAAGTGATTGTCATGTGTAGGGTCATGGGGAGGCTGGAGTCTTAGCGTCTCAGTTCGTAGGCAGGAAAACACCCTGGACAGATGGCCTGTCCATCACTGGATGAGACACACACATTCATATTCACATGTTGTGGTTATTGTTGTTTCAACTTTGTATTTTTTTTTAAAGTACTATAGCCTATGTAAAGATTATATTTGGTGTATATATATATATATATATATATATATATATATATATATTTCTTTTTTATGTCAGTAAAAACTAAATCTTATTCTTATCATATAATGAATATTTATGTGGAAAAAAAAAAACATTAAAACTTTACAAATAAAAGTTCAGCATTTATGTAATGCTCCCTGTTGTTAGTGTTTTTTTAGGTCAGAGTGTGATGAATGAAATGCATGTTTACTGAATGAGAATTGTTGCACGAGTTATGGTGGAACAAACTTATTTTGAGACATATTGTTATGGTTCGTGTTTGTTTGTTCACTTTAGAGTTTGTTTTTGATCTGTTCTGTTCATGTCTGTTCAAAAAAAAAAAAAAAAAAAACTTTGTCTGTTCTTTCAGAGCAGTTTCACTGTCAAACAACAACAGTGTAAAACATTTCCTGATAATAATTGTAAGGGTTCTTCCATAAAATTTTCAGGAGACATTCATGGAGTCAACAAAGTGTAATTTTATTGACTGCAACACTTACTTATTAACAACACTTTGTGCAGAAAAAAGAGGAAATACATCTATACACAAACTCAAATAAACAAAATAAAAAATCACATTTATCATAAAGCCATAATGAAAATACACTTAAACATACACACACAAAACATCTTTTAAACACATTCAAATTAACACACAACCCCCCAAAACATATTGTCCCAAGAACTACATTTCCCATAATTCCCAACCGAATACATCAAGGACACCAGGAAAGGCTGTGCCCATTTAAGCCCACCGGCAACTATAGTTGCCGCAGTGCATAGTTGTCATTTTCCTTTTGTAAATATTTTTCTAGATGTTGTCCATGTTTTATTTCTCAATGACATGCAAGCAAACAACCAAATAAAGGATTTCAAGAAAAAAAAAAAAGGTATTCACTTCCTCCCTGTCACATGAGGCTGTCAACTTCCTACCCCTACTTCCAGGAAGCAGGGCGAAGGCAAACCCTCCCAAAGAAAGGTCATTTTCATGTTACTAATAAGTATTTTTTGTTGACATATATATATCTACATAATCATGAAGGTCTCTAGAATCATCCAAACAAAACTAATCTTACAAGAGATCTATAGTTTTTCTTCATTCTATTTATTTGTATTTATTTATTTTCATTTAACTTTTTGATACACAATGCCCTGTTATGGCTGCACTTTGTTCTGCACTACACTCTAAACAAAAATGGTGCTAAATAGCACTAAAAGTGGTTCATTGGCTTGTAATCATAGGGGAACCACTTTAAGTGCCATATAGCACCTACCTTTGTCAAATGGTGCTATGTAGAACCATAAGAGGTGCCATATAGCACCTTAACCACCCCAAAGAACCGCTAAAGAACCGCTGAAGAACCAAACTGGGCTTAACAGGTTCTTTAAATGGTAGTGGTGCTATATAGCACCTTAACCACCGCAAAGAACCCCTGAAGAACCGCTGAAGAACCATTTTTTTTTAGTGTGTATGTTCCACAACTTTAACCCTTGTGCGCTGTTCGTTTGCGGTTTACAGTCAGGCTGTTTGGGGTCTGAGAGACCCCAGGCAACAAAATGTAATTTTGTAACAATATACAGTATATATTTTAAACAAATGTAATTTTACTCAGTTTATTAATGTTTTTACTCTACATTTGGACAGTTTTACTCCACAAAATGTTCAAAAAAAGAAAAGAAAAATTCTCCAAAAAGAAAAAAAAAAAATTAATAAAAGATTTGCCTTATAAAATACCCACATTTTTAACTTTCATTCATGGACATAACATGTATAATTTGACATGGTTTAGTGTAAGATTTTTGGCCACATCTTGGAAAATGCAGATTTAAAAGTAAAAAAAAAAAAAAAAAAAAAAAAAAAAAAATCACTTTAACCAGTAGATGGCTGCAGAGCTCTAAAAGTACTAAAAGTTTCAAACTAAAAGACATATTTTCACAAGTTTTTCCAGTTAGATTCATATCTACATTTAATGGAATCACAATTATAACAATAAAAGTTACTTTTTGTCAAAGTTTGGCCGTTTTTGTACTGAAAAAAAAATCTGTTTTTCAATAATGTTACATTATGATTAGAATCAAACCTGATCAGGATGTTACAAAGAGAAAAGTTGGAGTTTTTAGAGTTTATCATTTATTTCAAACATCTGTTTTTCATATAATTCTACAAATTTAAAGTGTGCCACTTCATTTCTGTCTATGTGTGTTCTATGTTGTTTCTGATTTTGAGGATGAATTTTGTCCATTGATCAAATTCATTTGATTCTAATCATAATAACATTACTGAAAAACAGATTTTTTTTTTCAGTACAAAAAGTGGCTAAACTTTGACAAAAAGTAACTTTTATTATTATAATTGTGATTTCATTATATGTACATATGAATACAACTGGAAAAACTTGTGAAAAGATGTCTTTCACTTAGTCAAAAAGCAAATAGCAAATAGTGGTGCTCTGCAGCCATCTACTGGTTAAAGTGATAATTTGTTACTTTTAAAACAGCATTTTCCAAAAGATGGGCAAAAATCTTACACTAAACCATGTCAAATTATCCATGTTATCCCCATGAATGAAAGTTAGAAATGTGGGTCAAAAAGACCCTGAACAGCGCACAATGGTTAAGGCAAATGGATTTGTTGTTTGTTGTGTTTTCATATTCAAGATATTATAAGCTAGATGCAGTTTTTTTGGGTCTGCATCAAATGTTCTTCGACTTTTATACATAATAAATTTGTTTATGAATAAAGATTGATCTGTTGAAAGCAGTTATTTTGAGATAAATGCCAAATGTTCTCCTCCTATTCGTATTTTACATTGAAGGGGTGCATACAACATATTTGCCCACCGGCAACTATAGTTGCCACACATTCAAATATGATTTTCAAGAAAGAAAAAAAAAACCTGGGGAAAATAAATGCAGAACATGTTCACATAGGACACTATTAACAGGATTATATGCATGAAATCATTCAGAAAAAATTGGGCACAAATGGGTTTTAATTCCAAGCCTTTGTTCCATGCTGCAGTCATGGACCCTGGCGGAACCACAGGTAAGATGTACACATTTAAACAAACTTAAATAAAATGTTAAACCCATATCTTGGTTGTGGTCTCATTTACTCTATAGCGTGCACTCTAGAAATAAATGATTATTGGCTTTGTTGCTCTTTGGGGTTTACAGCACCAAATAGACAACATGTGTTTGGGTAAATAACATTTAAAGAAACAAAATAATTACACAGGAATTTGTAAATAAGCAGACAAAAAAAACCAAAAAAAAAAAAAAAACATAAATCCACCTAGTACAAACAATATATAAATTTCATATACAAAGTAAACTAGAACCATTCAAATTAAATGTTCATACGGTGTGGCCTTAGCCATCACATTAATAATAAGACAAATCCAACATAAAAAAAAAAATAAAATAAAAAAGATATGAATGAAATAAACTAATTAGCCTAAGAGCCTACTATACAGAAATGTAATAAAGTAATAATGTAAAAAAAAAAAAACATTGCATAGTCTTCACTGTATGAATTAAATATACATTGATTACTATTTTTATTCAGTGAAGAGCTGTGAATGATTCTCATGTTATCTTTTGTTGTTTGATTAACAATAAATGACAGAGAGAGCAGCGGGTTTATTAGACTGCTGTCACTTTAAGACCAAATGCTCAGACCTAATACCCTGAACAGCATTCGATTACTTTTCCTGCTGATAGATACAGTGAAGACATAACTGAATGGATTTAAGAATAAAAAAATAAAAAAAGTCCCCAATATGGACTTTGACATATTTTTGCGTGTATTTGTCTGTTCAGATGCACACCCGAAGCCCAGAAATAGCATGTACTTGTCCGTGTCCCTTTCCATCTCAAACCGCATGGGCAGAAAGCCGCCTGTTGAAATGCATCTCTTTCGCAGCTCAATGTGCTTTTACACGTGACGTTACATGATTCGACTGATTTGGATGTTACGTATGGTGCACTACTTTAAAGGAAAGGAACGGAAAGCAGCATTATGTTTTCATAATCGTTGGAAGCCAAAATCAAAAAACGAAACTAAAACACAGCCCTAAATCATTCTTGAGAGCAAGGGGCCCCCTGGTGGTTTGGGGGCCCTACGCAACTTAATTGCGTACTTTGAGTATAGGGAGGACCGGCACTGTTTGGAACTAAAAACTATGAATCATATCATTTATGGTGGAAAACTGTAAAAGGACATTCCCAGAAGTCCCTGCATAACACATCAAATCACATCATAAATATCAGCAATGTACAAAATGTATATATGTTTTTATTATTACTTGAAGGTAAGTTACTATGGTAATGTTTAATGCATTCTTTTAGTGTTATGTGTGTTACCCTGGCGATTTTTAGTCTTTGTATTGTGCTCGTCTATACACAAGTATTGACCATGTTTTATGGATGAACTCTGATTCATCATGTGGATTTTTACTGTACCATCTGTATGTATAATCATGATGGATGTCAGGACATCTTAAGGTAAAAGGCAGATTTTGTTAGTTCAGGTAGCTTGACATTAATATCACTTAATCACTTTTACTGTGAATTTCTGGCAACCACAGCTGTCTGCTTTTTCCTTTTTTCTATTTTTTTATATACTTTATTTTCATTTTTCAGTTTACAAGAACAAGAACCAACACAAACAAACAACCCCCCATCCCCCCTCCCCAAAAGGATACTCCATTATTTTAAAGTAGGTATCCAATGTTTCGAGGTCAGTCACATTCCAGTAACACATTATCCACATAATCTAGATAGGGCTGCAAAATTTTAATAAAGGTGTTGTATCCTTTTCTAAGGTTATATGTAATTTTTTCTAAAGGCACACAGTTATTCATTTCTAAATACCATTTATTTATGGATAGAGGGGAATCAGACTTCCATGTGACAGCAATACACTTTCTGGCCACTGCCAGGGCTATTTCCAAAAATTGTATTTGAAATTTGTTAACACAAACAAACAACCCCCCATCCGCCTGCATTTTTCCATTTCAGTAAGTTTGGGTAAAGCCATAGTGTTGTTCAAAGTACTTCTCAGAAATGACCGCAGTTGAAGGTAACAAAAGAAAGCATTGTTAGACAAATAATTTTCCTCTTAATGGTTCAAAAGTCATGAAAAGTCCGTTCTCATAACAATCCTCCAATTTATGAATCCCATTATGATGCCAGGCTTCCAGGATCTTATTGTTTACAGTCATAGGGATAAGTTCGTTTTGCTTTAAAGGGGATTTTGGTGACAGTCCTATCTCCTTGCCAATGGTTTTATGTACATCATACCAAAGTTTAATGAGATGTAACAAAATTGGGTTATCAGTCTTTTTTGACACAATTCGGCAGTTTTATTTGTAAACAAACTTTGGTAAACAAAAATTGTCTTTCAAAGAATAAAATGCAATATGAACCCAGGACGGAGTGTCATTCTCGAACAGAGACAAAAGAAATCGCATTTGGACTGCAAAGTAATATTTTTTGGGTAATGTAATAAGCAGTGTTTGAAAGAGGTACTGCAACCTCTGTTTTTTAATGCAATTAATCCTCCCGATCAAAGTGATGGGAAGGCAAATCTATCTGTGTAGATCTTCCTCAATTTGTTAAGTAGTGGAATATAATTCAATCTATAAAGATTTTTTAAGTCACTTTCCACAACTATACCAAGATATTTTATTCCAGTAGTAGTCGAATGTTGTTAATGGAATTATTTCACTTTTAGCATAGTTTTATCTTATATCCTGAGACAGTACCATAGGTGCCCAAAAAATCCTGTAGTCGAGTAAGGGAGTGAGAAGGGTCTGTTAGATATAAGAGAACATCATCAGCTAATAAGTACATTTTATGGGTTGTCTGACCAACCTTAAAGCCCTTTATATCAGGGTTCCTTCTGATTGCCTCCGCCAAAGGCTCAATGGCTAAGGCAAACAGACTTTGGGACAGTAGACATCCATGTCTACTGGATCTATTTAGGGAAAACGGTGATGAGTTTTGCCCATTAGTAGTAGCTTTTTACCTTTTTATCCTAAATTTAACAGGATATGTATACAGTGTTGCTAGGTGGTTGTTTGGTGGCTGTCTACAAGCCTAAGTACAAAAAGTTCACCCCAAAGTCTCTATGATGTTCTGGTCTCTAGATATAACTCTGGTCCCACCTTCAATTTCTATTTATTACATTCTCCACCCATTTTATAAGTCTGATAGAAAGGTACAATAATAGTGCACCCCTCCCCAGTAAGCCGCATATTTGAGGTATCATTATATCTGCAGCACAAATGCAGGACGAGTTAATGTTTAATACTTAATGGTTTGTTTAAATTGCATAAGTGATAGTTGCCTTAACCAGAACCACAAATTAAAAATTCATATTAGGAAAGGAAGTAGATATGAGTACAAGAACAATTTATTGGGTGAACAAAGCTTAAAGCTGTGCTGTAAAGAATAGGTGTCTAAGTGAATGGTGGAATTAAAGAAAAAACCTAAAGTTGGAAAATAAAGTATGAAAGGTCTGACATGACCAAACCGATAAGGAAGCATCAGCAAGAAACCTGCTGGAAGAAAAAAAAAAAAAGAAGAAGAAAAAAAAGAAAAAAGAAAATTCAATAAAGGTCTAAAGGGAAGAAACAAAGCTTTGGAGGAAGGCGAGAGAAAGATATTCAGAACTAAATAATTAATTCATCCAATTTTCTAACTTATGAAAGCATATTCAGTGCAAAAAAATGGCCTAATATTACATTTTTAAAACAAAATTACACTCCGGTTATCTGGATTGAGGCAAGAGCAAAGGGAAATTAAAACAAGCAGAAGAAAGAGGCTTCAACTGGAGAACAAAAAGCATGCAAATTTACATGTTAGATTCATGCTAAAGCTCCCTTTAAACTTCATTATTTCCATTCAGTACCTTTCACACCAACTTTTCAATATGCCTTTATATCAAAGCAGGTCTCAAAAAGGCACAAAGTTTTAGTATGTCTAAGTTTGGCCTTCAGCTTTATGCTAAGTTTTTTGATACTAGCCCTAAAACGTGATTAGAACCCACAACTTTGCTTAAACTGTTTTGCATCCTCAATAAACCGGCATACTGCAATGCCCCCAGACCGAGGACACCAGATTCCCAGCCAGCAAGTTAGCAGAACTGCCAGCATAATGCATTTTAAAAGCGTGAATATTCTTTGAATATTTCTGTTAGATCAAATGTGTGCAGCACAGCTGGACATGGCCTTACACAAATATGTGTATGAAATGAGTCAGCACAGTGTATAAACATCACAGCTGATACATTTTGACGGGAGGCATTCATCAAATTAGCCCACTCTTCCATGTAGATTACAGTAGGAAAGCTTTAATTATTTTAGTGAATCATGCATAACTCAAGAGGAAAGAAATAAGTTATGTATTATTTGCAAGTTGTACATTTGCTTAATGATATCGCACTATTGTTCTGTTCCAAAACCAAGAGGTGTCTAAACAATGTCTAAAAAAAATCAAGATCACTTATGAAATCTAATTTGAGCCATTTTCTAATGTACAGTAGCATAACATGTACTGTATGTTTAATGGAGAAGGTGCTCCCATAATGCATTGCATCAAATTCTGTGAAAAATAAATCCAAGATGGCTGACAAGGTGGGAGAAATTTTGATTAGCCTTTTTTTTTTGGCTTCCATGTTAGTGGTGCTTGCAGGGTAAACTTTTTCTCTGGTAACAACAATGGCTGAGTATAATGAGAACAAGTCTCAAAATCCAAGTCTTTCTACAAATTAAATATTATGAAAATGTTTAATCTTCCAGTGGTCCACTCTACAAAGCTTGAACATTTACATGTAATTGAACATGTAATAGACACCGCAATATATTCACTTTTTGAGTTTGCTTCTGGCTGTCACAAATACAGATAATACAGATGGTGCTTATAATTAAGGCCGTTTTCACACTGAACGACTACCTGAAAGAGAACAGGGAACAAGCGCGCTCTGACTAGGACCGCAACAAACGTGCCTAGTGTGAAAATGCCTAAGTTAGTTACGTCAGTCAATGTGTCTGTTTGGCTGTCATTCAATGTGTGTGTTGTCCAGTAGCGACTCCTGGCCAAAAATGTAGGTAGGGCAGATTCTGGGTCTTAGCGCTATGATAAACATTTTGTAAGCTTTATATTCTAATCACTGAGCACATCAGACACAGTTTTGGCAGAATTCAGATGTCCTTGCATTATTCAGCCTGAGGGTGGCGCTCTAATGATGACTGATGATTTTACTTTTTTTTTTGATGAAAAATGATTGACACACTTTAGTACATAGAATTACCTTATTTTATTTATTGAATGTTGTTGAATGTTGCAAGTTAGGAATTCCAGTGAGGAAAACAAAGTCATGTCTATTCTCAGAACAAAAATAAAACAAACACAGCAGAACTTCTGTATATAAAAGCTATTCACAAGAGCACGTTTAAATTAAAGGGTTTATACTTTCATTAATTTGATACGCTACTCGACATAGGAAGAACTGGCATGCCAACTAGATACTGACCTGATGTAGACACATAGCTGAAGCGGACTGATAGCATCTTGTTCTGGAGGGAGGTTTACGTAAGGTCACATGAAAATAATAAGGGCAGCCAGAAATCTGCCCCAATGGCTCTCTATGAGAGCGCGCTGCAGTTATATTTTTTACCGCAGATTTACACTGCAAATATGTGTGGCGCTGTAGAGCTAAGGAGGGCTCCGAGACCAGCTGCCCCGCTTAGTATTATAAATACATGCCTGCCGAATCCATGCGTTTTAATATATCTACCATTTTAATATATCCTGCTCACTTTACGACTTAAAATAGTCTGTAAAATCCGAAAAATATTTGTTGCAGAATGCTGAACACATTTATAATTTATTATTAATTCAGTGCATATAGAGGTATGTGTTCGGATTAATATTTTGGTGGGGCCCTGCCCATACAGACAGCAGTGTTGCCAGGTTTCAGTTGAGGAAAGGAGCAAAAACTCAAGATGCAGAGTTATAGGCTTTATTTAACAATACAGGTTAAAGTCTGAGGTCCACTAGTAGCTGGACTAATTTGGGCAAAGGGGGAGTAAAAGCTGATAATAATCAGTGGGAGAGCAGACATCTCGAGGTTTATTCATTAAAAAAGGAATAATTGTGTCTGATTGGTTCAGATGCTACTGACATCACATCCTGTTTTTGGTTTGTTTACATGTCTTTGGTCAATGTTGCGTTCATATCTCAGTCGAGCCTTTTCAGCAGTACTGGTACACTTGTTAGTGCAATCACATCAGAGCTAATTTATTCTTACCAAACCCGTAAACACACCCTCTGAAAACTTTTCTTTCCGCAATGTTCTTGGGAAATAATTAGCTTTCAGTAGAGTTGGGGAGTAGCTAACAAGAAGCAACGCTATTAAGTTAACTACATTTTTCAGTAGCTTGACAGTAAAATGCTGTAATTTATATAAATGTATTTAATTAACATCAACACTTTAACATCAAAATGTATTAGTTTGCAATTCATGCAGTATGATAAAAGTTTTCTGAGGTCATAGCATAGTCTTTTCCAAGGAACAGTGTTAATTTCAGCTGGAAACTGCAGTGAATTGTATAAATTTTTGTAGTTTTGCACGTTTTTCCAATGAGCCTAGTTGGCATATCTACGCTGCATAGACTATCATGTTATTAGCTTAGCAACATACTGTACTAACACCAATCTTGACAGAAATCAATTGCAAGTTGAGATTCTCAGCTTGAGCGTGGAGTTGTAGAGTGTTCCAGCTAAATCTCTTCCTTTACGAAAATTAACCATGGTTTTAGTAAAAGTGTATTAACCATGTTTTTTTGGTGGATTGATTACCATTTGTATAACAGGAGTTTTACTACAAATACCATGGTTAAACTATGGTCAGTGTAGCAAAACCATATAGTTAAGTAGTTTTTAATCATTATTATTTGTAGTAAAACCATGGTTAATTTTTGTAGGGGTTATAAGTGTCACCATTGCTTTCATTGACTTTCATTTTGTTTTCATTAGTCATGTGCCTTTGTTCTGATTAATGTCACTCATCAGTATCCTTGGTTACAGTACCATCATTATTAGTTAATCTGTGTCAACTGTGTTAGTTTAATCATCTTGTTTTAGTTTGTGTGTAGGGTCACCTTATCCTGCACTCTTTGTCTGGTATCGTTAACAATGGTGTGTGTTTGTTTTCTTTGTATGGATCGCTACCTGTCGGATTATTATAAATGAAGTAACCCGTTTTGAATCTTCATCTTCTGTGTCTACGTCTTCCTATCTGCCTGCACCTGTTACAATATGATTCCAACATTGTTAGAATGTTGCCTGAGAGTCCAGCTGCCTGACAGCTTAATAGGTTTTGAACACAACTCATGAATGATACATGAGGTTAGTAGCCCTTCTTTCAATATTAATGTTGGTTTCTACTTTCAGTAATTACCAGAATAACACATTATAAATGCATTGTTTCTACACATCCAATGGGTTAACATGTCTTTTTGTTTCTTTTAAGTCTTTGATGTGTGCAATCTCATATGAGGTGTGATTTCATTAAAAATGTGCTTAATAGACAGTTTGTGTCAGTTTTTGCTGTCATGCAAAAAAAAGTTAAGATATGCTAAACAAGTATTTTATTTGTAACTGTACAATACAAACCCAATAAAGTCACAAAGACTATTGAGGGCAAAAGAGCTCAAAATGAAAGTTCAGTTTTACTGGCATCACCAATAGGCTATGCCTTCATTCCTTCATAAATATTAAAATGCTTGCTGTCTCATTACCAAGTTTGCCCTTTTCAGTGGAAACTTTGAAAAATCCCTTGCTTGATAAAAGGGGGTTGTGTGTGTGGAATGATAAGAGAGTTTAGTGCAGAATTGAGTGTCCTTTATTGGCAAACACAAAGCGCACACACATCAACCATGGCCAAGATTTGACTTCATCTATTAAACGTGGATCAAGTGTGAGACAGATTATTTCACTGCAATGAGATGCGCTGTCACTGGACTGACCAACAAAATGCATTTCACTTTAAGGATCTCTGAACTGATGTTTCCTCTGTGAATGTTTGCTTGAGAGTTTTGGAATCTGTGCAATAGGTTGACAACATTTCCATTCCATGTATGTCCATAATGTAATATTGGGTTCAAATGAATTGGAGTAGAAAATGTTTAATTCATGCCTTGCTTAATTAGTCCTATGATATATATTGCGTTAATATGTATTTGCCAATATGTTTGTTTGAAAATGTGTCCTGGAAGCCTCCATTAATTCAAAAATGTCATGTTAGAACTATAAACTTGAACAGTTTCTGAGCAGTTGCTGCATGGAGTAACAAGGAGGCAATTGTGTGACATTATTAAACGAGAAGCTAATATTAGGTAACATACAGTTTAAACACATTTAACACAGTGTTTTTGACCAAATCGATGGAGTAAATGATTCAATATTCTTCAGCGATTTTTACTTTACTTCTTGCCACCTGGTGTGGTCATATTAGCAACATTTCCCTGGAAAAATGATGAATTAATGTGAATAATGAGAATGTTCGCACAACAGCTATGTAACAATTTTAGTTGAACTAGGTTTCCTGGCCTTTAGGTTCCCTGATTTCCCTTGACTCGGCTGTATTCAGGCCCCACAAACCTAAATCAAAAACTATATGATGGCAACCACACTTTTTGTTGACAAAAGCACCTCATGAAACAAACTGCAGATGCATTTTCTCTCTTTTTTTTTGTGGTCTCTCTGCTCTTACATCTATGAGTGTCCACACTGACAGCTGAAGGCAACAAAACATCAGTGTGTGCATCTCTTTACCTCTTACTCGCACAAACAGCTCTCTGTTCCCGAGTTCTCATGGGAATCTATCTTCTCATATCAAAACAAAGGGTATTCATCAAAGGTCTGCCTCATGGCTGCCACATCAAAACAACATAAGTGATAATAAAAAGCAGAAAATAATGTTGCTGCCAACAATACAGAAAGCTTTTCCGGCTTCTCTACATAAAGACGGTGATTTTATTTCATTTTGGTTTCCGAAACCTGCTGATAAACAAGAGACACATTGTTATTATTCCATCAACTGGTCCATCTGTGCACAACATCACAAACAAAAGGATGCCCGCTAGAGTGATTCTTCCTGCTGTAATTCCGTTTGTTTGCTGTCTGTTGGTCCAGCATGTGTTTTTGAAAGTTTCTACCTGGTACTCTGTACTTCTGTGTCAAGCCTGATCAAAGTGGCAGACATGTTCTTGGAGGAAATGCCCGGTCATGAACTCTGCTTAACCACATCATTAATCAGCATGCTCAATCCTTATGGACAGAAATCCACTGTCAGAAGGAGAGAAGGCCACTGACTCGGCTAGGTTGAATATTATTGCTAAGTATAACCAACAGCAGACATTTGGTATTCATGCTGTAAATGAAGTGATTTTTCAGACTAAAAGTGTGTTCCATAAGTGCGTTTCACAAAGTGGACTCGAATTCAATGGGAGCATAATCTGCAGTTCAAAGTGCACTGCAAAAAAAACATAGGGAATAAGGGTACATCAATATGTAACTGGTCCCTATTTAAACCATGTCAAGCATGATTCAAACTGATCAACACAAATAAACAGAAGTTTGACTGAAATAAATGCAGTAACGTGTATATATATATATATATATATATATATATATATATATATATATATATATATATATATATATATATATATATGTATATGTATATGTGTGTGTGTGTGTGTGTGTGTGTGTATTGTATATATGCTTCAGGTGTCAAAGAAAGCACTGGAAATAGCATGCATTCAACGTACAGGAATCCAGAAAAAAAACATTGGAACAAAAGCTTTATTTAATTTTCATTCATTTTTTTCAGGGACTGTGGAGGGCATTCTTTATTAAGGGTTTTTTTGTTTGTTTGTTTGTTTTTTTACTCTAAATTGTAGCAATATTGTGGTGTTCAAATATTTTGTGTCATATTCCCAAACCTAAATTGAAGAACATGTGGATGAACTGAACTGAGAGTTAAATATTTAAGGCCTGTTCACACCAAGGATGATAACTAATTTTTTTTTTATAATCATACAAATTATATGACAATAGAGAAGTCTACACCACAGCTATATCGATAACAACACAGAGGAACGACATTGGTCTATGTATCATCCGAATGATTAATCATTTCATTCAATCTGGCAAACAAAAAAGTGTAAAAAACAATGTTTTGTATAACGAGAAATGGAAAACGGCTTGTTTTTAATTTTAACATATGGAAAACGATATTTTGGTAGGATATTGCCCTTTTTGTTTGTGCTTTATAAATCGGTGCAACAATGTTAAATGCTCAGGGAAGAAGGAGGCGGGAGTCATAAAGAGTCAGTACGGCACAGGCAAAGTTTTTACCCTTTAATTCAAATATATTCGTGCACCACAACTCACTGTTAATGGCATTTTAAGCAGAAATATGTTGCTGGGCATATAATTAGTGCTGGTGTGACAGTGAAATAATACAGTGTAATATTTCAGTGTAATAATAATAATAATATTTGGTGCACACAGAATTTTTTTTTTAAACAAATCAGTTTTCTTTTCCTAAAACAATAAATTGGATGAAACATAGACCAATATCATTGGAATCACTTTCAGAAAGTTTTTTTCTTCTTTCTTTCTTTCTTTCTTTCTTTCTTTCTTTCTTTCTTTCTTTCTTTCTTTCTTTCTTTCTTTCTTTCTTTCTTTCTTTCTTTCTGTCTTTCTTTCTTTCTTTCTTTCTAACTGATGAATGATAAACACATTGACAGCCAATTAGAATCCATACGACTTTGAAGAACTCCAGCACTTAATGCAGCTGTAGCACATGGCTATGATTAACAGAACTTTATTGTCCGTTGGTGTGAACGCAAAATCGTTACAGTTATTGTTCTTTGTGTGAATGGTTACATATAGTTACTTATCTCACATGAGAAAGTTTGAACACAAAAAAATAAAAAATAATAAAATAAATAAATAAATAAATAAATAAATAAATAAATAAATAAATAAATAAATAGCACTGCCAGGGTTAACGATGCAGAAGTTATCAGCAGTAGCTGTACTTGCCATAATAGCAGTAGTAGTAAAGTTCTAAGAACTTTCATCTTCATGTTTCACTGTTATCACTGAAACTATTCATCAGTACATTTGTGCTCGCTCAGATAGACTGACAACCCCTTCCAGCGTGTGGGGACATGAGAGGTCAGCATCAATGAGCACTGTGGGATCTCTGAAGATCAGCTTATGACAACACCATGGTCTAATGCACATCATCAGAGGTCACCACGCTAGGTGCTGGATCCTACTGACTTGTTCCATTAAAGCTCAAAGAACCTCAAGTTCACACTGCAAGTCCCCAGTGTCCTCTGGGCACCACAAGTCAATATATTGCTGAATAACACCAGATGAACCATCTTAAATGCATCATATTTAGCCTTTCCTTCACTTTCTGCAGTTCTATATGAAGAATCCTCCATGTGAATTAAATATTGTGCATTGTTTTGTTGTGTTTGCGGTGAAAATTGATGTGATGAAGTCGATTTTAGTCGACAGTCATACAGCAGACATACTTCCTGTTCTGAAATATATTGAAAAAGTAATGAAATGGCGAAAAAGCAGACTCATAAATATCATCTGCCTCCCAGAGCATTGAATCAGGGGGCTCCGGATTCAATAACCGCACTACTTCATAGTTTGTATGATGCCTGGCTCTCTGAGGGATTCTACAAAGACAGGGGCAAACACTAGTGGGTTCAAAAGAGCTGAAATGGCTCCATGTTTCTTGGATAGTGACAGACCCCTTCAGACATAAGGGAGTCACTTACCATATAATCAGATTGCTTTCCTTTCCATAGAAACTCAGTACCTTTACTTCAGAGTGAATATTAGATTAGTCAGCTAGATGAAATAGCATTGGAAAAATCAACCACTGGTACTTAGTTGCCCAGTCACCCCCCGTTGGGTGCTCAAGTGAACTGAGCACTACTCCTGATTGATACAAGTTGGGACTGTGCCTGCACTAATTCACAACAAACCGGATTCAATGTGCAATTACTGTATGTGTGTATGCAAACATTTGCTTTGAGACAATTAATTAATGGATTTGCCATTTTCAGCTACAACATTACACCAAGAGGTCAAGCATGCACCCTTGCAATTTCCATCTTTGCACACACTACAAGACTAAAGCCTCATTTAAAGGTAGGGTAGGCAATTATTGGAGAGGCTAGCAATAGCAATAGCAATAGCAATATTTGTCATTATTAGCAGAACACATCTTACACATGGGGAAAACAAATTGTTTAGTCAATAATTCAAGAAGGTTGAATCTTTAAAGCTCTTGATTCTAACTTGTACTTGGCTTGTACTTATATGAAAAAAAAGTAACATAAGATGTAAAATAAGTATCTGATGTCCTCAGAGTGTGTGTGTGAAGTTTTAGCTCAAAATACCCCACAGATATATTTATATAGCATGTTAAAATTGTCACTTTTTGAGGGTGAGTAAAAACACACCATTTTTGTGTCTGTCCCTTTAAATGCAAATGAGCTGCTGCTCCTGGCACAGAGGGCGAAGCTTCAACAGCTCATTCTTAGCAGCTTTGATTACCTCACACAGACACGCACTGAACATTTCAAAAATTGTTAGCCTTTTATGTTCAAACCGGAGTCAGACAAAGATGGAGAGACTCAAGAAGAAGTGACAACATGTAGACAACATTTCTGTATAGTTAGTTGTTGAATTTATGTAGCTTATGTGTTACAGTAGTTATCTTCTAGTTATTGATTAGCATATTCTGTCTTGATAATTTATAAATTGTGTTCCGGGGGCAGGATTTATGTCAATTTTAGGGTTCGTGATCTCACTAACCCGGGAGGAAGCTCATATAGTCCCTACTAGTGTTGTCAAAAATATCAATATTTCGATAAATATCGATACTGAAATATCTGAACGGTACCAATACTAATTTCCTGAAGTATCGATACTAGCCGAGCTGTCACTTTCACTTCTCTCCAATGGCGCGTTGACAAACACCACACGCGCACTCGTCTCATTCGCTCTGATTAAATAGCAAAAGTGAAGTAAATGGGGCCGATCACACTTGACGCGTTTTTTGCAGTGAGAGGCGCCTATTTTCAATTGGTTTCCAGCGAGTGTTCTGCGCGCTGGTCATGCGCCTGCTGCGCCTCGCGGCCCTTCCGTTTTAATGATGAAAGCTAGTTGCTTGAATGCCCGGAGAGTGCGATGATGGAGGATAAACTTGTGGTGCTCTCGCGGGTTACCAGGAGCTTAACGACTTCACGAACCGTAACTACCACAAAGTAAATAAAGTTAATAAAAGGCTGATTTGACGTTTACTTGACTGACAGGACAGCTGTTTCAGTGGTTGCCGAGCAACATAACAAACGCAGCGCACTGCTCGTTTTGTGTGATGGTAAGTGCTGTGTGCCTCGCGTTTTCGAACCTGAAAAACGCGTTAGTGTGATCGGGGCCTAATATAGCAAAGCACCTGAAAGACCGACACCGGGATCTATATAAATAATTTCGAGAGGTTGGTAACTCTTCTCATTTTAACATTTCTGAAACATTTACCAAGATGGCCTATTGTTGTTGATATGTGTGTGTGTTGTCTCGTTTTTTCACCGTAATTCTTAAAGTTAATATAATCTGACTGAGAAATCTTAGACAAGTAACGTTAAATATTTTAACTGTGGTCAAATGTAAATTAACTTGTGCTTATTTAACTTTATTAAAAAATTAGTATTTAATTCTGCAATTTGCCTTCATATCTTATCATCAATTTGATTACACAGATACTAATTAAACTAAACTGAGCTATTGAATGACATCTTTGAATTCAATAATGAAATGCCTTTAACTGAAAATGTAATGTTTTATCTTATTATTATACATTACTGACACTCTATCCTCCAATTTGATACTGTTAAGTGCTTTGACACAATCTGTATTGTTAAAAGCACTAATAGCATTGTTTTCGCGTGTAATGGACACACGTTTGCGTTTAAATCTGTTCATCAAATAACGTTAATGTATTAACCAGCATTAATGCTTTTGAACAAGTGCACTACTTCAGGACATTTTTGTTCATGTAAAATATACCTCATTGTCATGTTCTTGTCACAGTGTCTGGTTTGTGTTTCCCCGGGTGTCCACTAGAGGTCTCTCTCCCTTACTGTCACCATTCATTCTGGAACTGCATTTCCCACGATCCTTTGTCTGTTCTCATCACTCATCATTGCACGCAGCTGTTTCCCATTACATTGTTTAGTTCTGTGTATAAATACCCTGTCTGTTTCAGTCCATGTCATGGAGTTGTTGTTATTTGTACACTTCTGGTCTGTGTTCTATCCTGTTTCTTGTTTTGTTTCTTGTTTTGTTTCTTGTTTTGTTTCTTGTTTTGTTTCTTGTTTTGTTTCTTGTTTTGTTTCTTGTTTTGTTTCTTGTTTTGTTTCTTGTGTTGGGATTGCTAAAATGGACTTTGAACCCTGCCTGGATGACTATGAATTGGATTGCCCTAATAATAAATAGGCTATGCTGCATTTGGATCTACCTGTTTTCCCGTGTGTTCCCGTGACAGAACGACTCCATCAACAAATAGATCCAGCAGTATGGACTTTCGTGGATCTTCCCCAACCGCCGAGAGGGAGAGGAGGCAGCAGAGGGGGAATTTGCAGGTTGAAGAGATTCCCCCCTGTATGAAAATTTTTCAGTGCCTTGCATTATGGGCCCGCCAGACTGAGGAGGCCATGGCGGTCAATTCCCCTGAGCACCCTTCCACCGATGACAGAGAATCTTTTAGGGGAACCCGCCTGGCCAAGTTTTTGGGGACTCGTGGAGGCCGCAGGAGAGGAGGTCCCAGAGGTGAGCCCCGGAACCACTCTCCACTTCGGTCTTTCTCCGACCATGGGCCGGTGATGCTCAGCTCAGAGCTCCCTTCGCCGCTGGTCCTGTTCAGCCCGGAGCCTGCACCTCACCATAAAAAACGGCGGAGGAGGAGGAAGACTTCCTGCCTCCCCAGTGAACCAGAGGCCATCCCGGTGGCCGTCCCCGTGCAGCCCGCTGTTGTCCCGGAGGCCGTGCCCGTGCAGCCCGCTGTTGTCCCGGAGGCCGACCCCGTGCAGCCCGCTGTCGTCCCGGAGGTCGTCCCCGCGCAGCCCGCTGTCATCCCGGAGATCGTCCCGGAGCTGCCCACCATCAGCCCTGCCACGGCCAAGAGGGCTGTCTTCCTTTTTTATGCATTGGCAGTATTGCGTGCATGGAGGAGACACAGGAGTTCTGCCGATCCAGAGACTGTTCAGGTCACGTCTGCCGATCCAGAGACTGTTCAGGTCACGTCTGCCGAGCCAGTGTTTCCGGACAAGATGGCCGCCGCCGAGCCAGTGTCTGTTCCTGAGCCTGAGCTGGTGTCTGTTCCTGTGCCTGAGCCAGTGTCTGTTCCTGAGCTTGAGCTGGAGCCTGAGCTGGTGTCTGTTCCTGTGCCTGAGCCAGTGTCTGTTCCTGAGCCGGTGTCTGTCCCTGTTCCTGAGTCGGTGCCTGTTCCTGAGCCGGTACCTGTTCCGTGGCCGCCCGAGGGGTCGTCTCCGCCGTTGCCGCCCGAGGGGTCGTCTCCGCCGTGGCCGCCCAATGGACTGTCTGCTCCGCCCTGGCCGCCTGAGGGAAAGTCTCCGCCCTGGCTGCCCGATGGGTCGTCTGCTTCGACCTGGCCGCTGACTAAGCCATCAGGCTGTTTCTGTTCCCCTCCATGGACCTGGCCCCCCATCCCTCCCCCTGATCCTCCACCGTTCCACCTCCCTCCTGGACTCTTGTTTTGTTTGTTTTTTGTGGGTCTTGGAGCGTCTGGTAGCCGCTCCGTAGAGGGGGGGTTATGTCACAGTGTCTGGTTTGTGTTTCCCCAGGTGTCCACTAGAGGTCTCTCTCCCTTACTGTCACCATTCATTCTGGAACTGCATTTCCCACGATCCTTTGTCTGTTCTCATCACTCATCATTGCACGCAGCTGTTTCCCATTACATTGTTTAGTTCTGTGTATAAATACCCTGTCTGTTTAAGTCCATGTCACTACACTTCTGGTCTGTGTTCTAGCCTGTTTCTTGTTTTGTTTCTTGTGTTTGGATTGCTAAAATGGACTTTGAACCCAGCCTGGATGACTATGAATTGGATTGCCCTAATAATAAATATGCTGCATTTAGATCTACCTGTTTTCCCGTGTGTTCCCGTGACAGTTATAGACTTGTTTTATTTAGCTTTTTAAAAAAATATATATATATATATTGTGGTAGTTTTTTTCTCCGTGGTATCGAAAATGGTATCGAATATCGATATTTTTCAAGGTATCGAATCGAAGTTAGAAATTCTAGTATCGTGACAACACTAGTCCCTACCAGCCGTTTGGTGTAGTCCTTAAAAAGCAATTTCTTTAAAAGAAAATATCTCCCTTTGCTTTGAACTTTGAGCATCGCAACTTTGCAGACGTTGTTTATGCTCAAACAGCAACATTACACACTAACTAAAGTTATAAAAGTGAAATCATAATCGACCACCCCTTTAACTATAGCATTTGTAACAATAAGGATATCATTAAAACCACTGATGACTCCTCATTGCTATGCTTAGGCCAATGTTAACTTTTTTTTCTATATTTATCTATGGCATTTGTTATGAAAAACAGCAACATGCCACAGTTGTAATATAAATCTTTAGTGAAAAATCTATTCCCATAGCTTATCTTTTATAAATTCTACAGATTAGTCAAAATTTACCACAATAAATACAATAGAACATGATACATAAAAATAAAGGTCCATGTTTTATAAAATGTCCACGAAACGTAATGAAATGTTTAGTGAAATTAGAAAATATTTAAGAGATTGTTAATTTAGTTGTATAGCCTACATACATGTTTTTATATCCACATATTTTGTTTTAATGTCACAAGTAATAATCTCAGGGTTTACTGGAATTTACACAATTTATTTTTGTAGTGTGGTATTGGTGGTGATGTACTAAAATAAACACTGTCACGTGTGGACCCTTCTTCTTCTCGCTGTTGATTCCTGATGGTTGAGGACAATTACTTGAGTCGCCCCCTGTCGTTTCACAGAATAGTACAACGGCGAGCGCGTCGAGTATAAACACCTCGTCCGTATGGGGAGGTGTGCGCGCAGTCTGCGGAGACTCGCGCTGCGGAGCCAGGCGAAAGTATAAACAAGGCTTAAAGGGATAGTTCACTTTGAAATTAATTTTTGGTATGTTTTAGCTTACCTCAAGGGCATCCAAGATGTAGGTGTCTTTTTTTCCGCAGTAGTATACAATTTAAATATTTTTAGGTCAAACCGTTCTTGTCTGTCAGTCATATAATGCAGGTCGATGGTCACTGTCTCAAAGAGCATGCACAGAGTCCAAATTAAAACAATTCCCCGTCGTCCAAATTAAACAATTCCCCATCGCAAGTACACATTGATGGCCTAACACACGAAACGAGCGGTTTGTGTGAGAAAACGAACAGTATTTATATCGTTTTTACCTCTTATACACAGCCATGTCCGAGTGATCTGATCTGACGTGTACGCAGACTGGTGCATTGATATATACACACTAGATGTCGCCTTGTCTACGGCAGTTCATTGGAACGAATGTCTTTAAGGCGACATCTAGTGTATATATCTATGCACCAGTCTGCGTACACGTCAGATCAGATCACTTCGACATGGCTGTGTATAAGAGGTAAAAACGATATAAATACTGTTCGTTTTCTCACACAAACCGCTTGTTTCGTGTCTTAGGCCATCAATGTGTACTTACGATGGGGAATTGTTTAATTTGGACGATGGGGAATTGTTTTAATTTGGACTCTGTGCATGCTCTTTGAGACAGTGACCATCGACCTGCATTATATGACTGACAGACAAGAACGGTTTGACCTAAAAATATCAAAATTGAAACTACTGCGGAAAAAAGACAGTAGTTATGGCGTGAACGTTAACGATAAATTGTAAAAGCTAGCTGCTGTTTAGGTTGCGGTGCTCGGTGACTGACATCTGTGTATCTCTGCATAGCATTAAACTATATATATATATATATATATATATATATATATATGAAGAGTTCAGATGCAAAAGCCTCTAAATGCCATCTGAAATGTTCTTATAGAATGATCATTTTTATCAAGCTCGTATATTTAAATTCAATAATTTCACTCAAATGGCAATGAAGATTACCTATTAATTGTCATTTAAGTGAAATTACTGAACTTAAATATACAAGCTTGATAAAAATGATCATTCTATAAGAAAATTTCAGATGGCATTTAGAGGCTTTTGCATCTGAACTCTTCATATATACGTATATACATTTAACATTTAGACCACTAAACTTAGTGATAGCTATCAGGATGTTTGTAGACTTTCAACCAGCATAACAAAAAATGTTTCAAGTCAAATCAATTATGTCTGCAACAAGAAGCCACAGATCGCATTTAAGTTGAGCAAATATCCGTCACTAGTAAACTCTGGCCAACAATATTCTGCCTTTTAGAGTGTGCTTGACCGTATATGAACATTTCACATTTCAACAATCAACGTGGCACCCTGTCATAGGATGTCACCAATAAAATAGTTTGTTGGTGTGGAAGAACTTGATTCACCTGAACCCCACCTGAGACCTTAGATGAACCAGAAAGACAGCTGTGAACCAGACCTCACCACCTAAGGTAAGTGACCTCACTACTGCAGTATGGAACTTATGCCTCTATAATGCCATTTCTGTTTGAAACATAACACTGCATCCTGGCCAAATTTGCCCCTTGGCCTCTGTCGATCATGGCCTCCTAATCATCCCTATATACTGATTGGCTTCATCACTGTCTCCTCTCCACCAGTAAGCTGGTGTGTGGTGAGCGTTCTGGCGCAATATGGCTGCCGTCGCATCATCCAAGTGGATGCTGCACATTGGTGGTGGTTGAGGAGATTCCCCCCTTCTATGTAAAGTGCTTTGAGGTCTCAGAAAAAAAAAAGCGCTATATAAATGTAACGATTTTTTTTTTTTTTTTTTGTGATCACCACCTCAGAGCGGATCTGTCATTGTACATCGAGATGACAATAAGAAGTACATATTACTATGCATATATTCTATAAAACATAAAAAAGTCATCTGAACAAGTAACATCTGCCTCTTTTGTTCTGACCAAATGAATCGTAAATAAATCATGTTATATGAGCAATATCACAAGAGTAGCAGTACGATATCGATGTATATCAGCACGGCTGTGATTTGATTCAGTTCTCAAGTTGACAGTTTGACAGTTGGGCCCAAGCCCTCGTTACTAATTCCAAAACGTCACTTTAGAACTAGTAACGAAGGAACATTGAGTTGCTTCATTGATGTTTTTTGTATTATGTGTAGAGTATTATGGTATTATGAGAGATATTGACTAAACGGGTGTATTACCTGCATCTGATATAGCATTCATTCCATATGTCGATGTCCATAATATTATATCCAAAAATCGGAGATCGTAAGATAGGCACTAATATTATATATTACTCACATATTTGAGGTCTAAATAACTACATTCTCGCCTAAAAAACTCTTATTTACACAACAAAATACACGTTATTATATATATATATATAGATAGATAGATAGATAGATAGATAGATAGATAGATAGATAGATAGATAGATATTGGGCCTTATTTTAACGATCTGAAACGCAAGTATCAAACGTGAAACGCAAGTAACTTTGTGGGTGGATAAATGACTCTTGCGCCCGACGCAAATCTAAAATGGGTTGGTCTGAAGTAGCTACATTACTCATAGGTGTGGTTTGGCCGTAACATGAAATAAACCAATCAGAGTGTCATCTCACATTCCCTTTAAAAGCAGGCGCATTTTTTCCATGGCGGGTTGCTATTATAACGGTGAATTTCCAAGTTAGAAATGCATAATTTGTTTTAGCAAAAAAAATTTTAATAAAAAACACTCGGGTGAAGAGGTTGTAAAGTAATTGGAAGTTGTTGGTAGTCCATGCTGAAAAATCCAGCATTGGTGGTCACCAGCATAATGTATATTTTGCATGCTGGGACCAGCATGTGATGCTGGCTACGGATTTGCTGGATCCCAGCATGGGATGCTGGTTTGCATGGTGGACCAGCATATGCTGTCTTTTGGGTGCTGGTATGATCCCAGAAAGACCACAACATAGAAGAAATCAACTGCATATAAAATCAATATCTCACCAGAGGATGATTAAACAACTCCAAAAACAGCATTACCATAGTCTCACCAGTTTGGCTTTATTTATTTAATATTATACATGGACAAGGTTGTTGAAGCCTTTTATTTGGGAACTTGGCTATTGACTTGAATCAATTATCTTTTAGCAATATCTTTCTGACTGACAGGTGGATTTTGACACGTGAGTCCCCAAAGGAGTATAAAGTCTTTAAAAACAGGAAACAATTCCTTTGATGCTTTGAAACATTTTACCAGTTTACCAGTGACACAAGATTTTCAGTTCTACATTCAGCAGAGGGAGCAAAATAAATTACAAATGTATTATCATATAATTCAATAAATCATACTGTATGTTTTAACCTTAACTGTATTGTTTTCGTTTTCTGTCCGCTTGATCCTATTCCCACTAACCTACTTCAAGCCATTTCATCCTCAGTTGTACCCGCACTCAAGCACATCATACAAAGCCTCTCTTCACACTGGTACCTTTCCCACAGCATTTAAGCAGGCTCGGGTAACCCCACTGCTTAAAGGGGTGGTAAAACACGATTTCACTTTTCTAACTTTAGTTAGTGTGTAATGTTGCTGTTTGAGCATAAACAACATCTGCAAAGTTACAACTTTCAAAGTTTAAAGCAAAGGGAGATATTTGCTTTTAAAGAAATCAATTTCTAAGAACTACAAAAAACGGCCAGTAGGGACTACACCACATTCCTGCGGGCTTGCTGACATCACTAAGCCCAATATTTACATAAACCCCTCCTCCGATGAAGGATTCGCACAACGGCTAGTCCTGAAAGATGGAGCAGTTCCAACTTTAAAAACAGAAACTGTTTACGGGCCACAACCGGTAAGTATGATTTATTTTTCGTCGTTGTGTTTTCCTGTGATAGTTCGTATTGTTAATTGTACGTTGTAGCAAGGAAGTAAACGAAGGACAACGCTGTTTGGCTCCACAAACCAGTTTGTTAAATGCTAACGGTAATTCATACTTAACCGACAAACACATACAAACTTCTGTTTAATATCACCAGCGCAGCGAACTTGGAATGTTCGTGGTTGTTGTGTTGTCGTTTATGTGATCAGTGTAAATTATTCTTTGATTATAGCTTTTATGTATTGTTTATCTACGTGCTTGTTTATCTACAGGCATGCTAAACATGGTTTTGTGTTTGATTTGGCTACTGTTGTAAAGCCAATGTTTAGTGTTCGTATTGGATTAATAGTTCAGGCGACAGATATTTAGCTACAATCGTTCTAAATATACAAAAGTAACAGTGTCATATAGCGATCTGCAGTCTTAAAAAACATACCTTTCTGAAACGTCCTTTAATAGCCGTTCTTGAACAGATTCTGCTCGATCCTCTCCACTAACATTCTCTGGGTCTGATTCGGGCTCAAACTGGTATGGCAATATTGACGCCGTTGTTTACTGAAGCACAAACTACCGGTAAAGATAAGGGGGCGTGACGTTTCCGAACAACGTGCACTTGGAGGTTAGCGAATCACAACACACTGGGCCAGCTAACCAATCTGAGCCCATTGCGTATTTTGAAGGGGGGGGGGCTTCATAGAACGCGGAAATCATCCGACCGTTTTTACAAGGAGGGACAGAGCAGTGTAGAATAATGGTTAAATATGTGAAAAATAATGCGAATTTTTAAAAACGAAGCATGAACACATGTTACAGTGCACCCCACAAACACAACCAAGCCTTCGAAAAAAGGCGTTTTACCACCCCTTTAAGAAACCCACTCTAAATCCAGCACATCTGGAAAATTATAGACCGGTATCTCTTCTTCCATTCGTCGCGAAAACACTTGAGTTGTTTTCAACCAGACCTCTTCCTTCCTTACACAGACCAATCTCTTGGACAACAATCAGTCTGGTTTTAAAAGCGGACACTCAACTGAGACTGCCCTGCTTTCAGTAATTGAAGCTCTGAGACTGGCAAGAGCAGCTTCCAAATCTTCAGTTCTCATCCTGCTGGATCTGTCTGCTGCCTTTGACACAGTTAACCACCAGATCCTCCTGTCAATCCTAAAGATGAAGGGCATCTCAGGAACCGCACTACAATCGTTCAAGTCTTACCTCTCAGGTAGGTCCTTTAGGGTGTCGTGGAGGGGTGTGGTGTCTAAGACCCAGCATCTAGCTACTGGAGTGCCTCAGGGCTCAGTGCTTGGACCACTTCTCTTCTCCATCTACATGACATCACTAGGATCTGTGATTCAGAAACATGTTTTTTTTTCTATCACTGCTATGCTGATGACACACAACTCTACCTCTCATTCCAGCCTGACGATCCGACGGTAGCTGATCGTATCTCAGCCTGCCTGACAGACAGTTCTGGCTGGATGAAGGACCACCATCTTCAACTAAACCTTGCGAAGACAGAGCTGCTTGTGGTCCCGGCCAAACCAACACTTTATCACAACTTCACCATTCAGCTAGGTTTCGTCATCCATAACTCCATCAAGGTCAGCCACGAACCTTGGAGTTGTAATTGATGGTCAATTGAACTTCACAGACCGCATTGCTAGAACTGCCCTGTCGTGTAGATTTGCCTTGTACAACATTAGGAGGATCAGGCCCTTCCTCACAGAGCATGCTACACAACTCATTGTCCAAGCGCTTATTCTATCCAGACTATTGTAATGCTCTCCTGGCTGGTCTTCCAGCTTGCTCTGTCAAACCTCTGCAACTGATCCAGAATGCTGCAGCCAGAGTGGTCTTTAACAAGCTGAAGAGAGCACATGTCATTCCTCTCCTCACAAAATTGCACTGGTTGCCAGTTGCCGCTCGCATCAAATTCAAGTCACTGACGTTTGCCTACAGAACAACCACTGGCTCTGCTCCCTTTAACCTAAACTCATTACTTCAGACTTATGTGCCATCAAGAAACTTGCGCTCTGCAAGCGAACGACATCTTGTGGTGCCATCTCAAAGAGGCACAAAATCTCTTTCTCTGACCTTTACCTTGACTGTTCAACCAGAGCTGCTGAGTCCGTAGCCACTTTCAAGAAACGGCTGAAGACACATCTTTTTCGGCAGCACTTGATCCAGTAATATTAACACTCTCTCTTCTATTCTATTTTTTTATAAAAAAATAAAATAAAAAAAATACATGTACTGCGTTAGATTAAACTGAGAAGGGTCATAGCACTTGCATATTGTTGTCCTACGGTTAGTTTAACTTATTCTATTGTTCTCCTTTGTAAGTCGCTTTGGATAAAAGCGTCTGCTTAATGAATACATTTAAATTTAAATGTACATCAATAATGTGTTAAATGTAGAAATATGCAAGCAAAAACAATGCTTGTCCCTAAAACACTGCTTGCATACAAACAGATGGCCCACTCACACTCAACCCCACAAGACCATGCTGGTAAACCAGCTTCACCAGCTCTGTTTTGCTTGAGAACAGCATGAATATGCTGGTCCACCAGCTAGAACAGCACTATACCAGCATAAACCAGCTTGGACCAGCACTATAAAGCACAACCCTGGTTTATGCTGGATTTTTCAGCAGGAGTATCTGCCATTTTATCATCATTTTATGCATCACACTCTTCCAGTTGCTTGTCATGTAAATATTTTGCCATGCACTTTCAGACTGATGGTCTTCCAACAGTCCTTTTTCTCATCAGAGCAATAATGTATGTTCCTTTAACGGTTTTTGTAATTGTATTCAACTATCTCTCTGGATCCCTTGTGTACTGAGAACAATCTGAAACGCAGACCTTGTCAGCTTGATGGATTGATTCACTCTTGGGCGGTGTTAGAAACGAGACTCCCTCTCCTGGCTTGAAATCTCTCAACTGACAATTTCAGTGTGAATTCTCACAGTCTATAAATGATGTTGTCCTTTATCCCCTTTGTTACCTGGGAAATGGAAGAAGTGTGGCCTCATCTGAAAGGAAAATGTATTCTGTCTGTTAGATTCTATCAGTGGCCTGTAAGATGGACTGTCCTCAATGAACAAAGGAACTAGACAATTTATATGCCAAAATAAGTCCTCAGTAAAAATTCCTGGCGTTAATGTGCTAATATATCTCTAATATAACTAATATTCTCCTCAGATATATGAAATACCCTTTTATATTTATATTGGATTATATAGAATCTTACCCCAACTGTTATAACCTTAAAGGGATAGTTCACCCAATAACTAAAATTTGGTCATCATTTACTCACCCTCAAGTTGTTCCAAACCTGTATGAGTTTCTTTCTTCTGTGAGATATTTCAAAAAGTGTTGGTAACCAAACAGGTGACGGTAGCCATTGACTTCCATAGTAGGGGGGAAATAATATCCTATAGAAATGAATGGCTACCGTCAACTGTCTGCTTTCTTCTCAACAGAAGAAAGAAACTAATGCAGGTTTGGAATTGGAACAACATCAGGGTGAGTAAATGATGACAAAAATCTTTTTTTTTTCTTTTTTTTTTGGTGAACTATCCCTTTGCAAGTTTTGCTCTCATGCACTGGTCAGTTCTGATATTTTGATTATTCCTATTATTCCTGTTCTGAAAGTGTTTACTGAGGGGTTTGTTCATATATAATTTGTCTGATGATTTAATTAGATAATGCATTTGGATGACATAAAAAAAAAATAAAAAAAAGTGTAATTATATTGTAATTAATCAACTAGGGAAGTATGGTGATATTTGAATTATTATTATTATTAAATTTTTTTTTTTTTTTTTGACTCATCATTTTGAATAAAAAAAAATCATAACTCAATCTTCTAGGTACAATGACAGACTTCTCTCTGTTGATGTATGGAATACTCCAATATAGTCCACTTTTACCCTGTTCCTCCACAATCGACTGCAGGCTCGCATTCATTTTTGAGACGCCCGCATCCCAAAATCCAATTGACACCCGATGAATAGAACCAAGTCCCCACCCTACTTTCTTTTTTTTTTCTTTTTTCTTTTTTTTTTTTGCATTGAGTTTTTCTGTGACTGGAGTTACTAGTGAGTTTTTTTTATTTTTTATAGGCTGCACATCAATAGAGATCTTTGAGTAAAACTTGTAAAAGCAGTCATGTCAACAGTTCCAAACAAATCAACACAAAGGCTTCTCCTATTCACTGGGAAATGTTTTCTGGTGTAATCCAAATGAAATAATCCAGTCCCTGAGCTCTTAGGGCAGCATGGAGAAAGCAGGGGAGGTATTGAGGTGTAAACAGTAGTTTCAGTCGTAGCCCAGTGCCACTGTGGTCAATTAAAGCAAACCACAGTGTCCCAGGCTACTTTGTGAAGATCCCATATCACAACCCTCCCTCAACAGAGCCAAAGGTAAAAAAAAAAAAAAAAACAACAACAAGAGTGCAAAAGCCCTAGAGTAGAAACACAGACAACATATATTGGTCTCATTATGAAACTATGTCTGCATACCAAATATCTCTCTAATTTCATTACAATGCTCCATTTTTTAGGACTGTAGTCTGTTAGAAATTGTATCTCTGCTGCAATGTTATACTGGGTTTTCAAAAGTAGCCTATCACAAAAGATCAAAATAAGAGTTTAATTTCTACCTCATTTGCTACTTGTTTTTATCTTCATCGCCAGTGACATTTAAATCAGAAAGGAGTCTATTCTTTGAAACTTTGCATAAATTTGCTCTATTTTTGATGAATTTTAGATTTGTAATTAAGATTTCACAAATCATGTGGAAGTGAAAGTTTTGTTGGTTCTCTGCTCATCTGTAAAGAGATGTGCAGTACATCAATAACTCTGCAAATAAATGTTTCTCTGACCAGCTTGTTGTCTTGCGGTATAATGAATTGGTTTCACACTCTCTCGGGTCCAAGAAACAAACAAAGCAAACCTCATACTGTTTCCTTGCAGGAGAAGGTTAGTTTCACCACAAGAGTATGCAGAATGCAAGGTCTCAGAGATGAAAATCAATATGTGCTCCAGGACAGGTACCTTTTTGAGAGGTTAAATTATTATCGATACAACAAAACAACATGAGCCACTTACTGCTGCATTGCCATTTATGAATGTTGTCTTCATGTGCCCATTGAATTGTGCTCTGTGAATAACCTGTGATGCTGAAGGGATAGTTCACACACACACACACACACACACACACACACACACACACACACAAATGCACCAAAAAAGTGTTAAATTAATGTAAAGAGTTCAAATAAAGGATGTGTTTCAGATCCGCGTCATGTGTGGATCTTAAAGTGACAGCAGCCTAATAAACCCGCTGCTGCCTGTGCCATTAATTTTAATCAAAGAGCAAAAGACAAAGAGAAAATGGCTCACTTCTCTTGACCTTTTGTACCTTTTCAAATTATTAAAATTATTTTTTTCCTTATTAAATTCAAGGATGAATACCTGTTAGACATTATTCAGTTTATAATTTATGCAGGGAAGACTGTGCAGTGTTTGATTATTCAGTTTCTGTATATTTACCTGTTAGACTTACCTTAAAACCTTAAAGCACTGTTTACAAGGTTACATGGGGCAAAAATAATGAAAAACAGTTATTGTTTTCATTGTCTTCGACCCATGTAACCTTGTAAACAGTGCTTTAAGATTTTCAGTGTTTTATATGCAGTACCCGTGCAAAATCAGTTTTTGTGTTTTTTTTTGTAATTGTTGGTATGGTGTGTTTGAGTGCTCATTGTTACAATTACACAGCAAAAGTTCAGTGATATTTTTATTTGTGCATGGTAGAAAGCAAATACTGATACTGACATAATGACATACAATAAATATGGAAAATTGAACTACATGGTTGCAAAACAATTTATAATTGTGATATTAGGTGACATGTATTTGGGTATCTGTGTACAGGTAGCAGGAGTTTAGATTAGATTAGATTAGATTAGATTTACTTTAGTTTCAACTTTGTTGTCATTGTGCAGATTACAATTATAGAGACAATGAAAGGCAGTTAGCGTCTAACCAGAAGTGCAAAAATGCAGAAAAGTGCAATGTCAACATTATAGACAGGTAATGCAGTATAAACAATATATGACATAGTGCAGTGTAGACAGTAGTATACAGTTAATGAAGTGGTATGGTTTAAGCTTAACCTTGTTTAAGCCTGCATAGCCTACATGAGCTATCCTGTTGAATATGCAGGGCAACTATTTAAAGGTATAGCGGAGGATCTTTCCAAATTTTAGATAAGACCCGCCCTCTCCACTTTTTGAAAAGTTTGATTGATTCACCAGAATGATTGACAATTAGGAGGACCAATAGTTTAGACTACCCACCAGGAAGTAAAACATCCTCCGCTATACCTTTAACATAGCATATTCAACATCACATAGTTACAGGCTAACTTCAGCGCGCATGACACAGTAATAACTAAGCATTGAGACCAGGCTATGCTTGAGCAAACAGTTTGTGAATAGGCTACTACAAATGATGGCCGTGAAAGAGACTGTGAACGCATTGAATAGGATATGTTTAGTTGGTGAATAGCACAGGCTACTATTACACAGTAGCGATAACATTAAGAGCACCAGAATAAAATTTAATATTCAGAAGTAAACAGTGTAGCTGACTTACAGATTCAGTTAACATCCACAAATGAATAAGCGCAATGATTCAGGGAGCAGGCTACACAGTGAACTCCGAGAAAACGCTACTTAAGCTCCGCTGCTTTCTTCGACCCTCTCTGTCTCTGGTCTTGCACTGTGCTCACTCAGTGTCAGTGTGAGAGGGGGAGTGGCCAGCTGTGCTCACTCAGTGTCAGTGTGAGAGGGGGAGTGGCCAGCTGTGCTCACTCAGTGTGCAGTGTGAGAGGGGGAGTGGCCAGCTGTGCTCACTCAGTGTCAGTGTGAGAGGGGGAGTGGCCAGCTGTGCTCACTCAGTGTGCAGTGTTAGAGGGGGAGTGGCCAGCTGTGCTCACTCAGTGTCAGTGTGAGAGGGGGAGTGGCCAGCTGTGCTCAGTGTCAGTGTGAGAGGGGGAGTGGCCAGCTGTGCTCACTCAGTGTCAGTGTGAGAGGGGGAGTGGCCAGCTGTGCAAAGTGTCAGTGTGAGAGGGGGAGTGTCCAGCTGTGCTCACTTAGTGTGCAGTGTGAGAGGGGGAGTGGCCAGCTGTGCTCACTCAGTGTGCAGTGTGAGAGGGGGAGTGGCCAGCTGTGCTCACTCAGTGTCAGTGTGAGAGGGGGAGTGGCCAGCTGTGCTCACTCAGTGTGCAGTGTGAGAGGGGGAGTGGCCAGCTGTGCTCACTCAGTGTCAGTGTGAGAGGGGGAGTGGCCAGCTGTGCTCACTCAGTGTCAGTGTGAGAGGGGGAGTGGCCAGCTGTGCTCACTCAGTGTGCAGTGTGAGAGGGGGAGTGGCCAGCTGTGCTCACTCAGTGTCAGTGTAAGAGGGGGAGTGGCCAGCTGTGCTCACTCAGTGTCAGTGTGAGAGGGGGAGTGGCCAGCTGTGCTCACTCAGTGTCAGTGTGAGAGGGGGAGTGGCCAGCTGTGCTCACTCAAGGCTTGTTCGGCTTCATGCAGCTCTGCGCAGACCGATCGGCGACTGACTTGAAGCAGTGCATCCCGGTTAGAAATTTTGTCCGACTTGATACAGCGCCGACGCCACGTGACTGTGACGTATGCCATCAAAGTACCGCGAGAGCGATTCGAGAGTAGCTGGAGATCTCAGCCAGTGCAGCTTCTCAAGAGCGTCTGCACGAGCTCTGATGACGACACAACTGTTCCACGATTGGCCGGATTCACCGCATGACAACGATCACGTGTGTTTCGTGTTTATTCGAACACCTTTAGTTCTTCTAACGCTCACAAATCAGTTTTTTAAAACAGTAAACAATCTTTTCATGTAGTTGTGATGTTATATTGTGTCATGTTTATCAAATAAAAACTAATTAAAAAACGTAGACTTCACTTCATTGATAGTAGCTTATGTTGAACTTTATTCTTGTTCAAACTGACGCTGTATGAAGCAGTACATAAAGTATTGAATGAAAATGTCTCTGAAACATCCGTGTATTATTTGGCAAATATTGAATTTATTTCACTTCAGTTGTGGTAAAGTATGCAAACACCACGTGAGCGGTCATTACGGAAACCAGAAAGTGTCCGACTTCACGTCTCCGTTTGCAGCTGCTCCCCGCCTGCACGCGGCTACTCTCGCGGATCGGTTACATCCAGCCGCAGCCAATGTCGAACACACCTTCAGTGTCTGTGTGAGAGGGGGAGTGGCCAGCTGTGCTCACTCAGTGTCAGTGTGAGAAGGGGAGTGGCCTCTGGTCCTGCACTGTGCTCACTCAGTGTCAGTGTGAGAGGAGGAGTGGCCAGCTGTGCTCACTCAGTGTCAGTGTGAGAGGGGGAGTGGCCCCTGGTCCTGCACTGTGCTCACTCAGTGTCAGTGTGAGAGGGGGAGTGGCCTCTGGTCCTGCGCTGTGCTCACTCAGTGTCAGTGTGAGAGGGGGAGTGGCCAGCGGCTATAGCGGCAAAAGCCAATGTGTGCTTCTTTTACCGATATATTTACCGATATCTTTTGCATTTCTAATCCAAACAACGTCAAACTTGGCACTGCACTTACTTTTGCCCGTAGCAAGACACTTGTCAAATTTGAAATCCATCGGACTAATGGTTCGAGAGATATGCGAATAACAGACACACAGACAGACAGAAAGACGTTCCTGTAATTGATTTATATATATATATATATATATATACATAAATACGTGTAATAGAGACATCAGCATCAGCACTGGAATCAGCGTACTGGCCTTCATAGTGCTTAGTAAAAATACGTCATTAAACAAATATTTAAAATATACTGTCTTTATGTTGTTTCTACATTATTTTAGAGATTCAATGTGGAAGTATTAACAATATAAAAATATATTTTTAAAAAACTTTAATGTTACGTGTGATTAATCACAATTATTACAGAAAAAAAAAGTGCGATTGATTATTATTATTATTATTTTAATCAATTGACAGCACTAGTTTGTATATGTTAGGGTAGATTCTGAATTTTATCAGTATTCACTGAAAACCCAACACAATTTCATGGCAATTTGTATGAATTCGTACAATCTTTTTATGCCCATGTTTCGGGATCAACCTTCAAGCTTAAATTGTTTTGTATGAATTCATAAGAAAATACCACCTCGTAAAATTGTTACGCGTTAGATCAGGTTGGATTGTGAGATCAGGTAAGGAAAACCTTGCACTCATATTCAAACCTGGAACGTAACAATTGGTCATGAGACATGTGAGAATCAATACAGACTGCTGTTCATAAGAAAATGTATAAATCATCATATGCCCAGCAATATATCAATCTTATGAATAAACAGCTTGTTTAATTGATATTTCCAATTGGCACACTAAAGCAAATTATATAAATGAAATATTTTTGAGAGACACCTAGACTTTTAGACTGTAGAACGTTCAATAGACAGGCACAATTTATAATCTAGATCCATCTACTTTGCACTTAGTCTATCCCCAGAACTCAGCAGGAGCTCTGAAAGCTGACTTTAAAGTAGTATTGTAAATTTTAACATGTATGTTGTATTGGGACTCAGAAATGGTTTTAGTGTTTGTTTGGGAACCGCTAAGAGTTTTCGGTCACAGCTGTGCAATGGAATTTCGATTTTTTCATAGCTACCCAACAGTCTCAGATATCCACCTCTTCCTCTCTCAGTAGACCTCAGAGTGCGGGTAAACACAAGCTTTAGCTCCTGTCAAGGGACAACGAATGAGGAGGTTTTCCCCTCTAATTGCATACTATTTCAAGGCCAACCAATGAGCGAGAACAGGTGCAATCATGCAGGAACAACCAAAAACCTTTGAGTATATATTTTCAGGTGTGCACACACAACAATCTCTTGACATACGCAAACACACACACTCCAAAATCTGGTATATACTGCCCTTAAGTCTACAGTCAATTCCACAGATATTAATTTCTCTCGGTGAGCAGACGATGACATTGAACACATATCCCTCATTTTCAATTTCTTGCACACTTTGCTGTCCTTCAAATAAAGCCTGGAATAAATTATGCTTTTCATTTGTAATGAAGAATATGATCACTCTGGTGATCTTACAGACCTCCGGTGTGAATGTGATTTCCTAGATAAAAAATGAGGTATGAAATAAAAGACTGCTTTTCAATATAAGACGATATTGAACTACTGAAATCATATTCATGCTTTTACTTGCTTGTGAATTCAATCATAAGAGTGATTATGTATTAGCAGTATATTATGTAGATGCTAGTTATTATTTAAAATGTCACTGAACTTGATGGACCGTATCCCAGCAAGCAATAGCCATCATTTCACTCTCCCAATACAGACCCAATATAGTCTGGCTATGAGTAACCCACTTCTAAAATAACCTTGAATTGGATTACATGTCGTTTTTGCCAAAATAACTTGAGAGATTTATGATATTCCATCATGTAAGCAAAGTCAACATTGATTGCAAGGTGTTTGGTTTCATTTATTTGACATGTTTCTATGCATGTTAGGCTATGGTTAGATGTCTATTCAATTTTCACCGACAGCCCAAATTGTGCCTTGCTTTACGTCAGGGCTGTGTTTTAACGTCTTTTAAATGCACAATTGCTTGCTGGGATGTGCCATGTACTGAACCCATCTGGAATGAATATGTTTGAATGTATCAAATACTGAAAGAAATGTAATTTGTTTATGAGCTCTAAGCAGCTTTAGTGATGATATTTTCCCGGTTTTCAATAGTTAATGCACAGGGGCCTATTAGAGAGTTGTGGAGTTATAGCAGCACTTACATAAGCGCTGCAATTGAATTCCACTTAAGAGGAAGGAGTCTGGTCAGTGGTTTTAAGCAGTTATGGAGCTCTAAAGCAAGTGTTCTTGAGGCACATTAGATTACTGTCTCAACTGTGGTGCCTGTCTGTTGGACTTGACTGATGTAGGTGTGTAGTCTCACTTTTGACTATCGACAGAAAGTCTGGTCCTCTGCAGATTATTTTGGCCAAGAACATCCCACGTAGACAGGACGAAACCTTCTGACCTGCATGTAAAACAAGGAACCATTGTTTCAAATATTTATCTGAGATACCCAAAATGTACAGATGTGCTCAAGGATACCCTAGTTTAAAAGTATACTTTATTGTATTTGAAATATATTCCCTTTTTCAATAGTACATTGCAAATATACTAACAAAAATTGTACTATCTTCAAATATATTAAAAGTATATTAGCATCATGCTTTTACCTATTTTCACAATACAACTTTTAACACAAATAATTGTACTTTAGTATATATTCTAAAAATATATATTTAAAGTAATATATACAGTATGTATAAGAAAAACATATATTTTAGGTAAATTTTAACTGTGTGCTGGAAATGATCATTGTAAAAATGCATTGAAAGTATACTTTCAAAAGACGTTATAGTATACAATAGTATGTTGTACAAAGTATAGCTAAGTATTATTTGTCTATTAATGTGCATTAAGACAAAGTGAAGACAAAGTGTGCAATTTGTAGCGTAAATTTATGGTCAGCTCCGATAGCCTCGTGAGCAAGTGTACCGACATGTAGCATGTAGCCGTTGTGATTCGAGAGACCCGAGTTCGAGTCCCGGCTCCTTGATCTTTCCCGATCCCATCCCCCCCTCTCTCTCCCACCTCACTTCCTGTCTAGCAACTGTCCTATCCTAATAAAACATATACAACAAAATATGGTGTATTGTTTGGAAGACACTCGTAATGATTTTGTAATGTACTTGTAACACAAATAAAGTACACTTTAATATCACTTATCAAGCATGTAATTAGTCCATACACAGGCATATACTTAAAGTATACTAAGTATAATTGAAGTTGTTCCAATTTAGTACACAAAAGTACACTAAATACACTTACAGTTTAATTACAATATACTTAGTACAAAATTAGTTGTTTCAAAATAGCAATGTGAAAGCACAAACTTTATCAAAGTCATGTGTTAAATTTCCAGGAAATGCATGGACAGATCAAATGAATATCCCAAATGCATTGTAAATTACTTTGGATAAAGCTGCCAGGCAAATGAAGACATGTAAAAGATAAAACTTGGGCTAGGGCAAATCCCCCAAAAATAGTCCAGCTTTATTTTTGAAAGTAGGAACATACAGTGCCTTAAAGATTTTACTACACAACAACTATTAAAATGTCCACCTTATTGCACCAATATGCAGGGAATATTGCTAAGATGACACCATAAATTACACCATCAAACATTATATTCTACATTATATAACATTATTTAGGCTTTTCAGCTAAGTTTAACAGTGAAAAACAAACTTAAAATGTTAAACCTTTATAGTTACTGAGATACAGACCTTGAGGCAGATTTCCTGTGAGACAACCATCTGCCAGATCTCAAGATATGGGCTGTCAGAATCTCTTCTTTACAGTTAACCTTTGCCAACACAAAAAAAAAAAAAAAAAAAAAAAAAAAAAAAACATCAAAATGACACATCGAAGTATAAATTTCATTTGGTGATCTGAAGGACAAGCTCTATCCAGCCTTCACTTTCCCTTTAGAACAAGTAAGATAAATGTAAGCCTATACTATCTAGACTATCTTACTATCTATATACTGTCCAAACCAGTAGGTGACTAGATTTAAAATAAATTAATATTGCTGAGAAATTTTAATTCACAATTCAGATGTCTCTGTAATCCTGCACAGCCGACTAGATTAACGTGTGTTCTATACTAGTTTATTTTCTCAATCAAGATATTTGTATTTATAGTTTTGGAAGGGGATAGATACAGCCTCCCTTGGCCGACTAGTTAATTGTCTGTCCAGCAGGGTATTTTATCACACTGTTTGCTGTTCTGCACTCGCCCATAGTTTCAGAGAACTCTTTCAATCTCAGAGGTAATAAAAGTGGCACTCAGCCCTTTCCAACAATCAATTACCCAAAGACGCAGAAAGTTTCGAGATTTACCATTCTCAGAGCCCCTCATAAACCCGCTGTAAAGGCAGCGCACAGAGCTGATGATTCAGTCTTCATCTGGCCACAAAGCTGAGAAAGAATATTGGCTGATTAAGTGGATGAAATAGTTAGCATTTTGAAAGGGAACGGCTGTGAAAGAGGCAATGATATCTCACTCCCATTATCCGTGGAGGAGAACGGCCTCTAATAAAAAAGGACTCTTGCATTTATATAGTCCTGTTAGTTGTTCCTCAATTAGACATCTCGGTAAAGTACACTATATACTGCTCTGTGCTGTAATTTCACATTCCATAAAGCACGGCTCTAACAAGCACACTGCTTTTTTCGGTTTTCATTTGCATTCCTTGTGTAGATAACGAATGCAGCTGTCTTTGTTACATTTCCACTTACCTAGAGCAGAGTTGTGTAAAATAGGTTGAAGCTCACTATCCTTTATTTGCCGCTTTATTTTGTATGTAAATGATAAGAGATCGAAAAAACAAGATCCTTTGAGAATAAGGCAGTTCTGGTGGACCATGCGATTGAGGAGGATATTATAAGCGCTTAACAACCTTCTCAATCATGCAGACATCTAATCCATCTAATTCATCCACAGGCTCTGGTTGTTTTACTGAAACGCTATTCCTAAAAAGGGATACAAAAAAGAAAGATTCCCACTTTATTGCTTTATTAATTGAAATGAGAGCAGTGGTTGAGGGCATTTACCATGATTCACTAGCCTGATAAGCCAGACCCACATCAAGATGTTGGGTCTGCGAACACACCATTGACAGAGCTCAATCCGAGGGGCGGGATAAACGGTTGTCTTTCAGATTCCCTCTGCACGCAATAGGATAGCGCTACAACCAACCAGAGCGTTTACCCACCAGCGGAGCTAGTTGATAGATTAAACTTTTGCCGTATCCGGTTGGCAAAACTCCGAACACATCTTCCTTTTTTAAGAAGGACTTCAGTTACGTTCTTTGTTCTTTTCTCAAAGAAAAGCCAAGTCTTCCAGAGTCGCGGCCAAAGCCGATTCGAAAGACCGCTGTTCACCCGCAGCAGCAGCCATTCTTTGTTTTCAAGTAGCAGGGAATTCACGCGAAACTGTCACAACTCTGCCGTCATTATGTTAAGCCCGCCCACCGACTCTATACACTATGTGATTGGCCTGACTAGAGTTTGGTTTTTCCAGCTCGCAAGCCAACAAAGAGTTGCTAGAAATATACACGCCACCCTGGCGGCAGCAAATTTTATTTTACAGCCAGTGTCGTCTATATTTCTAGGCTAATGATTCACATAAATATTGGCAAATGCATTGAAATCTATGGAGCAAAGCGTCAATTATACACCGCAGTGCGCCAGTCAAGTGCAAGGAAGGCCTACAATTCTTGGAGAGAGCTATCCGTTAGCATTTACAGACTTTCTGTTAAGACTTTCTGCTGTTTAATTAAAGAATTACAGCAGAAGAAAAACGTCACAAATATAGCAAAGAAAAACATGTAATATACAATTATAACACTAAACTGTGTGAAGTAAAAAAAAAAAAAAAAAAACTTACAAATAACTGTTGTTAGAGTGTTTCTAATGAAATGGCTGAGCGATTGAAGGCAGATGTCATGTCATTTTCTCTGACTGCTGTAATTAATATCTCTATTTGTTACCTTCTTTTGGAAAGGAAACGCTATTGTGGATTATTATAATTTTTTTCTCTCTTTTGCTGTTGGAACAAATTGGAATACAAAACACTTGTATTTGCTGTCGTCTCCCATTCACCGCAATAGAAGTTTACCAAAGTCCCTTTAAGGCAAGTCATTTCACTTGGCAGCCATCTTTGAAACGCCTTTCAGGCAGCTTTTTCAGTAATAAAAGTACAGCTCCTTTCTCTTTAAATGGGGACACATCAAATTATCTGATTAAAGCTGTTCACCAAGTTTGACAATGCTCAAATTATGACAAAAAAGTTATAACAAAACATTGTAACATTCAGCGTTACAGAAGAACGGACCCTCAAGACTGAGTTTTATAAAAAGATGGATTTACCGGCAATCCAGCTGCTTTGCTTGGAGGAGGAGGATTATTGCAAATGTAAATATTGAACACTGGAGAGGGGGTAGGATTAAATAAGTTTTTTACTTCTTCCAACCCCTTTTCAGACATGTTAAAGAGTGTTAGTGTGTATTTGTTTGTGTGTATATGTTTGTGTTTGTGTATATATATAAGCGTTTGTATATGTATGTAGGTATGTATATGTACCTGTATATGTGTATATGTATATGAGTATGTATGTATGCACGTAGGTGTGGGTATGTGTGGATATATATATATATGTACATATGGATATGGATGAGGGATTCTATGCACATATGTGTCTATGTGCTCAATTTCATGTGGGAGTTAAAGACTAGCTGTATGTGATAGAAACTAAGTGTACGAACTTATTAACATGTCTGAAATAAATTAAAAAGAAAGAAAGAAAGAAAGAAAAAAGAAAGAAAGAAAGAAAGAAAGAAAGAAAGAAAGAAAGAAAGGAGTAGAAGTGCCTCGAAGACCACATCCATGGATTTCTCAATCTGTCAGGCTTAACAAACTTTCCAGATCACTCCTTGTGTGCCTTCTTGTACGACAGCTTTAATGAGCGCACAAAGGGGAAGTCCTCGGGGAAGTTCGTGGGTTTCTGGTGAACTGCGATTCGGCATTGCTGAGGAGGACATCATCAGCCCCGCACCAAACACTGATCCAGAGACCAGCCATTCTCGGCCCACGACCTACACAGACAAATCGCTAGAGCCCACCCCAAATTGTGGAGATCAGCCTGCCGCGATGAACGAGCTAGAGAAGGATACTGCGCCAGACATCGCCCCAGAGCATGAGTCACACAGAGAGTCTGACCATTTGAGTGAGCCTACAACACAATGCACTGCCAAGGGAGTGCTTGTTGAATTCGTGGGCTTGGAGGGAAGTCCTGCCCACCACCCCGTCGCAATGGATGAGTTTTGCATGGACTCTGGAAATTATTTGAAAATATTTGAGGAGGTAAAAATCGCTTGAATCTCCTGTTTCAGCTGGTCCCGCCCAGTTTTAAGTTTCCAGTATTTCCAGACTTTCTTGCATCTCCAGAGTTACCTGCTTCCTGAGTCCCTGCCCAACCTCCCTCTTCCCAAATCAGCCAGTTCCTCAGCCCTGCCTCCACTGGTTCCCTTCAGCCGCTCTGCATCTCCTACACATCTTGGTGAGGATCAGCCTCGGATCTTCAGTTCACCAGCTCCGCCTAGTCCAGAAGATCCCCTGGCTCCGCCTCCAGCCTCAGAACCCATCGCTCCACCTCGGCATGTCGACCTATCGGCTCTGTTTTGGCTCCTCCCTCCCTCGGCTCCACCAGAAACCATCTCCCTGCAGCTTCACCAGGCTCCCTCGTCCCTCCGGTTGCACCCTGGTCGGACGTCGTCCTGCATGCACCTTCGGCTATGTCTGGCTGTGCTTTTCCTTCGGCTCCGCCGTTGTCCTCGGTCCCACTGGCTCGCCTCAGTCCTCTGGTTCCCAGGCTCCTTCTCAGACGCTCGTTGCCGTGGCTTGACCTCATTCTCCAGTCCCATCGATGTTGCATGGGCACTTTTGCTCACCATCTCCACCTGGGTCTATATCTCTGTCCACCGCCCTGTTTCAAAAACTTGCATCTGAAAAAGTAAACATAGAATGTTTAACATTCTGTTAATTGTCAAAATAAATGAATCAGGGCAGTTCTATCATACATAAACTTAACTTTAAACAAAGTTATAATTTGAATCTCCTTTAGCAAGAATGTGAAAATGGCTAGGGTGGAAGCAGGCAGCACATAAATGTCAGAATATAAATTAGTTATTTTATGCAAACTTAAATGTAATACATTTTCTTTGGTCCTTTGCCAACTAATTAAAAATTGGTGCCTATTTTCTAGTACAAATGCTCACATTTATTGTGCATTTAGTTAAAGATAAAAAAACAAAACAAATACATAAGCCTTTCAATTTGTGTATTATTTTGTGATCTCACATAGAAGTATAATTTAGTCCATACATTTGAGAGACATGTCCTTGAATGTGACGCATGTAACAAATACAAGAAAGTTTGTTACGCTGCTTTAATCAACTCCACATTTAATCACATTGTATTAACTGTTCTCTCTCTGGTATATCTACTATTCGCCATTCACTGTTGATCTGCTGAAGCACTTGTACCTTTTCTGTGCTCGTTTGACTTGACCTGGCGCTGAGGAAAAGTTGCCGTGTGTGCCTGAAATGTCAATGTGGTCGTAAAGAGACGGTTCTATGTCTAAATAAACGCAATTCTTGTCAAGAAAAAAGGCACAGAAACAGCAGTTGTAAGTGCAGTACAAAGAGGTCCCTATAGCTCCGCCCCTGGTATGATGGAACTTTCCAGGAAGATGTGAACATTTGCTCAAATGCATGTTTTCGCTGTTTTCTTCAATGCGGCCTGTGACATGAGTTATATGAAAGAGCCCTGAGAAGGTTTTCATTACTGGATTACAACGGAAATCTCACAAAGGAATTGGCATCAACATTTTCTTTGTTTTGTATGCAAATCCCTGAAAATGCCTATTCTGAATAGGCCTTATAAATGTTTTATCAAAGCAATTAGAGCAAGTAGAGAAGAGTTGTTAAGAGTTGCACAAGCATTAAAACCAGCTTTTACATCCCCATTCTATTCTTCAAGTGTAAAGCTTGAAAATGTTTAGTGGCTAAAATCCTTTAGGAGATCAAATCCTTTACTTTCTACCTTGTTTAATGACAAAGCCAAGCGGCTCGCAGGGACCTGGCCAAAGACAGAGATGAGGGAAGTGGAATTATACTTCTTCGAAAAGACCGGGGGCACCTGACTCCAGGCCCTGGGATTGATGGATCAGAGATGTTCATTCATCACTCACTGTGTTCTGCCAACTACAGGAAATCATTGCGAGCAACTTGCGTTCGGGTCAGCACTTCTGTGGACCGGGATGACACAATTCATCAAGTGGAGGGACCCACAAGTTATAGGTCAGCACGGCATTGTTTCAACATGAGAGGGGAGAATCAGTATCTAGCACTAAAATGTAGGTGTTCCTCTGTGATGTGTTCATAAAAGCAGAGAATGAGCTGTCCTCGACGAAGCCAGGAGTTATGCTCTTTATCTGTGTAAACAGAACCACAGATATATTTTACTCATAAAATGTGTTTGTGGGGAACAGATGTTGATTATACACCATGAAATCGAAATTGACAATTCTTGCTGTTCATGGAATATTGCAGTATTTATTATAAATTGTTTATCTGTGTGCATATTTTTATTTATTTTTTTATTTGTATTAATGTGCCGTTGTAATCTTTAATTTTTTTTTTTTTTATGCCCCTCCCTCTTGCAGCAACATCTCTTCTCTGATGACGTGTTTACTGGCGCGAGGGCAGGACAACCTGTCACTCACGTGATATCCACTAATAACATACCATAAACCATCCAATCAATTCCCAATAAAACCCCATCCTAAATTTTCACTCAGATACAGACTTTTATCCACCTTATTTTTCAACGTGAAAGTAAGTTATTCACTGTCAATGTGTGAGACGTTTGATTCATTAGCTGCTACAAGTAAATAACTAAAATAATACCAGTAAAACGCTCTATTCTGTTTATGGCTTAGGGTAACCAGACATCCCTGTTTTCTGAGGACAGGGCCAAATTTGGTGTCCTGTCCTCAAATTGGAGCTGTCCTTGGAAATGTTCCCATTTTACACCTACTTTAGCCATGAAGAACTGAACCTGGATGAGAGCAGAGCAATATTATCATCATTTAAGACCACAAAACCAGACAGGTAATCCGCACATACCCTGTGGCCAGCTTTGGCTCCATACTGGTATGACGAATCAAACTTCAAGCAAAAGGAACTGGATGAATATTTGAATACTACCAATCCCGGTCTGAATTTTGACTTGTGATGCAGCCTGAATCATAATGACACCGTGTCCGTTCATTGGCCAGAGGAGAACTGAGCCATGTTTCTCCCAAAATGTTTTTCTCCATTATGTCACCTGATAGAGTTTGGGTTCCTTGCAACTGTCGCCTCTGGCTTGAGTTGGGGACACTTAATATTCAACAATATTATTGATCTGACTGTACAGGCGCTGCTGTTTGAGAACTGAACTTGAGTTGGACGATGAGATCATTTTTGCAGAAGTGCTTTGTAGATGAAATGAGCTAATTTAATAATTGATGAGCTTTACAACGGAACTGAATCAACACTGAACTGACTTCATCTGAACAACAGTGAAATGCATGCATCATTTTCCTCTTATCACTGTAAAGATGATTTGAAACATAACGATGATTTGAAACATCTGCATAAAGTGCTATATAAATAAAGGTGACTTGGCTTGATTTATACAAAAGAGACACAATTATTCGTTAGTTACATACTAACTATTAAAATAATTCAGTTTGTATGTACTGTATGACAAGGTCTGAACAGTGCAGCAGATTGTTTTGAACACAATTTTAAGTTCTGCTGTCATAATGCAATAATTTCCACGCACGCCAATATGAAAAATCCTCTAAGCAATTGCACATTCAACAAATACATTTTCAGAGAGCACATACTTTTGGCTCAAAATGAGTCTAAATGCAAAATAATAAGCTTAATTAAGAGATAAAGTAAAGATTTCGAAAACACACAAAAAAACTAAAAAAACTTTTGAAAAGTTGTGGCCTAATTACTGTAAAGCATTTGGTCACAGTTTGTGCAATTAAAAATTATAAATACAATTTAAAATGTTACAATATTTGTTAAATACAGTTTTATTTATTGTATGATCTTTGTTTTTAGTCTTTTTTTTTTATGTGTTTTTGTAAAGTTATATGTCCTGTACACTGGCCTGAACACCGCCACAAAGGCTCAGTTGTCCGGGGAGGGTCTTCGATGGAGCCTTGTCGAATTTATGGAGTGGGTGCGTGGAGTTCGAGGGTTTAGATTGGAGACCCGCCCACCTGCCCGTCACTGACGTTCCTGGACTTGGATAATTTTCATGTAACCCCTACAATGCCTGTTTATGTTTTGGACTTGCTGGTCCCGCCCAACCTCCCTCTCCCACCACCTCTTCAAAGCTCTCCTGTGAGTTTAAGTCTCCCTTGTTTTTCTGCCCCTCTCCAGTCAGTGATCCAGCCTTCAGCCACGCCTGCTGCACAGTCCTCACTGTCTCCCACCAGTCCCTCAGTGCCTACCTTACCTCCTCTCAGAGGCTCAGTGGCTCAGTGGTTCTGTGGTTACACAGAGGTCCTGCTGTGAGCCACCTCACCCTGGACATAGGGATCCTGAGGCTCCACCTCCAGCCTTTGATCCCTCCATTATACCTCAGTCCCTCGCCCTAGCTCCTGCACCTGTGCTCCTTCCTCCCTCGACTCCTTCGGGCATTGGGCATCGCTAGGCTCCCTCAGAACGTCGGCTCCAGCTGGGTTAGTCATCGCATTGTCTCCACCACGGGTCTACGGGCCATCCGCTGCTCTCCGGCCCTCCACCCCTGCGGTTTCGGCTAGCTCTGCCTTCCCTCAACCTTCGCCTCTGCCCTGAGTCACTCCAGCTCCACCTCAGCCTTCCGAATCTACACTTTCATCTCAGGGGATCATCACTGCGGTTCCGTCATGTCCGCCTACACCATCGGCATTATTCCACTCCATCGCCTCTTCGTCTTCACCATGGGGTCCTGCATCGTCGCTATCACCTGTGCTCGTCCACATGGCGGTGTTGAGACTACCTTCACCATGCCCTCTCCCTCCAGAAACGCGACTCCTGGCTGTGGCCTGGATCACCACCTGGATATTCCTGCTCAAGGCTGTCCCCTGGATCATTCCTCCATCTACTCCACCCTGGACTTTTCTGTTGAGCCCTCTCCCTGGTTCCCGTCTTCCACCTATGTCTCCTCCATCCATCTTTCATCGCGAGGTTGCGCCTTCCGGGAGAGGGCGAACTGTCACTCACACTATTTTGAGCTTTTTCACTATTTTCAGTTTGCACAATTACCCTTAGTTTGTTGTCATAGTTGTTTATTGATTTTTCATTAAGGGGGCTCTTTACACAACACCATTTTCAACTATAAACATAAAACTTTTTATGCGTTTTGGCCATTCGTTTACACAACAACGGCGTTTTGGATGTCTGAAAACGCCGAGTTTTGAAAACTGGTTTCAAAGTGCAAGTTTTTGAAAAACAACAAAAACGCGAATCTCTGAAGATGATGACGTCATGCAAATTACATTTTCAGTCTATAGTGTTTCATCGCCATCTAATGGCCTGGCAGCAGAAAACAGCGTTTTTAGTCGTTTTCGCGGATCCTTGTGCACAGGGATCATTTTGACAATGATGTTGTCTGTACGCGGAAAACTTTAAGCGTATTGTCGTCGTGTAAACGTACACTTGGTTCAGCTGTGTACACCTCGATATCACCAGTATTTAAGTTAGCTCTGTTTCTGTTTAGTTTGTCCTGCCTCGTCAATGCTTTGTGAATGTTTAAAATATACTGCATAGCATCAGTTCCTACATTTCCTCATTACACACTATTGCAAGATGCATTTACTTGTCATGCACATTGTTTCATAGCTCTTGCATAACATATTAGCGTGAAGTGATAATTATATATGACTCAAAATAAATGCTCTCTATCACAATAGTATAAATGGCACAAAGTGGGCAGATTGTTATAGAATAATTACATATCTGTATAATGTTAAAGTGCTTATATTGAAAGAATAAGACAAACACGTCTATTTTCAGAGTGTTTCGTCATTTGCCGATATGCACAATGTTTTGCGACGAATGTCAAACATTGCAATGCAGTCAGAAGATGTGAAAACAGATTTAGATGACTTAAAACAAATGAGTCAGTCAGCTTCTGATGTTTACAATAAATGCAAAAACACAGAAAAAGTTCTGGCTTTCGTGTGCAGATGGTGCTGTGTCTGTCTCTGAGATTATTTAAAATCACTTCGCACATTCTCCCATCTGATGTGGCCTTCACCTCATCTTTGATGACATTATTAATCATAAGGGTTTTAACAAGTTATTATGAACATATGTGAACAGGCTATGCCTTTACAAGTACCTCCTCAAATATCTTATTGATGATCACTAATTAGTGGAATAACTGTGACAAAAAGATAGATGAGTTATGATTTAAAATTTTGCTCTTGTGTCTTCCTGACAGATGATTGACATAATCATATTCATTCAATCATTCGAGTTTTGTAATATTTTTTTTTTTTTTTTACTTTTTTTTTTAACTTATGTTTCTTAAACTTAGATGTAATATTCCCATATTTATCAGCTACAAAATAAAGTAGAAAAATACTACACTACACTAATAGCAAACAATCAACAATAAAACTGGAAACAAGTAACATAAATAAACAGTTGCATTTATAGGTGTCATATATAAAATGAAACGAGAAGTCATCACAAGACACATTTTATATATATATATATATATATATATATATATATATATATATACACACACAAAATTTATTTATTTGATTGATATAATAATTTTATTAGAATTTAAGATTTATTAGAATTAATATATTAAATAAATATAATAATACTGAAATATTTATTTACTGCTGCTATTATTTCAGAGTATGTTCTTATCATTCATTTATTATCATTTCTAATGGGTTGAAAACTGATGGTGTTACAATGCTCTCCAGTATCCATTATTGGCTGAGTTTGGCCTTAGTGCATTGGGCATATCGTCCTCCTTTTCTTGGCTATCTATCATGATTGTTATTGCCAGTGTGCAGCATGCAAATCTATAATTTATGACAGATTACCTTATGCCTGAAGCTGATGTTTTGTAATTGCAATTTAAGCTGGTTCTTATTATGACTCATGAATTAAGTCTCAAATTTCGTTACAGCAGTCAATAAATAAACAAGAGGAGCGGATATGCAAAATAAACACCAAAGCAATGTGGGGAAAATAAAAGGTTTTTTTTTTTTTTTTCTTATTTGAAGATCCCTATTGACGCTGTCTTTATCCCTGCATATGTATGTTTTATATATATATATATGGAGCTACTTGCGCCTCCTAGTGGCCAATTATGATTAGAACAGCTGCTTTTGTTATAAAACCAGAAACTTTACTTACAGAAACTGCACAGAAATCAGATTTTATTCTGTTTATTTATTTCTCATTTAACCTTTTTGTGCTACAAATTAATATTCTTTCTCTTCTTATTTTTTATTAATTTGATTATTATTATATACGATAAAAGGCTATGCAATAGTGGTTTATTTAAAAGGAAATAAATCAAGAAGGCATATCTTAAAAAAAAACTATTTTAAAACAAACGTAAGTGTTCTAGTCGCGTTAGAACACCCACAGCAATATCTCATTAACAGATAAAAGCAATAATTAATTAAAATAAATAAAACATAAAATGCCATACAATATCAAAAATAAATAAAACGAAAAGGTCACACAAATCCCATCTTAAAACGGCTTTCATCAAGCGGTGTTCAGTGCACGTCTGTAAATAACAATAAAATGTTATTGTTGTCATAAAAATTATGTATTTGACTAGGAAAGGAACATATCTACTCACTCATGTCTGGTGACGTCGGAATTCCACACAGAGCTCGTTCACTCTCATCCAGCAGACACACACACACACACACACACAGGCATAGGCGCGCGCTCCTGGTGGGAGTGAGTGAGCAAGCGCGGAGTCCATCTCTCTCACTCTGAAGCTCGCTCGCATAGCGCTCAGTTATCCCGCGCATCACGCACCGTCAAGTTGACTGTCGCCATGCAGGATCACAGGCGTAAAGTTGCTTTCGTGTGAATATCTCTCGCGCCGCAGGTGAAAAGGACAGTTTAAGCTCCGAGACTCGGAACGGTGGTGCCTCGGATGCGCTTCAAACTGCTGCATGAATGCTTGCTCATTAGCCCGGTATTTCACTGTCACTGCGAGGGACGACGATGTGTTCGGTCCGGCAGCGTTCACAGTGCGCTCGGTGATGGATGCCTTCTCTATTCCGCCTTTTGGGATTTAAGGAGGGTCAATGGAGAGCTGTGCGCTTCTGTGCGCCTTTTGAAATCTTCTTTGGGGCTGAGCATGCCTGTTTTGAGATTTGCACATTAATGCTGGGGCTTTCGGCATTATTGCTGTAAAAATGCTGAACAACATTCTCTTGCTGAGCGTTTTAACAGTCACCAGTTTCCCTTCAAAGACAGACAGCCGCAAAACTTCCAAAGACATTTGCAAGAACCGGTGCTCCTGCGAGGAGAAGGAGAACGCACTGAATATCAATTGTGAAAACAAGGGTTTTACAACGGTCAGTCTGTTCCAGCCTCCGCAAAACAAAATCAGCCAGCTCTTTCTGAATGGAAACTTTCTCACCAAGATAAGCCCGAATGAATTCTTCAATTATGGTAATGTAACATCTCTTCATTTGGGTAATAATGGCTTGCAGGAGATCAAAACAGGGGCATTCAATGGGTTAAAAAACTTGAAGCGCCTTCATCTCAATAATAATAATTTGGAAATCATAAGAGAGGACACTTTTTCTGGTTTGGAGAGTTTGGAGTATTTGCAAGCTGATTATAATTACATTAGTGCCATAGAGGCAGGGGCTTTCAACAAACTGAATAAACTCAAAGTCCTGATACTCAACGACAACCTTTTGCTCTCTCTACCTAACAACATATTCCGCTTTGTCATGTTGACGCATTTGGATTTAAGGGGAAACAGACTGAAGATGATGCCGTTTGCTGGTGTTCTAGAGCATATAGGTGGAATAATGGAGATTCAGCTGGAAGAGAACCCGTGGAATTGCACTTGTGATTTGATACCCCTGAAAGCCTGGCTGGATACAATTTCAGTCTTTGTGGGGGATATCGTGTGTGAGACACCGTTCAGACTGCACGGCAAAGACGTCACGCAGCTGATCAAGCAAGACCTTTGCCCCAGGCGCAATCCTGGAGACACAAGTCATCGTGCGATGCAACCACCATCTGATTCACAATATCAGGGTATGTCTCCAACCCTGCGGCCTCGAGTCACACCGACAAGAGCCCCCAAGGCCTCCCGCCCCCCCAAAATGAGATACCGCCCCACTCCTCGTGTCACGTCCAGCAGAGATAAACATGTATTCGGGCCTATCATGGTGTACCAGACACGCTCACCTGTCCCGATGACATGCCCAGGAATTTGCGTGTGCACGTCGCAAAATCCCGACAGTGGATTAAACATCAATTGTCAGGAGCGCAAACTTCAGAACATCTCTGAACTTCAACCCAAACCGTCGTATCCAAAGAAACTGCATTTAACCGGTAACTATTTGCAGACCATATACAGAACGGATCTGACAGAGTACAGCTCCCTTGAGCTCCTGCACTTAGGGAATAACAGAATAGCAATCATTCAGGACGGAGCCTTTGATAATCTCACTAGTTTACGGAGGCTCTATCTGAACGGCAACTACATTGAGATCCTGTCCCAGTCTTTATTCGTTGGCCTGCAGAGCTTGCAATATCTCTACCTGGAATACAACATCATTAAAGAGATTTTACCCCACACCTTCAACTCGCTGAACAATCTGCAGCTATTGTTCCTTAATAATAACCTGCTGAGATCCCTTCCCGACAATGTGTTTGGAGGTACCATGCTGACAAGGCTTAATCTCAGAAACAATCATTTTTCCCATCTCCCAGTGCGCGGCGTGCTGGACCAGCTCTCTGCCTTCATTCAGATCGACCTCCAGGAGAATCCGTGGGACTGCAGCTGCGACATTGTGGAGCTTAAGAACTGGATGGAGCTGTCCAGCACCAGCGTAGTGGTGAATGAGATCACGTGTGACTCGCCATCCAAACATGCAGGCCGGCTCTTGCGCTCCCTCCGAAATGATGCCATCTGCCCCGAGACTGATGAGGTTCCTGTGACTAAACCCCCGACTGCTGTGAGCTCGAGCACCGAGGCGACCCCTTCTTCTTCCGTAACCCCTACGGACAGAATGCCCGAGATGCCTCCAGAGGTGCCCTTGTCCGTTCTCATCTTGGGCCTGCTCGTCGTGTTCATTCTGTCTGTGTGCTTCGGGGCAGGATTGTTCGTGTTTGTCCTCAAACGTCGTAAGGGAGTGGAGAACGTTCCCTCAGGCACCAATAACCATTTGGACTTGAACTCCTTCCAAGTACAATATGGCTCTTACAATGCAGATGCCAATGCGGATAAATGCGACAACCATGTATATAACTACATCCCTCCGCCCGTGGGCCAGATGTGTCAGAACCCCATCTACATGCAGAAGGAGAGCGAGCAGGTGGCCTATTATCGGAACCTGAAGGGGCTGAGCTTCAGCGCTCTTGACCCCAAGAAGGACGAGCTTGATCGAAGCCCAGCTTTCACCATAAGCACAGTGGAGTTCATTGATAAGCAACCCTGTGCCAACCGTGAACCGGAACTGCTTTATCAGAACATTGTTGAGAGAGCAAAAGATCTGCCCCAATCCGGGCCACTCAGCTATAACTTTTGCACTTTACCCAAAAAATCCTTCATCCCACCGTACGAAACCACCCGGCGACACAACCAGGATCGATTAAACAAAACTGTTCTCTACGGGACCCCCAGAAAATATGCTGCACAGTCCAAAAACGAGCATCCTTTGCTATCCAACAAGCTTAAAACCGAGCCAGACTACCTCGAAGTTCTGGAGAAACACACTGCGATGAGTCAGTTGTAAGATTGAGATCCTGTAAAACCTGTATCATCTGTGTATTCAACCACAAGAGACAATAATAACACCACCACAGACCTAAGCCTTCCATCTTCTTTTTAGAGGCTGTATACATACCCGCAATTTAAAGATGATATATTATTTTCTCTAAGGTTTAAATTATTTCTTCTACTTGAAACATAAAGACTGTAGCAGTTGTCGCAAGAATATGTATAGCTTACAGCTCCATGCTTTTTTGTAATATGAAATATATTTTCTCTCAGACGACAGGGTTGTTGAAATGACATTCCTGTAGAACATGTTGGATGGTGAGTGCAACACAAATTCCTGGTTCCAGAAGTGCCTTTGCACTTGAAGAATTTTATCTCTGCTTTCTGCTAATCAAATTTTTTATAAGTGCTGTATTTTAAGACTCTTTATGTAAAATAGAATTATTTGTCCATTGCATTAAAAGTAAAAAAGTAAAATGGTACTCTAGTGTTGGGAGGATATTGTTTCTCATGTTTTGCATCTCTAAAATCAGGTGATTTCAGCTTAAATTGAATTAAGTTTCCTATGCATTCTGTGATGGATGTGGATTGTGCAGTATTCTGCAGCAAGGCTGATCTCTTTTAACGGCAGTGTGTGTGTGTGTGTGTGTGTGTGTGTGTGTGTGTGTGTGTAGGCTCAGCATTTATGGTACTTGCATTTGCTTAGTTTCTGTGCCATGAAACATTGTCAGTGAAGAACAAATGGTGCAGAAAATTATTTGATAATTTTTACTTGCCTGAATATTCTTTACATATCGTGGCACACCGACTTGCTTGCTGAAGTATCTGATCTTTTATTCCTTGCGCATTCGCTCATTAATTTCTAAATTGAAATCAGATCGTCTCTGACTGTGGACATAATGGTTGCTGTCCAAGGTGCTAAATGAGTTTGGATTGGCTGGTAGAGATATACTGTTGTCTTAGTGCTGAATTTCTAAATATGCCTTATTGTAGACAAGTTAAATACTTGAAAAACAATGCAGCAGTTTACTGCAGCACAAATCAGACGAGTTTGTATTGTTTCCTATCAGCACAGAAATAGGGTTTATGCATTTCTTGATTTATCTGCTTGTTTACATAAATGTAAAGAAGGCTCTATATCATTGCTGCATTCATAAACTCTGTGTACATCAAGTATATACATTTCATTCGTAATTCATTACCTTTTAAAAAATGTTTGCAAACTATCTGAGCATTTTGATTTGAAAGTGAGGCAAATGTTTTCCCCCATGAAAAAAAAAAGAAAAAAAAAAGGAGTGCGCTTGCTACAGTGCTTGATGTGACAGAATGTTTTTCATCCACTTTCAAATGGAGTGCGCGGTACAATGAGCCTCTGTGTGGCTGTTTCCTGGTGTGGCCGAGAATGGGCAAAGCCACACATGCCCTGCACATCAATGAGGGGCCTGACCAGCAGAACACTTGCTGCTCTAGATGGAGACGTCATGCTTTGATTCGAAATAAATTGTGAGCTGTAATCGGTTTACGCAGAATGAGAGGGAGCAAGGCTGTTTCACTGATGCTGATGTATTGAGTTCATTACATATACAGCTGGTCCCAGTATACTTTATGTGCTTTTTTTTTTAATTGTGTGCATGCAGTTTTGCCTATGCATTTGAAATTCATAAGTCTGTGAAGTGTGCAATCAGTCTTTTGCATGCAATTTGATCTGTGAGAATACATTACAGATATATATTTCCAGAGCATTATGATAACTTCCTTATTGCTGTGTGGAGGTTGGGATAAAGGACTACTGACTGATTGAAGAAAGTTTTGAAGCCCGAAAGGCTCGGCAGTGCTGCAGTACTTTGATGCCATTGGCAGTGAATTATGTCAAGCAGTTTGAAGGTACTTGGCTCCAGATTCAAATCGATGGGAATGATGCTAGGTGTTGGCTGCTGTGGGCTTGTCTTCAAGCCGTTCTTAGCTATGCTTTCAGGCAGCTTCCAAATTCTCCTACATGAATCTCCTCTTCCCTCATTGCACCTTTGGTTTATGGATAGGTGAGTTTCAGAAAAGTTTTTATTTTTTTAACTGTAATGATATATTCTTGATGGAGCTTTGATTCACAGAGTCAGTATCCAGATCTCTTGAGTAACTGCTCAGCCTGCAGGCACATTCATTTTCTTGAAAGGCTGTGACTGGAATATTTAACCTGACCTCACAGCAATTCGAATTTTACGAGGTGGCTAATTCGTACAAATTCATACGACCTCACTCGTCCGAATTTTTAAGATTTTTGCTAAATCGTACTTATTTTACGAGTCGTCCAATTCGAATGAATGACCTACCCCTGACCCCGCACCTAAACCTACCCATCACTGGGGTTTAGACAAATCGTACGAATTCTTACGAGTGACAAATTAGCCACATTTTACTCACTCGTACGTACATAATTGTACCTTTAGGGGTACAATGGCTTGTCACTGGGGCTGTACCCTCAAGGGTACAATATTGTACCTTAACATTTAAAAGAAACGGTACATATATGTACCTTTTAATGCTTTTTGACCCTCAAAAAGGTACATATATGTACCTTGAGGTCCAATAATAAGCCCTATGGGGTACGTTTGTGTAGATTGTACGTTGGGGGACAGAAATGGACTCCTACTGTACCCCTATTTCTGACAGTGTACGGATTGGTCGTGAGATAGCGTTGGAATATTCCAGCAAATTGCCAAAGATATGCTTTTTTGATAGAGTTGCTCTCATTATTAGGTGCATTGTGTAACACTGAAGGGCAACACTTTTCATTCTTTAAAAATACACGTTAATTACATGTTCAGTATATTAAATAGCATTGTTAAATATTATTTATTTAAAAAAAGGTATTTGTTTAATATCTTGGCTAACCAAGCGTATTTAATATGTCTAACTTACTTAAAAACTCATGTACCTGAGAGGCCATATGCTTTTATTATCATAGTATGCATAATTAAATGATTCGATATTAAGAGGTAGCTGTAGCTCCTGTACAACGTCTCCATTCTTGTAGAAGGTAAATGAAGCATGCATAAGATACAATGAGAATGTAAATGGACCCATCAGTGTTTCAGCTTCTGGATTCATAATTAAAATCATATGCTTTAGTACATTCGGCGAGGAAAACGGCGTGAGAATAGCCATCAAGGGGCCACTCAAGCCCACTTGTAGACGCCTTGAGAGCTGCAATCAAACAAAGTGATAGAAGAGCATGCAATGATATTAGAGAGGAGGGGAGGCTGTAAATTGTTAAGAGTAAAAAGCTTTTTCAGCACATAGCTTTTTTCTCTCTGCCTGAGAAAAATGGGTGCAATCGTTTCACTGCATTGCAGATTTTTTTTTTAATACAAATTAAGTATTAATTATTATCTGATGTTTGGATGAATTCAGATTTATATCTCTTTTATTCTCTAGGTTATTGGTTCAAAGTTTACATGAAAGGGAGATGCTAACTGTCTTTGTTAGCTACCATAAACATTTTACAATAATACCATCAGTAAGTTAATGCACATTATTAGTTCCTGTCAGTTAATGCATTAACTAATGTAAAGATAAATAAATTGTAAAGTGTAACAAATTGTGTACGATGTTGTAAAATGATACCAAAATAATATATACTGATATTAGTTTTAATCATCAGCTTCTCTGAATATGTTTTACCCAAACAGATTAAATTTATTTTTAGATAATGATAATGTACAGCTTACTTACACTTTTATTTTAAACACCCATTATTCCTATATATATATATATATATATATATATTTTTTTTTTTTTATGACGCTATTGTTATCCTCCTAATAATTCCGACTAAAAGAATAATTCTTTTAACATTTATATTATGATCTAATCTTTCTTATGTTAACTCTATGTATGGTATTTTCTTTTGGCACAAATAAATGTTTAATTTGCTCTTAGTCTCCTCTAAATCAGAACTGTATTGATTTTGTCTTCCAGAAAAAATAAATAAATATATATTCAATACAATTTCAAACCTAAAAATAAAAATAACACTGCAAGTAATTTGTTTTTTTTGTTTATGCAGGAACTTTGACAAGCTTACCGTTGTTATTCAAATTAAATGCATGAAAACAACACTTAGAACAAAATATTTCTATTGTAAAACGCACTAGTGCGCATCTCACGGGAATCCAGAAAATGTCTGTCAGACACTGACAAGGCAAACAGAAATATCCAAAGGCTGGAAATGACATTAACACCAAGCCCAGCGCCCGTAGAACAAACAAGCTTTCGGCGTGATGTAAATCATGTGTTGAGAACAGCAGGAGTGTGTGTATGATTGTCTGGAGTCAGATTTAGGGGCGAGATCTTTGTGTGTAGTCTTTCTTCTGCAGTGTCTTTTTGATGAATAATGTATTTGTTTCATGGCCGCGTAATCATTTAGGCATTAATGATGAGCCGTGTTGGAAGCTGACAGGATGTTTCGCACAACTGTCACAGAACAAACTGCCTCATAGGAATTAGTCGTCAATGTCCTGACGACTGCCAAGGCGTTTCTCTGGAAACAAGTGCAGTGTCCCCATATATCTGCGAGTGTACGCAGCGACATCTGCAAAAAGGCATAGCCATAATTCTTTTAAATGGATGAAATTTATATAAATTTTCACCTCCATGTAGAACTGTTATAAAACATACTGAATCATTGTTCAACTGTGTATTTAAAGGGATAGTTCACCCAAAAAGGAATATTATGTCATAATTTACTCACCCTCATGTTGTTTCAAACCTGTATGAGTTGAGCTGAACATATTTTGAAGAATGTCAGTCACCAGACAGTTGACGCCATTGACTTCCATAGTATAAAAAAAAAACAAAAAAAAACACCTATGAAAGTCAATGGGAACCATGCAGAAACTGTTTGATTACCAACATTCTTCAAAATATCTTTTTTTTGTGTGCGTCCAGCAGAAGAAAGAACCTCGTACAGGTTTGAAACAACTTGAGGGTGAATCAATTATGCCAGAATTTTCATTTTAGGGTGAACTATCCCTTTAACCTTGTATCTTTTTGGTACTGAAAGAAAACTGTGCTACTGAACAAATTTGTGTTCCATGACCCATGATATATACAACCTGACGCAAGAGTAGATAAACCTACACAAACACATCTCTTTTCACACTGTCTATGGAACAACAGCGCAATAAAAGACAGCCAACCTTTGAAATGTTATCTTCCGTAAGATCTGACCTTGAGTCATTTAAGCACAGAGCATAGAGACTTTTTCAGGAAAAAGGAAACAATGAGGGGAGAAAGTGAGTGATGAATGGAACCACGTGAAATTGATGCGGTTGGCTTGCAGTTACACTAAAAGTCAAGTTCACGGAGAGTGCAGGCAGTAATGGAGATGAGAAAATGATGTGAATGTACCTCAGACATAAGAAATGACCTCAATGGCCAGGGATAAAGATGGTCAGTGTGATGGCTTTTGCCTTTAACTGTTATTGAAGTGCTCCACTTAAATTATAACCATAAACTTTGATCATGGAAATCATTATTTTCTACTTATGATTTGAAGAACCATCATCGACCCAAATAAAAGAAATGCATTTACTAGCCTGTGTAAAAGGGCAATAGCAAGCAGGCCTTTTTCTCGGGGTTATGATCTGAACATATGAACTGAAGCACAATGGTGCATTCATTGCTGCTGTCTGCATTTTTTTTCTTTTTTTCTGGAAGGAGTTGGAAACCAATGTGAAGAAAGAGCACAGCATGGAAAATACCTTATTTTAACTCTATGGAATGTAATATGCACGACGAAATGAAAGAACTCAATTTCTTTTGAGTGAAGAACTAGGTCTCTTCATGCATAACTGGCTTAATAGTGTATTCAAGCGATTGGCTTTTAACTCAACATTAAACACATGTTCATTGATTTCCTCAGGGGTAATGGTCATTATTTGCCATAAGCGTTTTGACATGGAGTGATCTAGCGGCTCTGTGAAAAACAAAAAGGAAATCATTACAGCAAGAAGAGTACATGTCTGAAACAACAGGTGATGGTTTTACAAAGATCAAAGCTGTTGCATTGAATCTGGTATATCACCTCTGTTGTGACTCACAAAACCGACATCCATCAGCACTGGAAAAGAACGATTGTACACGCTTTATACATTTTGGGTTTAGCTCTCTAATGCTGTCAGAGGAAAATCTGAGTCCTCCATGTCAGCTAAATGTTGACACAGATCTATGCTGAATAAAAGAAAAGCGATGCTGACGTTTAAAAAAAAAAAAAGTTTTGAAAGCGTGGAAAATGCAGTTGCCTGCAGGAAGCTTGGCGAAAAAATCCCCATTTCTGGCAGTGAATAAGTCATTTGAAGTGCAGCTGCTTTATAAAAAAAAAAACGAGGCGAGTGCTTTTCACAGCCCAAATTGTAACAGCTGTACAAAGGATTTTGATTCTGTATACCTTGACGTTGAGGGAAAATATGTCATTTTTTTTTTATAATCTGCTGAAAGTAGCCAATGTTGATGTGTTGACAGCTGCCCATGGTGGAAAATGCATTAATACTTTGTCAATTAGATGTTCGAGGAACTGCTTTGTAATAGCTTTGCATAGCCCTGAGGTGTAATTCATATTTGAATGTCGGGGGGCTGAAAAGGTTCTTATATGTTATGGAATACAAAAACAAAAAACAAACAATTCAGTAATCAAGAATAAGAGGGAAATCATGGAAAGGTCACAGGCATTCATTCACGTTTTAACTACTGAGGCCATGTCCACACTAATACGTTTTCGTATGAAAACTTATCTTTTTCTCTCCGTTTTGGCCTTCAGTCCACACTGAGACGGCATTTTTATTAATGAAAACGAAGCTTTTTTGAAAACGCACTCCAAAGTGGATACATTTGAAAACGCCGTTTTCGCGTTGTAGTGTGGACCATAGATATCATATATAAACGCTAGATGTCTTATGGCGCAGTCACTTCCAGCATCACCGTTCGGCCATCTTGTCACAGTGAAGCTGTGAATTAAGGTGAGTGATCAGCATGCACACAAATCCTCTTATCTCGCTGAAATCTTTACGGATTTACAAACGGTTTGGTTTCTTACAAACGTTATTAACGTGGCTATAATTCCGAATGCTTGAACATGTATGTTATAATTATTCATATGTATGCAGTGTATGTATGCAGTGTCATAACCACATCTCTGACGTTTATAACAAACCAAACCGTTTGAAAATCGGTAGAAAATTGAGCAAGTTATGGTTATTTAAAAGTACATGCACCATTAAACGAGTGAGCAAGCACACTGTGGCAAGATGGCCGCCACGTGCGGACGTCGACCTCCATTGGCCAGCAGCGCGCACGAGACATCTAGCCTTTATATATGATATCTATGGTGTGGACTGTGAAACCGGTGGTATTTAAAAACGATGACGTAAATTTAGTCATGTGACGCATATTGTACCAATAGCTATTCATGTTCATACCAGTATTGTGCCTGTTGTGTGCTATTCACTTTCACACTGCTGCTAAAAATATTCTACATTGCACACTCTTCATATAACAGTCCTGCAAAGATGACTTCATTTACTCACATTTGCTGTCCTGCGGTAAAACATGAGAGCAGTTGCGTTTTAGACGAAACATATGACTGTGTGCGACCTGGACCACATCAGTGAATGGTGAGATATTTTACTAAATAAAATGACCCTGTCTGAAGAATTGTGCGATAACTTCATTATTTATTTTTCCATCTGAATCATGTCAGTGATCTTTTGTGGGGTTTTACGCATGCGCAGTAAAGGTGAATTTAGCGTTTTCAGGCGTTTTTCAAAAGTTTCTCATCCACACTGGAACGTCCGGAAACGCCTGAAAACGTTTATAAACGAAAACGCCGTTTTTAAATGTATCCGGATTAATGTAGAAGTAGCCTGAATTAACTGAGCAAGTGTTGTTTGTGTTCAGTCAACAAGAAATGCTATTCTCAAACAATTTTACATTTATAACCTGATGGGACTTTTAGAATGGATTGTATCAAATGTGGCTATAAAAATGTGGATGTTACAGGTGGTTGGCAAGAGGTCAAGGTTTGACTGGTTAGTTGGTAGATGCTGTAACTACAATCTGGACCCTGCAAATCATCTTTCTCTGTTGATGGCCATTGAAAACAATCTGTGAGTTCTGACAACATATAAACATAAAAGAAGTCTCTTAAAATTGATTGAAAATACAGTAAAAACAGCAATGCTGTAAAATATTATTACAGTTGAAAATAACTGTGTTCTATTCTAATATATTTTCAAATAAAACCCTCTTGGTGGTTTCCTAAAATCCCCTTGTTCACTGTAAACCATGGCTTCTTAGGCCGTATTGCTTTATTTGGAAATATATTAAAAATAGGCAAGGCAAGTTTATTTATATAGAACATGTCATACACTATGGCAATTCAAAGTGCTTTACACAGAAAGGAATTAAAATAATCACAAAATAAAAGCATGGAAAATCACTATCCAAACTTAAATGGTTGTAATTCAATAATGTTTTGGAATATAGACCTATATATAGGGCTTGTTTTAAAGAAGACATTTGCCAGATTATTGTAGAAGTGAAATAAATTATGAAAGTGAAAAAGAAAAAGAAAGTTATTGAAGTTTGAGTTTATGAAAATGTACAGTGTAAAAATATAATTATTTACATTTTATGTAAAATATATATTTTACAAAGTATATTTTACTCTAAAACTGCAAGAAAATCAAAACCAAAAATCTGAACAAGTTGTGTTCCAAATTTTAGGTTGATCAATTGTTTTCAGTAAGATTTTGTTTGGGCGCAGTACCAAACTTTTTCACTAGGTGGACAGCCAAGCTTCCTTACTGACCATATAAGGGCGACTCCATTTTCATATATGTTTTCAGTGATCTGAACCATGTATTTCCATAATTTTCATACAATTTATGAAGTAGACATTCTATTCAGAAGTAGTATGCGTGGTTTGGCAGTATTTGATTTGAATCCAACCTCTAATAAACACATAAAAAGAGCACGTACGTGCGTTTTAGCTCGCATCAGCATCACAAATTTTTTTTCTTTATATTTAAAACATTTTCAGACCTTTTATTTTATTCATTTTTTTTATAAAATTGAATTAGTATTATATTTGAACTCTTGGCATGAAAACAAACTGAAGTTTCTACCAATCTTTCATGATTTTTCATGTTTATCGCTATTTCAAAATAAAGGCCTGAACACGCCTATGAGTATAAAATATTCTTATTGCAAATTGATAAATTATTGCTCCTCTGTAATTTATTTTTTAAAAACAGCCACCAAATATGAAAACTAGAGATTGCAAGCTTTCAAATGATATATAGTTTGTCAATATTAATTTAGGTTTATGCTAAGATATTATTGTTTTAAATATAAAAGGGCAAACGGGACGGTGACAGTTAGTTAAAGCAGTAATAAAAGGAATTAAAAGAGTAAAAGATAATCTTCTTATCTGGCAAAACACAGGAGTATCATATTTTTCACAACTCCCAGTTTTACTCTGAGATTTTCCCATGTGGATTTTACTGTGTCTGTGTCTGTGTGTATAAATAGAATATATATAACGGTTAGTCCATATATATATATATATATATATATATATATATATATATATATATATATATATATATATATATATATATATAATTTAAACACAGTGGCGCCGTAATACTGATGATTATCAATGTTGAAAATAGCTGTGCTGCTTAAGATTTTTTTTATTCAGCAAGAACACATTAAATTGAGCAAAGGTAACATTAAATAATTGTATAATGTTACAAAATATTTACATTTCAAATAAGCGGTGTTCATTTGAACTTTCTATTCATTAAATATTCCTGTTAATATCGCGGTTTCCAAAAGAAAAATATTAAGCAGCAAAAACATTGATGATAATTCATTGAAAACATTGATTTCAACATTGATGATAAGAACTATTGTTAATAATTGAGCACCAGTAATATCTGAGCAACAAATAAGTGAAAAATAATAATAATAATAATGAAAGGACAAAAGCCACATTTAGAAGACAAAAAATATATAATAATAATATTTGGGTTCTATCCTCATGGGACCCAGGAATAGACTTTTCTCCTCTGTAGTGGATATTATATTTTAGTGAATTTCTCTGACACCATATGTCACAGTTTTAAGTCTGGAACTGGATGTCCTTTGAAGAGCTTTTCCGAGATACGAAATGTTTGGAGGTTTCACCATGACAACAACTTCTCCTCGGTCTTTAAACATGAATGACATTAATTTAGTGATCAAATGTATCACTCCTATGGAAATATGATAATATTTTGTAGTTATTGTTTAAATCTGTTTTATATACCATACTAATACTAATATACCAGTAATAATACTTTAAAATCAGTCCTAAATGTAACTGGGAGCCAGAGGATTTGTCTCTTATGCTCTAGTCTAACCAATGTAATGACATGAAAAAATATTAAATCAAGTTTTTTTTTTTTTTTCTGGGTCTCAGGAGGATTTATAGTACCTATAGTACCTCATGCAAAAAAAAGGTTATGTTTACCCTAGTGAAAAATAAATATACTAAAATGTATTTGAAATACATTTATTTTATGCTAAGTATACTACAAATACATTTATATCTACAGTATGTACTTAATTTAAATATCCTGCAATTGTACTTTTATTATACTAAATTGATATACTTAAAGTCTGCTAAATTGAAACAACTAATTTTGCACTTAATGCACTTGTTATCCGGAAATAGTGCTGAGATCCAACTAAAGATGTAAATTGTGCTAAAATAGAACTATTGCAAGTATACTTTAAGAAAATATCTTGCATTTAAATAATTATATTATATAGACTATAATATCCTTAATAATAGTGATATTAAAACACATTTTAGGCTTAATATCAGGAAATGTGCATTGTGCAATAAAGAAGTACTCCAAATAAAGTTTAATTATAACATTTATATCAGTAAGTGTCAAACTATATGTCAGTAAATACACTATATTTCCAAAAGAATTGGGACAGCTCTCCAAATCATTGAATTCAGGTGTTCCAATCACTTCCATGGCCACAGTTGTATAAAATCAAGCACCTAGGCATGAAGACTGCTTCTACAAACATTTGTGAAAGAATGGGTTACTCTCAGGAGCTCAGTGAATTCAAGTGTGGTACCATGACAGGTTGCCACCTGTGCAATAAGTCCATTCGTGACATTTCCTCACTACTAAATATTCCACGGTGAACTTTTCAATAAAAGTTCACTGTGGAATATTTAGTAGTGAGGAAATTTCACAAATTATGCATGGTATTATAACAAAGTGGAAGCAATTGGGAAGTGGTAGGCCATGTAAAATCACAGAGCAGGGTCAGCGCATGCTGAGGCGCACAGTGCACAGAAGTCGCCAACTTTCTGCAGAGTCAATAGCTACGGACCACCAAACTTTGTGTGGCCTTCAGATTAGCTCAAGAACAGTATGTTCCCTAGTGAAAAAAGTATACTTTATTGTATTTGAAATATATTCCCTTTTTCAATAGTACATTGCAAATATACTAACTAAAATTGTACTATCTTTAAATATATTAAAAGTATATTATCATCATGCTTTTACCTATTTTCAAAACTGGCCTGACCTCATCCCGATAGAACACCTATGGGATGAATTAGAGCGGAGACTGTGAGCCAGGCCTTCTTGTCCAACATCAGTGCCTGACCTCAAAAATGCACTTCTAGAAGAATGGTCACATATTCCCATAAACACACTCCTAAACCTTGTGGAAAGCCTTCCCAGAAGAGCTGAAGCTGTTATAGCAGCAAAGAGTGGGCCAACTCCATATTAAACCCTACGGATTAAGAATGGGATGTCATTAAAGTTCATGTGCATGTAAAGGCAGATGTCCCAAAACCTTTGGCAATATAGTGTATGTTAATCGATTTGTAGTGTACTTAGTATGAAATAAATATATGTTAAATACATTTTCGTATTTTTTTTATTTTTTTTTCACTAGGGTAAGGAGAAAATTATTGCATAATGTTTTTATGATTAATGGGCTATATATATAATTTTTTTTTTTTTTTTTTTTTTTTTTTTTGATAAAGTATATAAACGAGCTGCTTAATTCACAAAAATGTAATAAAATAAAAAAATTAAAATAAAAAATAGAATTAAATGATACTAAATGATCCCATTATGGGAACACCTAAAAGGTTTTATAGATAAAGCAACCTGACAGAATCCTTTAAGGTTCTATAAAGAACTTTTTATAAAAAATAAAAAACAACAATTCACACTGCACAACCGATGCGGACAACCGCCAGATTCCAGTACGTCACTTCCCAGAAATTCCCAGACAACGCCGACTCATCATGTTCAATCTGCGAAAACGCGAGGCGAGAGACAACCGATAGGCGTGACGCACTGATCCTACAAACCCCGAAAAAGTGTCTAGTCGCCGGCTGTCAGTGCAGTGTGAACTGGCCTAAAGAGTGAAATGCTCGTTAAAAGCATTTGCTCTATATTTCTGTCCAGTCTTGATATGCACAGTCATACACTTTCCATCACTTCAGGGGATATTTATTTCAGGCCGTCCGCTAAAATCTCCATGTAGGCCAACAGAGAAAGCCTGTTGACATCAGTCCATCCATCAGCCCTTCTCCCCCAGAGCACAGCAGTCACAGATGATGGTTCCTGATTTCATGAGGATCAATGTGGACCCGGGCAGTGTTAGCAGGGGACACGTCCGTGTCTGAACGCTAGTCAGCGGGGTGCAGCTGACCACGGTGCCCTGGAGGACACATTGGACCCGCCAGCCCCTCCGAAACTCGCTTTCCATTCCATCAGTCCTTCTGAAAAAAAAACACGAGACGAGCAAGACTGCCTTTTGTTCTTTCATATATCTCTCGCTCGCTTTCTCTCCCCATCATGGACACAGTCATTTGTCTATTTAGGGCCAGTCAAATAAAGACTAGACTGTCATTTTCCCTAAATGGTAAATCATGAGCTAATGTGTTTTCAATGCGAGACTGTTTTATTGCAGCCAGCCAAGCCAGTGAACGGTTGAGGGATGACATCAATTCCCATTCTGAAGTGATGCGATGGTTGGTGTTGGCTCTTTCATAAGATATATTTGGCGTCGGCAGTCGTTTGTCTTGTACCACATGCTCATTTCATACTTTGATGCACATATAGGACATCTGTACATGTGTGGAAAATTAACTGAATTTTGAACACATTACGTCTTGAAGCGAAAGTTGCAACACTTCTAACTAAACTACATTTTCAGCAGCTTGAAAGTTGCTCAGTACAGTAGAGTAGATTTTCTTCAAACAAGCTAATTTTTGCCCGTAGCAGCGGCACAAAAAACATGAAGGTGGGTACTGAATGTGGTAAATCACTTATATTTACACACAGGTCGGGGGCATGATTAAAGGGATGGTTCGGAATAAAATCAACCTAGGGTCATTTGCACCATGACCTTGAGACAAATTTTTTTCCCTTGGTTGAACATTATTAAAGTTAGAGCTTATTTAGAGATATCAGCCGAATGGCTTAGTGCAGGCGCTAATGGATCCAAGGTTGTATCTCATAAATTACCCCACTAATAATGCCCAGAATGGTACCAAACTTCTACAGTAGTACAAATAGGTTCTATACTCATAAAACAGGGCATTGGAAAGTTTGTAAGTACATCAGGAGTTTATTTAAATAACACTTGCCTGATGACTTGTGCTACCACTAACCCGCACGTCGAGGTCACTTCAGTGATTTGTTATTAGTTAACACTAAGTTGTCAACACTTCGGAAAACAATAATAAAAAATGTTGGATATACTGGCTTTCTGCCAGGACTTTTACGTGCTTTTCCCAAATCACTGAAGTGACGTCGATGTCTGGGTTAGCGGTGGCATGAGCCGTCAGGCAAGTGTTATTTAAAAAAAAAAACTCCTGATGTACTTACAAACATTCCAATGCCTCATTTTATGAGTACGCCTGTGACAGGGCGATAACGAGCAGAGAGAGCCCCGGCCGCGCGCGCGCACTCTCGTGTCTTCAAACAACACGTCGAGCGCTGTCTGCGCTCTCTCCCTTGCGCATATTAATCAAAGTCAATTGACATGATAGTAAAAGGTCGGAAGACCGCAGTTTCACGTGGAACATTTGGAGATTTCTCTTGAATTACCGCGGGGTGTGAATTGTGCTATATATATATAAAAAAAAAAAACGTTGCCTTATCTTCTCTAAAAAGCGTGCCCCCCATTCAGCTGACATAAACCACAATTTCAGTAAACGAAAAAACCTATCCAGTGATGAAATGTTTTCTGTGTTGACACAAATCTGCTGCATAGTCCTAAACTGCCGAGATAATCACACAATGCGTGCTGTAGTAGGCCACACGTCCACTAATGACACGTCCGATTCCTTTTGAACCATTCACTTTAATGGAGGGTTAAAAACTGATTAGTCCAACACTGAATTGGTGTAAAAAATAAAAAAAATATCGGTAACACTTTACAATAATCTTCCATTTATTAAACTCTAGTTAACTACATTAGTTAACATACTATTAATAAACTGCACTTCTACGGCATTGTTATAACATTTTAATTTTAATATTCAGGCTACTAATAGCCTACATTATTGAAATCAAAAGTTGTATTTGTTAACATATAGAGGAAGAGCAAGGGAAAAGGAGAGATCTGGGCGCGGGGGCCCCATCTAAGATTATCTCGTCCCGGGCCCGGGCAAGACTGTCAGCTGGCCTGCCTGTACATTTTGCAACTTTAATAATAAAACAATTATTATTATTATTATTATTATTATTATTATTAATCTATCTATCTATCTATCTATCTATCTATCTATCTATCTATCTATCTATCTATCTATCTATCTATCTATCTATCTATCTATCTATAATGTACTGTAGCTTTTTCATTAACTCAAACTTCCTTCTCCGACACTGCTCAGTAATACGGCACACAGGTGAAGTGTACTTGGTGTTAGACCACAACAAAACCCAACCGTTCTGTGAAACTAATAAGCATTGCCAGAAATCCATACATCTGCATGCATATGATACAGCGGGAGCAGTGAAAGTGCAGAATTGTGGATTGATGCCATTTGTCAGGTAAAGAGAATCATTCATCCAACTGATGCCTTTGAAGCGAGACAGCTAGGAAGAAGGATTAGATGTATCCCTGTTTACTGCAAAACCCACTTACTTCATGCTCCCTTACAGCCACCTTGAACACATAGCTGCATAACAAATGGCCAAGCCACTGAGTGAATGCGAAGAGGATTTAAGGATTGGAAATGACTATTTACTGAAGGGCAACCAGGGAACATTGTGAAAAGTTCAAGGTGATGTTGCTAGTTCAAGTGTCGAATTATGACAGATGGGGTGTGATTCTAATATTAAATCGCATTGGATGTCTTCCATCAGCTTTTATCTTTATTGGAAAATGTACAATGAGAAATGTATCTAGGAAGTTTGATTATTTTAACACACAGTATCCTATATACACCACCATTATAAAGATTGGGTTTGGTAATAATTTGTAATGCTTTTGAAAGCATCTTCACCAAGTCTGCATTTATTTGATTAAAATACAGTAAAAACAGAAATATTATGAAATACTATTACAATTGAAAATAATTATTTTCTATTCTAATATATTTTTTAACTAAAAAATTGTTTTAGAGCTATAACCAATATAGTTGGGATGGGATAGCCCAGACTGGGATAGCAATATAGCTATAGTTTTGGCTATAAGCCAAAACTATTTTTTAAATCAGAAATTGATTTGCTGCTCACGAAACATTTCTTATCATCGATGATTAAAACAGTTGTGCTGCTTAATATTTTTTGGGGAAACTGTGATATACATTTTTTCAGGATTCTTTGATAAATAGTACTCAAGAAACTTTTTATTCATAAACCTCCTTCGAGAGACACACTAAACACATAAACTAATGTGCAAAACAAAATATGTGGTAGGCTACTTTTAGATTATTACAGTATCATTTTCCATAATATTGTCAAAGTGATGCAATTTAATGCAAATTATTACACCTCAGGTGCACATACACAATCAATGACCAAAACGTTTAGCAGATTTTTGACATAATTCCCATATATTTACAACAAGAAATACTGTTGAAATGACCCTCTAACTTCTTGTACGAGGATAGTTGGTAATTGACATTTAATGTTTCTTATGAATGATTGAACATCATCTAACATTATGAATCAGTGCTACAAGGTACATTTGCAGATTTGCAACATCTGTCACAGTCAAGTTGAAAGAAACTCTCAATAATGCGCTTTGACACGTCATGACGTCAAGTAGTGGTACTAATGTGTTTGACGCACGTATGGTTTGTGTCATGATCTCACTACCCACCCCCATCTGTCCATCCTTTCCTGTCTATCTCCTACCCTCCTTATCAATAAAAGTGGCAGAAAAGCCAAAATGAATGAGATGATTTTGCTCTCTTTGAAAATTGGCAAAAGTAATAGCCCCCCCCCCTTTTTTCCAGAGGTCAGGTTCCTTTCTGAACTGACACGAGATATACTGATAGAGGACAATCTCTCTGGTCGTGCAAATGTCATCACATGCCCATCATTGTTTTTCAAGCGGCTTCGTCCACCTGAACCTACAGTGACATTTGGCTGCGGCTCAGATCGCCCTGCTGTCTTCTGCCAGGCTTATCGGCATGCTACGCTCGTTGCAACCAATTATTGTGACACAAGTGACTTTCACGACCTAGTGCGCCCAGCATGTTGAACACTAAATTTAAATTATTCACCCAGTAAGAGCTTGATTGACTCGTCTTTGGCCGTATGCCTTGCAGAGTAATGTTCCTCCCACCGCTCTTGCTTTCAGACTGGGATTAGCTTTTCAGATGTGTCTGTTAGCCGTTGTCACCCACTTGTTGATTTTGTTGTGCCGATTCACTTGCTCTTTAAGTGGGGCTAATGCATATTAGCTTGGGAACCCAGCTGGAAATTGGCCAAACTTCAGCCCTCTCGTGGGATTCACTGTGACATTAACCGCTAATTAGATTCTGTCCTGGTAATTACAGCCAACTTTTAGCCTAACTGAAGTATATATATTTTATATGGACCAAATAGATTGAGCTGCAAAAATGCAGATGATCTGTTCTGCCGGTCTAAAAATAACTGAACTTATGCTGGTGCAAAATGTGCTTTCAAAAACTATATTATTCGATTATGCTGGCAGTGATAAAGTGGTCTCACGCTAGAATGTGGTTTACAATCAGTAGAATGCAGTTGTGTTGATCCAGGGGCCTCTTTAATAATAATAAAAAAATAAAAAAAATTATGAATTTAGCCGATGCTATGACTTTGATATTTTTAAAGCCCTGTTCTGTTGTCCAAGCTATACAGAAACACAACTTTTCACTCAACTTTTCAACTTTGTAATTAAACTGTTGTGTTAGTCTAGTGCAAGAGTTAGATAAATAACTGCAGTTGTATGGTAAAGCAAACCAAACCCAAGAATATAGCTTAAATTCAAGGAAAGACGTTAAAATATGTCAATTTGGTGATCAAAGATGAATTTTAACTGGGGATACAATTATTGACTACAGGGGGACTTTAAGTGATAAGTTAGTTAGTCAATAATTAGACTAAATTGAAAGCTCTATCTTTCAAAAGTTTGGGGTCAGTAATAATTAATGTTTTGGTTAATTATGCTCACCATGGCTTTATTTATTGAATTGAAAATACAGTAAAATCAGAATAATTTAGAAATAATATTACATGTTAGGCTACTATTTTAATATATTTGAAAATGTAATTTATTCCTGTGATTGAACGCTGATTACACCAGTCTTCAGTGTCACATGATCCTTCAGAAATCATTTTTCAAGAAAGCTGATTTTCTTTTACTCAAGAAACATTTCTTATAATCAAAGTTTTATGGAAACATTTTATGAACAAAAAAGCAGCATGTATTTGAAATATAAATATTTTGCAACACACACACATATACATATATACATATATATATATATATATATATAGATAGATAGATATATATATATATAGATAGATAGATAGATAGATAGATATATATATATATATATATATATATATATATATATATATATATATATATATATATATATATATATATATATACACACACACACACACACACTCCTAAAAAAAAAAAAAAGGCAAATTATTTTGTGGTCTTTTAATTTTTAATTTTAATCACAAATCAATGGTCAGGAAATTATCACGAATTGCACATATACTGTACAAGTACTGTAAAGTAACTTAGCACGGAATAGCAAACAGCTTTTTACAGGAGGAAGAGTCAGTGTTTTTCCACTCAATGTTAATATCTCGCAGTTCGTTTGAGTTTACTGTGAGACCAAATATTAACTATAGGGTTCAAATCTGGACTCTGACAGGGCCAAAACATGAGGCTGATGCACTTGTTTTCAAGCCACTTCTTAGTTCTCTTTGCAATTTGGGCAGGAGCATTGTCTAGTTGAAAAATAACATCTGATCATTCCTCTTTAGATAAAAACTTTTATTTTTGGGAAGCTATTTTGCAATATTCTCCTGTACTTCACAGTGAAGTAGCTCACAAATACCAGCAGCTAAAAAGGCTCCCCACACAATGAACACTCTTCCTCCACGCTTCACTGTGGTGGAGATACATTAATTATTATATTTCTCACCAGATTTTCAAAGACACCACCCTGGAGCATTAATTCATCACTCCACACACAACTTCCCTTATTCTGCCAAACACTTAATTGTGCCTTTGTCATTTTTCTGAGTCAGCAATGGCTTTTTAAGTAGTGCATTTTCTTTAAATTAGCTAATTCCCTGACCAGTAATTTGTGGTTAATACAATTAAAAGCTTAGTATTTTTTTTTTTTTTTTATTTTTTTTTTTTATGTGTGTATATAGGCTACTGTATAAATCTCACTAACCCCAAAAAGCTCTTCACGATGATGACTCATGAGCACAATACACAATACCAAAAACTTGCAGTGTTTTGTTGGATATTACCTTTTTTTTTTTTTTTTTTTTTTTTTAGATGGTCTTTAGATATTCTACTAGTAACTTTGCAACTAAATGTCAACTAACTCTCATTAGAGTATTAGTAGAGTGTCTGCTTAATATCTCCAACACTTTATTCTGATGGTCACCAACAGACATTCTACTGACTATAACTTTTGCAATGTGAATCTTATTCTACTAAGCCAAACCCTAAAACCTAACCCTAACCTAGAAGTCTACTTACAGTCTACTACAGTTTACAAATACTCTAATGAGAGTTAGTTGACATGTTGTTGCAAAGTTAATTAGAATGTCTAAAGTGGACCATATAAATGAAATGTAACCCTTTTTTGTACATTATTGCAGTTATATTAAATAATTGCATGTCATTTACTTCATTTCATTTATTATTTACAGACTTATTTAATTCATCTGCAGTAAAATATTCTATGTTAAAGGTCCCATGACATGAAATTTCCACTTTCTGAGGTTTTTTAACATTAATATGAGTTCCCCTAGCCTGTATATGGTCCCCAAGTTTCTAAAAATTTGAATCGGTGTAAATCGAGCTTTTGCTATTTTTCTCTGCCTTTGAGAAAATGGAAGCTCAACCGGGCTGATCTTGAATCTCCTCCTTATGACGTTATAAGGAGAAATGTTACCTCCCCTTTCTCTGCTTTGCCCGCCCAGATAATAGTTTCCGCCCATGAGAAAATGAGCTAGGAAGTAGAACGCGCTCGCGCGATTTTAGTTTGTCCACGAGAGATATCATGGCTTTTGAGCGAGCGAAGCATAATAATTGCTGAATAATTGGATGTACAAATGAACATCAAATGGTCAATACAGAGCTGGGCTTGCTGAAAGTCGGACAAGTAAGTCAACTAATGATATATACACTGTTAGACTTTTCAAGGGTTTTTTACAGTAACTTACTGGCAACACTGTTGCCAGTAAGTTACTGTAATTAAGAGTTACAGTACCAAACCGTATTTCAGTTTTGTGTAATACAGTGCATTACTGTAAAAACGAAGCTAATCAGTACAGTGCATTACTGTAAAAACTAAGCTAATCAGTACACTACTGTAATTATTTTTATTTGTACTAAATATAAATTAGATTTGATAATTTTGATATATGATTAATTTTATTTTTATCCTACATAAGTACTACTTTCATACAAACCAATTAGACAAAGTTATCACAAAATACCATTTTTTTATTTAAAACATTTCATATATATCACAAAATAAACATGCCAATGCTGGAAATGATGTGTGAAATTTTTACACATTAATGGGTAAGTTTAGAGACAACATTTTTTGTGTTAATTTTAACTCATTCATTGTGTTAATGATTTTAACAAAGTAAATATGTCAGAGAGGTTAGCACAAAGATGTGTAAACGTGTTAAATTAACACATTATGTGCTGTCCTTCACTGCAAACATTTTTGAAAACATACATAAAATCATAAACAAAACATTAGCATTTGACTAAATGAATGTAGAGTCATTGGTTGTTTAGCTTATACAAGTATTATAATGAAATATCAACCATTACATTCATAAAACTGCAGAATATAAATACATTAAGCATTCAAAAAGGAAATTGCAGGACAAAACACAGTTCTTTTCACAATACAAGACACATAACCCCACCTTAAAAATAATTTCACTTATTTCCAAAAATGTGTTGGATTCATGTACACTGGTGGCCAAAAGAAGTATTTAAGTGGCGTAATGTTTTTGAAAGAAGTCTCTTTGATGCTCAAGAAACATTTATTATTATTATCAATGTCTGACTGTCTACTCCATCTTTTCTACAGCATAGGAGTAAAAGTCATCATCAAAATAATCTTTAAAAAGCCAACACAATGTTTTTGTCCTCCTTTGTGAATAAATGAACTTCTCCAAAGATTGGTTCCTGTTCAGAACTTGATTGACAACATCAGAGTGTTCCCTGGTCTGCATGCGTGCCCACAAACACAAATGTACTCAGTCCTTCAGAGGAGATCCCGGTTCCAAAACTATATGAGAGAGAGAGAGAGAGAGAATATTAGTGTCACATTATTTTTAACCTCCTTTTTTGTTAATTTTTATTATTATTTTCACAAAAACTTAAGAATATATATTTGTAAACAGCTTTTGTCAATAAATAGCATACAAAAGAACTAAATTAAATTATGCCAGATTAAATTTTAATACTTACAAATCCTAAATTCTGTCCAAAAATGCTGAGATGCATAGAAAGAAGTTGAACGACTGAAATAGATGATATTAGCCCATTTCAGCTTGTCTGCAGTGAAGGAGTACCTGTTTGAGACAAATACACAGTAAGATACATGCAAGAAATCACTGTGTGATGATCGTTCTCCTTCCTACAGTAGTTAACCCACCTGTGCGCTGATATTAGGACCTTCCTAGTCAGGTGGAACTGCAATGGTAGAGTCGCTGGCTAATAAAATATAAAAATAATGCAAAAATATAAACTTAAGTTGTTTAGAATGCTAGATTTGGTCTGAATGAATTAGTGAGAGTTTTACTGCAGTGCTTACCTGGATACATTTAATCTGGTGAGACTGAACAAAGACAATGGTCCATCTTCTGATTGGTTCATTTGCTGTGTAATAAAGTTAGACATAATGCAAAGGTCACTTATTTGATATAAAGTTAGCCGATTTTATAAGATATTGTTAGCTACCTAGTCTGCACCAGTGGCTCAAAAGCAATTTTCACATAGTGTATGCTAATCATTTCAGCAAACTTATCTCAAAATATGTCACAAATGGGCTGGCCTACCTCTGGAATCTTGCTAAGTCACTGGCGCGAATTGGCGCTTTGTTGCAGTTGCCTTTAAACACAAAAATGGAAGTAAATATTAAATTCCATAAAAAAAAAAAAAACTATAATATGGTATAGCCTAGTTTGCAAACTAATGCTAAAACTATAAAGGTTCTCATCAGTAGGCCAACATTAGGATATAAACAGAATTTCACATTAGTTTATTCACATTTATTGTTAATGTAAACGCGTTGCTCGTTGGCATATTTTAACTCGACAATTCAATAATCTAACAAAGTGTGTAAAATGAAAAGTTAGCTCAGTTTACCATGGTAAAGTTCGTTACCGCCATGTTGACGACGAGTAACGTTAGGCTAACGTTAACGTTATAACATACGTTAAACTGGGCACAATCCTGTCAACATACACAGAATGTTGTTTTTTTTTTTGTTTTTTTTACCTTGCTTGCTGATCTCTCTCTCGGTGAAGTGAATTCCGTCTCTTCCCCGGGCCAGACACGAACGTCGCGATCCAACAAAAGACAGACCCCATTACCTACACTGGATGTCTGTCTGACGCGACACGACAAATCCCAGACAGTGTAGTGATGCGCCGCGGCCGTTATATTTCAGACGTAGTCCGATACGAGTCCAAGCGCTCGCACTAGTTCTTACAAGGGATAAACAGGTTTGCATTTAAAGGTCCGGTCGCTTCAATGTGTCCAATATAGACAGCCTCTGGCTATTATAGCGTTGTAGACACGTGGTGTAAGGCAAAAATTAGGAAATAAAAAGCACGGTGGAATGGTGCCAGCCAGAGAGGCAGTTACGTCAAATACAGTAGTATACAGCAAATTTAAAAAATACAGTAAGTCTCTGTATGTGGTGTTAGACGTCACAGAAAATTCCCATGATGCAATTGGAATCACAGTTATTTACTGTAAAGAGAAATAGCAGTATAATACTGGGGGATTTAAAGTAAATAACTGTAGAAATTACAGAAAAGTCTAACAGTGTAAGTGTGTTGCTTTACTGTTTATGGTTACCTAGCTTCTTACACGTAGAATGTGGCTGTCACATTAGCTATGCAGCTATGCAGTTACTTGCGCTAATATAAAGGTAGACAGCATCAAGTTACACATACTGTAACGCGAGTGTTGTACATTTCTTTGTTATTTGGATAACCGTTTTCCTGTTGGTTATATGGCGCGCGCGATATCCGCATTTCAAGATCGCAGAGCTTGATGTAATTGTAATAAGATAAATTACAGACGTTACAGATCTCTCATGAAAAGGCAACAGTAGGTTAGCTACATGATGATAACTGTAAACCATCCGAATAAAGTACCGTATCCAGACATAATATTTGAAACTAACCATTCGGAAACGTCCTGCTGGAGCCGCTGAGTTGCAACTTCTTCATCCGTTGCTTCTCCATCTGGATCAGATTCTGGGTCAAACTGAAATGCTTGAACGACTGCGTGTCTTCGTGCCATTGCAATATATCCAACATGAACAAACATGCATGGTACCGTTGCGCAAGATGGTCAAGGCCACACCCACCCTCCACCTTGCGCCGCCTTTCTCCTCCTCATTAGTATTTAAAGCTACAGACACCGAAACGGCCCGTCTGAAGGAAGCTCATTCTGGGACTGGCTTGTAGTGGCTATAATTCTGCACCGAGGCTGAATTTTTGGAAAGAGATTTCAGATACAGTACTAAGGACCACTAAGGACTATATTAAAGCCTACAAAAAGTAGCATGTCATGGGACCTTTAAGTCTGGTGCACATGTCCATATTGCACAAGCGTCTCTCAGCATCTTGTTGTTGAATTTCTGAAAAGATGACTGCAGTGAAAACAAGGATATTTTATTCATCTGGCTGACGAAGTGAAAAAACAGTTCTGAATGTATTTATTTTTTCAATCAGAAAATCCAACAATTTATTATTTTATAAAAAGTCAGTTTTATTCTGATAGAAAAATGCATCAACCATGCAGCGCTTTCCACTCGGCATGTTTCATCAGACAGCATATGCATTTTAGTAATATGGAAAAGATCAACTTTGACATTTTGTGTTCCACAGAAAAGTTTGGATTTGGAGGTGTAAATGATAAAAAAAAATTAAAAAAAAAATGACAGAATCAGCAGAAGGTATGACTCAACTGTATTAACCAAAGAGATAGGACACCTTTTTTTTTTTTACCTACAACTGAATATATCAAAGATACAATCAGGCTTATTCGTGTCTGTTATGTAATCTTGGCATGTCTAGTCCCACGTTCAGGCTTGAGTGATGAGACAACCTGGGCAAATGAGAACTGTCTGACCTGAATATGTTCAGCAGGAGTCTGGCAGACTCTGAAAACAGCCTGATTCATGCTCACAGCTGACAGAGCATACAGCTGCACAGGTGGAGCGAGCTGGGTCAGGCAGCTCTGTTTATTTTAGGAGCTCCAACCCAAACAAAATGATCGCCAGCTGCATACAATTTGAGACAAATGTATTTAGATTGTAAAAACAGGCAGTGTGTAAAGGCCAAATGCAGGCCTTTCTGACAGTCAGCATACATTAAACACAAAATAAACAAAAATCGGCACACTGCCACTTCTGCTCCCAAGAATTTATTAAAAAGAACAACGTTTCGACCCAAAGGGTCTTCGTCAGGCAAGCAACAATCATAGAAAGGTACAATTTATATCAGTGTGAACCATCACACCTGACCTCATTAGTGAACTCATTTAGTGTACTCTTTCTCCAAAAGGTTTGAATATGGAGTTTTTTAATTCATGTTAGCATACATTACTCATTCTGATCCTGAATGAAGGTACACATTTGGCTTGGATCATGATGTTAAAGAATGCATAATAGCAGGGAAATGTATATGACAAACAGCAAACAAACATAATATAACATAACAAATATAGACTTATTTTAGTAATAAAACAAAATTCTGGACTCTTCTTTGTGAATCAAGATTTTTGAACCTGTTTACCAAAAAGATTCACTCATATTTGTGACCCTGGATCACAAAACCAGTCATAAGTCGCATCGGTATATTTGTGGCAATAGCCAACAATACACTGTATGGGTCAAAATTATCGAATTTTCTTTTATGCCAAAAATCATTAGGATATTAAGTAAAGATCATGTTCCATGAAGATATTTTGTAAATTTCCTACCGTAAATATATAAAACATTTATTTTTGTGAGTGAATGCAGCATAATCGTGAACATAAATGGACAACTTTAAAGGTGATTTTCTCAATGTTTCGATTTTTTTGCACCCTCAGATTCCAGTTTTTCATATAGTTGTATCTCGGCCAAATATTGTCATATCCTAACAAACCACACATCAATGGAAAGCTTATTTATTCAGCTTTCAGATGATGTATAAATCTCAATTTAAACAAAATTGACCCATGTGACTGGTTTTGTGGTCCAGGGTCACATTTGTTCACTGATTCATTTAGTAACATAATTCAATAATTGCACAAATACTGCATACTATATAAAGGAACTTAGAACGGAATAGCAGACAGCTTTTTACAGGAGGAAGAGTCTGTGTTGTTATACTCAGTGTTAATGGCTCTAAACAGTTCATGAGTAGTTGAAAAATATATACCAGTTCATTTAAGTTTAATGTGAAAACAAAAAACAAAAAATCACTCAAGGGTTCAAATATGGACTCTGACCGATCCAAAACATGAGCCTAATAACATCTGATCATTCCCCTTTAGATAACAACTTTTCATTTGTAGGAAGCAAGCCATTTTGCAATATTCTCCTGTACTTCACAGTGAAGTAGCTCACAAATACCAGCAGCTAAAAAGGCTCCCCACACAATGACACTCTTCCTCCAAGCTTCACTGTGGTGGAGATACATTTATTATTATATTTCTCACCAGAATTTCAAAGACACCACCCTGGAGCATTAATTCATCACTCCACAAACAACTTCCCTTATTCTGCCAAAAACTTAATTGTGTCTTTGACATTTTTCTGAGACAACTATGGCTTTTTAAGTAGTTCATTTTCTTAAAAGTAACGCTTTAGGTTACAGCATTCTAACAGTAGGTGATCAGTGAGGCAGCATAAAGGCTGCAAACTAAAGACAGTAAGACAGTACTTCCTCAGACAGTAAGGAAGGAGGCGGGAGCCTGGCGAACGTTAAACGCAACTTTTAATGACACAATAAACAAACAACAAAAAGAAAGTAAACTGGCAGCCCCTAACCGACGACTGTCGCATAAACTAAAACAAAACAACAACATAAATGCTCCAGGCCTGGTCCTCTCTTGTCCTTCACTTTCATCCCTTTTTATGGGATTCGAGATCATTAGCACTCGCTCCACCTCGCCCTGCTTGCCCCTGTTTTCATTCATTAAAGAAACAATTCTTGTTATACTATGAAAGGGATTGTTACTGTATGTCCAGAGACACATTCTGTGTGATAACTGTGTGATGTGCTGTGGTGTGTTTTCCCTTTTGTTCCCTCTTCTCTTCTTCGGCTCCTCCCACTCATTCTCTCTGGCAGGTAGACGATTGTCCCCAGCTGCGTCTGCTTACCAACCAGGAGTGGAGCAGCATGAAATCAGAGGAGAGACTCTGGGGCTGTTTACACAATGTTGTTTTCAACAAGTGTTTCGACCGTTCGTTTACACGAGTCAGTTTACAAGTTTTGAAAACTGATTTCAAAGTGCACGTTTTTGAAATGGTCTCCATGTAAACAACAAAAATGCAAACCTCTGAGGATGATGCATATCACGTGTTCAATCTATAGTGTTTCATCGCCATCTAATGGCCTGGGAGCAGAATACAGCGGGTTTTTTTTTTTTTTTTTTTCGCGGAACCGTGTAAATGGGGATACTTTTGATAATAGTGTCGTCTGTATGCAGAAAACTCAAAGGAAAAACTTCATCCTAAGGCAATGTTCAGATTGCCAGCAAAAATCGGATTTTTCATATATCGAGATTTTAGATGTGGTGTTGAAAGTCTGGACAGCAAAAAAACTAAACAAAAAAACAAACATGAAATCTGTAGTTTGAAATGTGATTCCAATAAGATTTTTACAGATGTGTCTGATCACACTGGCTGCTCAAATTGGATTTCAAACTGTGTTTTGCGTCACTCTTAAAGGGATAGTTCACCCAAAATTGAAAATTACATTACATACAAACGGAGTTATCTATATATAAAAAAAATGTCCTGGCTCTTCCAAGCTTTATAATGGCAGTGAATGGCCAGTTATGTTTTGAAGTCCATCAAAGTGCATCCATCCATGATAAAAGTGCTCCACAAAGGCTCCGGGGGGCTAATAAAGGCCTTCTGAAGTGAAGCGGTGTGTTTGTGTATAAAAATATCCATATTTAAAACTTTATCGATTAAAATAGCTTCCGGCAGACGGCCGGACATTTTTTTATATAACTCCGATTGTATTCGTCTGAAAGAAGAATGTCATGTATACCTAGGATGGCTTGAGGGTGAGTAAATCATGGGGTAATTTTCATTTTTGAAATTATTATACTATCCCTGTAATACAAAACGCAACAATAATGACAAAACTGGTGACAGAAATGGCTGAAGTATTCATATGGTGTTCAAATGGTGTGTCCAAAGATTTTGCCATTTTGCTGTGCGATGGAGAAGGTCTGCACCGCGACTTGACAGGGTGCTTATTTGGAAAGCAAGATGATGCAACTCCATTTTTTTCAGCGTACGTTTTGAAAGCCTCATCACATAGTTGGGTACAACTACGTGGTTACCTGTGCAGATAGGTTGTTTATGTCTGGACACACAAATCCAGCCCAAGCTCATTGCTAAAATGTACCTGTGGCAAAATTTTTGCAAAACGCAAAATACATTTCGTCGTGCATGTTTCGCGACTGTTTAAAAAGTGAAATGTACAGTGAGTGGCGCTAAAAGCGTGTTTAGTATTTTCCGGAACAGATGAACGTGAATATGGCAAAGTTTTGTTACATTGGTGTTTGTACGTTTTACTGCAGTTCTGAGTTGAAATGTCTGGTGAGTGGCGCTAAAAAGTTCAATGCTCCATGTAAGGGATAATCCACAGCTAGCCATGCATTAAAGGATTTTAATGCACGACGTAGAGGCGAAGAACCGCCCGACGCGAAGCGGAGGGTGGTTGCCTCTACGAAGTGCATTAAAATTCTTTAATGCATGGCTAGCTGTGGATTATCCCGCTTATACCTTGGTTATTTGCCAAGTTAAAAACAAGTTAAAGCTGTAACTGATGTTCACAGTGTAATTTTTTAACAGACGTGTAAAAATGACGGTTATTTTCTTAAGTTACGGCTCGTTAGTTCTAGCACTCCGTCCACTTTAAATAAAGTAGAGCCATCGGATTGCTTTTATTTGAATGAATTATCACATTTATCTAAATTCATTATTAAAAGAGAGAGACAGAGAACTGAAAGAGAAGGAACAGAGAGAGAGAGAGAGAGAGAGAGAGAGATGCGTGCGCGAGTTAACGTTACCTGTGTGCGTCTCTTTAAAGTCTAGCAGCTAGTCCCCTCGTTGCTTAAGCATATAGCTAACTTAATGATTCTTTAATGGATTTATTAAAATGATTTATGAATGACAGGCAACACTGACAGTGACAAGGCAATCTTTATTTGAACTAATCATGTCATTTATTTATTGTTAATTCTTTGTGCCGCTTTTTGTCATTCAACAAGTCTTCTTTTTCGTCTTGTGCCTGGGCCCATTTCTCAAAATTGCTATATTCACCATACAAATTAAACGATATGCAAAAATCATCCATTTAGCCTACCTAAATAAACGTTTTCATATGAGTCTCTCACTCTGCTTGCAAGTGTAACTGTGTTACTATGGTTACCAATGTTTATAGTAGCGGATTCATTTCGAACTGTAACTGTAATCAAACTGACTGGAACTACCTGTGCATTAAAGGGTTTTACTGCACACCTTCCAGCCAATCAGAATCGAGTATTTAAACAGCCCATGGTATAATATAAAATAACGTACACCTACTAAACCCTAAACCTACCAGATAGTGTTAACAAAGGCAAATGTGACATAAAAACGCAACCTGGCATTGTTGAGCTCTTTTATTGTGACTCGTCTTTCACAGGATTCGTACCTGAGTTATCTGCATCGCAAGTACAATTCTGTACCAGCAGAGCTACCTAACAAGCTTATTACATTAGTAAAACCGAACATATGGATCTGCTTAAGTGATCCAAACTCCAAAATATATTCATTTACAAATCATGCAATATGGTAAGTTTTGAGATCATAACATTATATTGTGCAAGGAGCCGTGTGAAAACAAGTCTTTATTAATTAATAATCTGCCCTTGTAATCATAATTGTGTGTGAAAACGATTAAAAGTGCTTGCTGTTTTACTGTCTCTAGGGTTCATTTCTGTTAGAAACTGCAGTGATATGTACGTGTTGGTTCGTATTTTGCGTTTGTTGCACAAATCTTATTTGATCACTGAAAAGATTTGATTTGAGAGAAAAAAATGTATAATGACCTACTTGATCTCTATGTATGTGTGTTGATCAATGTATATATGTGAATAAAGGCTTACATGAAATTAATTCATCATATTAAAAGATTGTGTCTCTTCAGAAAAAAGAACTTGATTCATTTGGATTTATTTACAATGTCGTGATGAACTTTGTGAATCGTGAAAATGTTGGTTGCGTGGACTTTCAATAGGGAGACAGAAATCAAATACTCTGGTATCATTAAAAATATCAAAGATGCAAAAGTCCTATGGGTATGAAACAACATGAGGTTGAGTATATGATGACATATACGTCATATTTTGTTCGTTCGTTGGCCAGAGGAGAACTGCCCCCCGACTGAGCCTGGTCTCTCTCAAGGTTTTTTTCCCCCCATTCTGCCACATTATGGAGTTTTGGTTCCTTGTCACTGTCGCCTGTCTTCGCCTTTGTCACCATTGGCTTTTGGCTTGCTTAATTGGGGTCATTTAATTTAATATTCAACAATATTATTTATCTGCCTGCATTGACACCGTTATATGAAAACTGAATTGAGCTGGACGATGACGTCACATTTTTTTTTTTTTTTTTATACAACAAAATTAATCATCACTAAGCTTACTTACTAAACGATCCTTTTAAAATGTGCTATTTTTTCTAGCAAAACAAATTTTCATAACCAGTGTTTAGTCTTATTCTTAGTATAAACCTCACAAGTGACATCAATACAGCGCTTATTGGCGGATGGCTTACGGCCCCTTCACGACTATGACGTCAAAGGCAGCAGACCGGGAAAAGTCCATTACTGTTAAAATATTGGTCACTGGCAAACCATCTATGATAATATAATAAATATCTGCAATTTTTTAGTGTAGTTACGAAGGTAGGGGCTTACCAGTGCCGCTCTAATTCCTTCAGACTCAAAACAGTGAGTCATTCAGGGAGATTTGCATATTTTTGAGTAGATCCAACTAACGACATGCTATACACTTGAATGGTATTCTACATGTCAAATGGGCCAAACTGAGAAAACAGTGATTGATAGTTTAACTTAATGCACAGAATTGAACAATAATGATTCAGTGAGTTTAGATGAAAAAATAAAAATGTAAACACTAACACTTTGTCTAAAGACAATTATCGTTAAATGTTTTACACTAAACACTACATTACATTAAAATGTTACAATGATTCCTTAGGCATAAGCGCAGATAAAGATTGCCTGTTATATTGCATCAGATACCTTGACCTTTTCATTCATAATGAGAGTGTGCATCATCTCACTTACGCAGGAAAGCCCGGAACATCCTGTTACTGCAAAACTTGGTGCCGACTTGTTAGAAAATGTGGGTTCGGGGTGAAATAGTACTCATCCCTCAGACACTACTAACTGTGAAAAGTGCACGGAACAGCTACTAAAAGGTTAGAGCTTGAAATGGACATTTTTATGGACATCAGATAAACAGTACAAAAAGTAGCTTTAGAAAGAAATAATTTATTTGATTCAACATAGAATTTATTACACATATAGGCCTAACACTTTTAGGCTTCAACGGCCATGAGAGTTAGTAAATTATCTGACAGAATTTTCATTTTTGGGTGAACTTTACCTTTAATGTTTTATTTTTTTTTAATTAAGATGGAAATATTAAATTATTTGTATAAAATAAATGATACTCTAAATAAGAAACTAAAACTGCCAGCAGGTGGCGGTAAATGTCTTAATGAGTGAGTCATTGAGTCATTCGATTCGTTCAAACTCATTCAGGAATGGCTCTCTTTATGAATGTGCCATTGAATCATTGGTTCACCCGATTGATTCGCTCAAAAGATTCATTCGTAAATTAAACTCGGTTGTATGTTGTTCGGAGACAAACAAAAGTTCTGCTATGTCTATACAGGTAATATTTTTGAAATATAACACAATATGAACTTATTTATTGAACTGTTAAAGTATAAAATCGATATCACATTTGCACTCGTGCTAATCGGGACAAAAACAGCGCTCACGTGTTGCACTCGTTACTCGTGTGATATTGACGAACTATCATATAATATGAGACAAAAACTCACTCAGAGGCATTTTCCCCTGATATCTTGAATTTTAGGGCCGTTCTAACTGCATTCTAGGCTCCATCACGCAGTGAGTTGTCCTACTTCATGTTCGTCACCAATCAACTGTATGAAAAAGGTAAGATGGTCTATGGTCTGGGGTGTATGTAAGCTTGTTTCCTCCACTAAATACAAAATAAAAAAGGTAATTGCGACTTTTATATCACAATTCTGACTTTTTCCCCCCTCAAAATGGCGAGTTTATATCTTACAGTTCTGACTTTATAACGCGCTATTGCGAGTTAAATTTCACAATTAGCCTTTCGCCGAGCCCCGCCCCACCTAGTTACTGTTGCTACGTCCGACAAACAAATGGTCAAACACGACCAGCGCGACAGATTGCCATGACGGGAAGAGGTATACCCGTGCGTGTCAGTGAACTTTTTTGGAGCAATACCTCCACGATATCCTCCAGATCGAGGCAGAAGTGGTTACAACATGCAGTGGAGGGATATATTCAGAATATCAAAAAATACGCAATGAAGGAGACACGACTACTATCGAGGCTTACCGGTCTCAAGCGAAATCTGAGAAACCCCATGACAATCGCAAAACAATCTCTAATACCCACGCAATCGACATAAACACACTTGCAGACGGCACCTTGGAAGTTTGTGATCAACCAGCATCCGTAGGCAATGTAGACCTCTTCTTCTGTCTTGATTTTCTCCGATTTGTTGCAGACAATCGCAGTTATCTGAGCTGTTAGCTATATTTTGCTAATTTTTATTAGCAAAATGTATTTATTTATTTTTGTTCCAGTTCAGCCCTGCTAACGTTATGTGCTTTGTTCTTGGGGAAGGGAAAAAACTAACGTTAGGGTTGCCAAATATCCCGTATTTTGGGCATAATTTATTTGTCATAATTAATAATGCATAATTTATATCTCCCTTGTCCTGTTTTTTTTACTGCAAAGCTGATCTAACCACTGACTGATACAGCAGCAGTGCTGATCATGACACCTGTTATCATCCTATCAATAATAATAATATATAATATATTATGATATTAGGGCTGGGTATTGTTAGGAATTTCACAATTCGATTCGATTTCGATTCTTGAGGCTTCGATTCGATTCGATTTCGGCTGATATTTGGAAGAATGACAGAATCAAACAGATCTCGGTCCCCATTGACTACCATAGTAGGAAAAAATATATACTATGGTAGTCAATGGGGACCGAGATCTGTTTGGTTACAAACACTCTTCCAAATATCTTCCTTTGTGTTCAGCAGAACAAAGAAACTCATACAGGTTTGGAACAACTTGAGGGTGAGTAAACGATGATAGAATTTTCATTTTTGGGTGAACTATCCCTTTAATATAAAGGGGCGATTTGTCCACTAATGGCTTAAATTAAATAACTATAGTAGACTAGAAAATGTTTTTTTTTTTTTTTTTTTTTTGGAAGCAGCCCTTATTCCACATATTTACAAACGCCGTGGGCGCACCGCTTCACCATCTTGCTTGGAGAATGTTTGTCGGACCTGCTCACATAGTAACGGTTGCTATGATGTGTGATTGGACAATGGCCGTTTTGGGGGAGGGGCCGGCGAGAGGTCAATTCTGAGAAAAGAAGCTATACAACGGGGCTAAAGCCATAGCCCTTAGACAAATTTGCTTTTCACTACTCCCATAGTGTTCTATGATTGCAGAACAAAGTTATGTTTTTATTGAACATTGATGGAGCAAAAGATTTTGTGTGAAAAATAAATCATAAAAGGGGTTTGTTTGTTTAGAAATCTTGTACATAAATGTACCCACACATGGGGTAAAAGGCTCACCAACCAGCATGGGCAAAATAATGGATTCAAATACTTTAGCTTAAATAATGTTTTTAATAATATCTAAGTTAATACTTGTTCAAAACATTAATTATTGTGCCTTTTGCATCAACAGCAGGGGCAACTTTTACCCCAAATACCATACTTTTACATATTCTTCCGTTATTGCAAAAACTGTTGCTTTGTTTACCTTTGTAAACCTTGAACAAAACTGAAAAGCATTAACAAGACCTTTGTCTCAAAATATTGTCAATAATTTGATCGATTCTCATTTGCTGCATAAACTACAACATAAAAAAACAACAACAAAAAAACATTAAATGTTATATCAAATTAGCGCAGAATCAACTTTGCATCGCTGTCCGTGTTTGCATCAAGGATAAGCCACATTTTTGTGTCATCTAGTGGTTTAAAAGAAAATAAAGTCAAATGTGCCTTTTACCCTGTACCCCAAACACACAATGGGCTTTATGCACAGCTGCACTACTTCCTGAACTTCAGGCAGGTCCTCTGTTTCCTGTCTGACATTATTGGACAAACTGATTAATCCAGGTGGTCAGGCACACCTGGATTAATCAGTTTGTCCAATAATGTCAGACAAGTAGTGCAGCTGTGCATAAAGCCCATTGCGAGGAAAACATTACTGAATTTTGAGATAAAAAGTCGCAATTGTTTTTTAATTTGTTTTATTACGTGCCGGAAACAAACTTCCATAGAATTCTGAGCATTTCAGTTTGGTTTTCATTGTAAGATTAGTTATTTTTTACTTCTAAAACCGGTAGATTTAACAGTATCTATTAGCCTAAAGCTTTTCCTTATTTTTACAGTCTTTTACAGTTAAAATGACAATTCTTTTTAGCAGTGTACTGTTAAAATTAAATACATAAATTACTATGATTTTAGACATACCATTCACCCTTATATAATGCCTGTATAATGTCATCAACGTTTAAGGGTGTAAATGGGGTATATTACCTGTTACTACTGGACTTCATGAAGCATACATTTCACGAGCTGTTTATCTTCCATTTTCAATGAACCATGACTCAATGTTCTGCACTTCTTCTGTGTTGGCTGAATCATCATCGCTGTTAATTAGCCCATCCACTGTGGCATCATCTGTGCAGTTGATAATAGAGTTCAAGCTGTGGGCGGCGAGCAGTCATAGGTGAAGGAAGAACACAGGAGGGGTCTCAGCATGCAGCTCTTTGTTGCTTTGGTGTTAATAGTTTTAGTGAGGTGTTGATTGCCTGTTCTGGTATGTAGTTTATTAGTTAGTAAATGCAAGATCTGAAATTTTGAGAGTCAGGCCTTAATTATTATGAGAATTTTAGAGTGTTCATGTTGAAGATAGAGCAGAAATCAATGAACAGGACTCAGACCTATCCCAGCTAACAGGGAACATTCTTAATCATCTTTATCTTTAATAGCCTAATTTTCTCAAACATGTAAGCTCAAAAACATTATTTATACATTTTTCATGAAAAGCTTTTTTTTCTGAGACATTTTAGTTGGAAATTCATCTGTTTTTTTACATGTTACTACTTGTTTCTATGGAAGCTTGTTTCCTCCACAGAATAAAAATTAAAAGTGTAATTGCGACTATTTATCTCACAGTTTTGACTTTTTTTTTTCTCAGAACTCAGATAAAAAAAGTCACATTTCTCTTTTAACATGTTTAATTATGTGGCAGAAACTAACTCCATATGTTTCAGAGTGTTTAAAGAAGAAAGATAATCGTTTCAAGTTCACAAAATGACTAATTGGAATGTTACATTAAAGTTTGCATAACGGAGAGGAAAAAATTAAGTAAATAATATTTTCACAACTTAAAAACAGTAGCAAAATGTTCTTGGAACTTATTAATATCAGCTGGTATGACATTGTCTGGTGATGTGAATAGTGGTTTCTATGTACAATCCCATTTTTAAAGGAAAGCACTACACAAAAGTAGCTTGATTTTCAATATTAAAATGAAGTGTTTGGCACTTTGTAAAAACATGTTGTCAGACATCAGTGGAACATGTAGGCCCATCACAACTGGGTGGTTTTAAAATCCTTATTTGCAATAAATCCTGAGTCAGCCAAAGTATACTGTGCTTGTCCATATTGTGCAGCACGATTTTTTTTTTCAGCACAGATTTGTGCAAATGATTGAACACTCAAACAAAAGGGTCAGCTATGTAGTGGGCATGTCCATCTGTGCTCAGTCTATGGAGTTTACTTTGAAAGACATGAGTAGAGATGGGAATTGAAAACCGGTTCCACTCGAGAACCGGTTCTAAGTTTTATGAACCATCGATATTGTATTCCCTCGACGTTAACGAGTCCTCTTATCGATGCTCCTGCTCCGAGTCCCAGCCATACAGACCGTGAACTCACAACTTTCCCTTTTGTCCTTTATCGGCCACCATAGCACGGCGTCCTAGGCATCTGTGCGTCATGACGTCAAAGCGATTTGAGCAAAGGAGCGAATCATGGAGAGGTCATCTAAAGCTTGGCTTTATTTTACTAAACGAGACGAAAATTATGCCGTTTGCAATAACTGTAAGGCTGTTATTTCGTGTAAGGGTGCAAATTCAAGCAACATGCTTAAACATATATCTACCCATGGTACTAAATTGCAGGGATGCCATGTTTTTGATCCGCTGCGTACAACTGCCCAAGTTAACAGCCCTGCAACCTCCGTTGAACAGGGTAATGTAATGTTAAACATCACTGGCATCGTACAAATAACAGGCATATTCTACGAAAACACTGTATTATGTATAATTATTCTCGTAATATCCATTTTAGATGATAGGCAGGATGAAAGCATTAGCTCCCAGTCAGCAGGCTGCTCGACTACAAGTGAGGAAAGGCGTTCGCCATTCACACTCGCTGCTCTGGGAGAAAAACTAAACGAGGAGAAGGTAAACGAGTGTCACCGAGCAGTAACCAAGTTTGTGGTGAAAGGGTTACACCTATTCTCAATGCTAGACCAACCAGATTTTCGGTATGTGGTTAAATGTTTGGTGAACATTTAACAAGTTAGGCGAGTCTTGATTGAGGCAAATCAAATTAATAGTTTTGTTATAGAGCACAGCTTAATGTTAATTATCACATTATTTAATTTACCTGAATAATGTGTAGGGAGATGATCAGGACAATAAACCCCAGGTATAAGCCACCTTCAAGGGACTACCTTGGCAACAGCTTGATCCCCTGCCTGGTATCAAGTTGAAAAAGAAAACTTGTTATCTGCTGTCAAGGATGTCACAAAGGCAGCCATCACAGCAGATGGATGGACTAGCCTGTCCCAGGACCATTACCTCACAGTCACACTCCATTACACCAGACAGGGCACCATAGGGAAAGTCCTCAAAACTAAGGCAGTATGAAGCCCCGACTGGTGATGCTGTGGCCGAAGAAGTTGAAGCATACTGAAGGAATTTTGAGTTCGAGATGAGGTTGTTGCAGCAACAGTGGACGATGCAGCGAATATGGACGTTGCTATGAAGAAGATGCAGGTTGCGAAGATCAGCTGCTTTGCGCACACATTAAATCTCGCAGCACCAAAAATGTACAAATGCAGCTCCGTTTGCAATTGGTCTGCTAGAGTACGCGCTATAGTTGTTTGGATGAAGAGGTCCTACATGGCAACGGTCATTCTTAAGGAGAAGCAGCAATTACTGAGTAAGTGCACATGCATTTCTGTTTTAATTAAACTCTACAGTAAAAAAAATATATTCTAATGTAAAAAAAAAAAAAAATTTAAAAATATATCTATCTCAGATTTGAACAAACTACTTAATATGATGATATAATGTTTTGTTACATGTTATGCTAACAAAACTGTGATTTTTTTTTTTCACAGACCTCCCTCATCACTCACTAATTGTTGATGTGAAGACACGATGGAATTCTCTTTATCTGATGATTGATGATTGAGAGGTTCTACGAGCAGTTCCCTGCTTTTCAAGCAGTAATAATGGACCCGTGGATAAAAAACTAAAAAAAAACTATCTGAGATGGAAAAGTAAGTGATGGATGCTGTGATGATTACCACTACTACTAAATTAGGGTAGGGTGCAAGATGACCACGTATTGTGCTACCTTGCTAAAGGAAAATGATTATCTATATTTATAGACTGGTTGAGAAACTGCAAATGGAGGACTTCAGGGAGGCAAAGGAGTTAATATCTGTACTCTACACGTCGACACTCTGTGTTTCTAGAGAAAAAAGCCCTACATGTGGCCAAATCATTCCAATTTAAAAAAAGTTGGAGTGCCACTATGCAGTCCAGGCCGAAGACTCTCCATTTGCAAGAAACATTAAGGAGAAAATCCGGACTGATCTTTCAACACGTTACCAGGTTCCTTGACAGATGCACATTAATTTCCAGTCTTCATGTAAATGATTCATAATTCACATTTTCCCAGAATTTTAAACATGATTGTTCTTTCTTTTTTATCTTTTTTTATTAAGAATGTCCAGAACTTCCTGGAAGAAGCAACGGTGATGGACCCAAGGTTCAAGTTGAAAATAGACAGTGATGCCATTTGTGACAGGCTGAGGTCTGCAGCAATTGTAGCAGCCACACCCAGAGAGACAGAAAAGGTATTTGACTCACAGTTTGTGGCTCATTTCTGTTGTGATGCTCAACTCTGGTTCCATTCGAAGGGCTGACATGTTATTTTTTTCTCTTAAGCAGTCACAGCAGGAAGACAACATACAGAGTCTAGGACAATCTCAGGAGGTGGAAGAGAAGCAACAGGAGGAGGTAGAAAACTATGTAAGTCCTGTTAATCATAGTAAACATATGGCATAGATGAAGAAATAAACATGTAAAACACCCCAGGAAGACAGCCTTGGAGAAGCTGTTTGCGGAGGAGGAGCATGATTTACAAACAGCCCCACAACAGACTCAGACATTTTTTTGAATGACTGGACAGAGAAATACAGATGTACAGAGGCATACCTTCCATCTCTGTATCAGCGGACTCTGGTGGTGGCAGAAGAGGGACACTGAACATATCTGTGTGTTCAGGCATCTTCTACCCCTTCTGAGAGGCTGTTCTCCACTGCTGGAGACACTATTAGTCGAGAGAGAGCAAGGATTCACCCAGAAAAAGCAGATATGCTTATTTTTCTTGATAAGAATTGTTAATTGTTAAATGTATCACATTTGGTTCAAACATATTTCATCGCAAGCCAGTTTTGTCACCGTTATCTAGGCTTCCATCCCTGTTTTTATAGAGAATAGTTTTAATTCTATATTAGGAGGAAGAGGTTCTGACCTGTATACTTGTTTACAGAAGATTTTCCTTATTTATTTTGTAAATCTTATTTATTAATCAGTTTGCTTACTCAATAGTAAGCTTTAAAACAAATAAAACCACTTTTTTTTTTTTTTGCCGAAAAAGCATATGACTACTTTTTTCCAATCAGTTGTTTTCAGGAATCGATAAGAGAATCGTTAAAGAATCGGATCGATAAGCAGAATCGTCAGTGGCATTGATATTGATAAAATCTTATCAATACCCATCCCTAGACGTGAGCACTCCTCTGTGTGCGAGATGTAGTGGAACACGGACAATGAAGTATACATGTGGCCGGTTGCATAAACTGACTAGACTATATGTGATGCGATCTGGGAAAACCCACCACATGGTGAAATTTGACCTATTACAGGTTTTGATATAATATGGAAGCTGGTATCAATACCTTTCCATATCTGTTTTTATTTTTATCATAGCTTGTTGGTAGCAAAAGTTATTTTTATCTAAAGTCGGCCGATCGCTATGATTTTCTGGAACGGAATTTTGAGAAAAACAGGTTTAATAACGGTCATCGTTAATTACTAATATGCACTAATACGCATTCACTGTACATGTTATGTGGTTTATTTTATAGGTAAACTATCTTTGTAGTGTTAAGAGACGGACAGGTGTATGGGATATACGGCGATAGTTTTTTTTTTTTTTTTTTTTTTTTTACCTCTGCTGGGCGTTAGAGAAAATGGTCGCATATGCATTAGAGAAAGAGAGTATTTTCAGCTTGACACTATCACTGTTTTTCTGCACTAAACAAGGGAATTTTGCCAAGATATTTTCAGAGATAAGAGAAAAGATGTTATAGAATAATAATTTAATGAAAAAAAAAATTTTGACGACAAACTGACATTCAAACTATTTTGGAATTTACTGAAAACGGCCCAGCGCGACATCCGACGGGTTTTCCCAGATCGCATCACATATATACAAGTTTGTCATCTATTATGTATGTATTGATTGATTGATTGACTGAGGCAACAAGCAGAATAATACTTTTTTTTTTCTTTTTTTCTTTTTCTGATTTACTATTTTGTTTGTCTGTATTTTAAGAGTAAGTTAAGATTTTAGGTCTTTCCATAACACTCATACAGTATGCTGACCTACTGAACTTTCAAATTAGGTCTGTTTGCATGTGCAGGCTCTAATAGCCTGCCATTTTTGCACCCTCACCTCATTCTGTCTTCCTTAGAGTAAATGGTGATGCGTATGCCAGATCCATCACACTACCAGTGTGAACTTGGGGAGAACTGTCTTAAAATAACCTTGAGACCAACTGGATAAAAGTAAATGCAAAAATGGTGAAGTTAAATTATAAAAATTGTAACTTGCTGAGTTGGTTTGATATTTTATCTTATGTAATGAAGCATACATTTTAAGGGTGCTATAAGTATCAAAACAATATTAGGTCACTTTATTTTCTGTTTATTATATACATAATTAGATTGTATATGTATATTGTATTTTTTTTTTTGTTTGTTTTTTTTTTTTTGGCCAGTGGGATATCACTGTGTGCAGGACATCTCACAAAAAAATATAATGAAAATAGAAAGCAAGCTCTAAAAGGAATTGACCCATTGACTTCTGTAGTTTTTTTTTTTTTTTCCTTCTATGGAAGTCAATGGAGTACATCACCGACATTCTTCAAAATATATTCCTTTTTGTTCAGCAGAAGAAAGAAATTCATACAGGTTTGAAGCAACTTGAGGGTGAGTAAATGATGACAGAATTTTCCTTTTTAAGTGAACTGTTCCTGTAACAGTTTATGGTGTAGGTGTTTTCTGTTGGTTGGGATATGACACGTGGCACAATGCAGTGCACTGGTGATATCGTTGGTGATGTCATCAATGAAAATAGATGGTAATGGAGGCAAGACCAATGTCAACAACCTCCTGTCAGCTGTAGAATATGTTTGATATGTTTGAATGTCTCAGTAATTAGACTGAGAACTGACTTCAAACAAAACGCATCACATCGCCTCAGGAGGCACAAACACTGCATCTGTCTATGCTTAACTGTGTGGAAATAAAACGAAAACTAGCAAAGAGGAAAAAAATAGCAGAGTACTGACCTCAACCCAGGCTCATTAAGAAAAAAAAAAAAACATGCATGTGGTGGCATATCTGCAAAATGACATTACGTTGCTTCTTGCACGTTTCACAACACTTTCAAAGTGAAATGTCCAGTGAGTGATGCTAAAAGCATACTGAAGCAACCATGTCATTTTAGCTTGCTTATACAAGTCTTTGAGCTCTTTTATTGAGTGTTGTGTCTTATGAGACTCATACCCGAGCACTTCACATCGCGAGCGTAGTTTTGTACCAGGTGAGCTACCGAGCGAGTTTACTACATCAGAGAAAGCATACATATGGAAATGCAAGCATCAAAATGTGTTGGTTTACAAATCATAGAACATTGTATTGTGCAAGGAAACCATTTCCAAATACGTCTTTATTAACCAATATTCTGCCTCCATATTCCTAATTTGCATGAACAGAAGTACGTTTTTGAAAACTGCAGTGAATTGTATGTATAGGTTACCTACGTTTTATAGAGTTTTGCAAAAATGTAGGTAGAGGTGCGTTTTTCCACTGAGCCTAGTTTGCAAAACCTGAGCTATTTAAATTGACCAATCAATACACAGCTTGCAGGGCACCTGCATACTTTCCTCACCCAACAGGCTCTATTAATAGTCATGCAGGTCTATAAGGCTAAACATCCACTTTGATTGTGGGGGTGTAATCATTTTCTCTTCGCAGCTTGAACTGCACTTTTTTCAGCTATAGTTTACTGCTGAGCAACCTGCTTTTTGTGGTATGCCAGTAAATATAAATTACTCGATTTTTTTTTACATTTTCTGTCGTGTTGATCAATACGCCATTTCATGTTGCATTTTCATTGGCTAGTCAGTAGACGTTGGTCATATCAGCAAACACACTGTGAGATGATCATGCTTAATTTTCTGACACTGTCAGAAAAAGATCGCAGGCTATCTTTGGTCGCAAGACCGTGAAAACGTCCGTCTTTTAACCTCTCTCACTGTATGACGTAGGACCACCGTTTAGGAGCCATGACAACTGAAATCACCAAGATTGGTCATCTTTTTGTCTGGGAAAGCCCAAAATCATATAATATGTACCAGACATAAGGTTTGGTTATTGATGCAAAGGCTGGTCTGTGTGGTTGCTAGGTTGGTGCCATGACCCGGATGGAAGTGAGGTTTTGGGGGGTGAGTGTAACGGAGGCATGCTAGTAAGAGCTGTGTAGGTAAACCTCACTACCCTGGCCTCAAGAAGTGTATAGCGACTGACTTATATAAACTTGCGTTCCTCCCATGCTGGAGATGCTGGTTCGAATCCCGCTCTGACCAAAGTTAAATAATTACTAGGGGTGTAACAGTACACATGTTCGTATTGAACCGTTCGGTACGAGGCTTTCGGTACGCTTTACAAACCAAACAATTCGGTGCGACCAAAATCTTGTTAGCAGTCGCGCTGGCGAGGCAACGTTGTGTTGCTCAATATCAAATGCCAAACATAATAAAAGCAAAACGAAACTACGCTACTCATTATTTTGTGCTTCACGGACTGTTTATCAGTTTGGACCATCAATGTCAGTGTAGCGCGAGCCGATCTTGATCAAGCGACACTGTTACTACACAGCGCTAAGAGATCCAGTAAATAAAGCATTTTAATTCCCTACAGAAGTAATAACATCGCTGCGAGATCTAGTGAGAAGCATTCAAACTTCTCCATTATTAACCGTAGATCTCTTTTAGATCAAACAGCGCTGACGTGGAAACCAGGATAAACATTGTGCCATGAATGAACTAGCTATAGGCTTTAAGTCCACAGATCAGCAACATTCACCATGGATTTACTGTAGCAACACTAACAGTAACCATGGAAGTTTGGCAGGAATAGTTAAAAGCTTCACATCTTTTTCCAGCACTTCAAAACTCAAATATTATCATATAGCCTAATGTTATTTTTAATGTGATGACCAAAACATTATTTGTTCATCCTTCAAATATTAGCCCCATTTATAAAACTAAAAGTTTCAAGATAGGAAACTCACACTTACATGCACACTTACTTACTCACACATATACATGATTTTTTTTTTTATATATATATATATATATATATATATATATATATATATATATATATATATATATTATAAAAAAAAATACATTATATTATTTTTTAAATCAAGGAAAATTCTCTGCCGTTTCTTTCTTTTTGCTGTATCGAAAACGTACCGAACCGTGACACCATTGTGTCGTATCAAACCGAACCGCGAATTTTGTGAATTGTAACACCCCTAATACTTACTGACCAAAGTTAAAGAGCCCAACCCCAAGTCTATGAAATTCAAGTTCCTCCTCTGGTGTAAGATTGACATTTTACCAATTTTATCATCATCCAGGTGGCATTTGTAGTAAATCACGTAGAAAAATAATAGCACACTTTTTCTCAATAAGCTACATCATTTGAGAGATCATTCTTGTCTGTAGCACAAATGATACAGGATGGGTTACTCACAAAATTGTTCTGCTCCGGGTTAGAAGCCTGTTCAAATGAGCAAGCAGCACTAATTACATAATAGCACATGCACACTGAGACCTCTCTCAGGAATTAAATGAGTTGTGTCCAATATTTACTAATAGTTGCCCTCAATAGAGTCATCCAAGTCTGTTTGGTGTCAGTTTATGTCATTCAGACATGATATGGATACAGTCTGCAGTGCAAAACAAAGCCCCCACAGTCCCATATTACAGGAAGTAAACAATTTACTGTTCGTCTAGGCTTCTTCCCTTCAGCTCTTTCAAAGAGCAATTTTAGGATAACTGTAACGTATCCTTTATTATGAAAGAGTGACATAGCCTATAGTTCACTGTGATTGCTTGTATAATAAGACTGAAGACTAGGTTTTTATTACAATATATAATATTGTTCAGTTATAGCTTCAGTTAAATGAGCAGACTCCCATTAAAGAACTGCTGTCCCTTAATAGTCCCTCATTCAGATTGCAGTAAGCAGATAAAACAGATGTTGCTGAGTCTTCGGTGTTTGCAGAAACAGCTTCTTTTTCAGGAAACCTTTGAAACTGTGGAGTTGTTTAAAGGGCCGCAAGGAAAAGCTTTTTATTTGAGCTGCATTTTATGACAGTGACCATTTACAAACAAATGGGATTTTGCTTTCTTCTCCAGTTTCAGTTTTAAAAAGTCAGTTTATTTTGAAGTTCCTAAAAAATTTACCCTTTGTGTTCATGTTGGCTTCGAATGGTTTTGAAAAACTTTTTTCAAGAAAAAATATTATATTTTAATGTAATGTTTACACATCTTAATAATTATTGTCAAAAAGGTTTTGAATATATTTTCTAATCCAAATCCAAATTTTTAACGTAAATGATTACACTCCTTGAAATGCCTCCATTGTATTTTTCTTTTTTTTTTTCTAAACACATCACAATATCCCTCATTTAAATTCCCGCCCAAGGCTTATATGAACATAAAGGGGTGAGGTCTGGGGCTCGTTCTTCGTACGTTGCTTATTACATCCGAGATCAAATGACACATCCAAGATGATATCATCGTGCTAATCATGATCTGGCTAACTCGGTTCTTCGAACACACTTGCCGGATATGATTAGTATCGCTGGATTGAGTTATCTGAGATAATTGCGCGTTCATGCGCTGGGTTAAAGGGGATATGTATCGATAGTAGAAACATTGATCAGCAACGCTGCTATTGGCTGCTCAGCGTGGCCAAAGAGCGTGCTCAGTTTTTCTCCGCAGCAGAGCAAGAACTAATAGTCGAAGTTTATTCGGAATTTTAATGTTTAATCAAAACGCCAGGGAACACCTCAAAGTCTGCAAAAGCCAGGAGAGAGGGCTGGCAAAAAGTAGCAGACAATTTAAATCCGTTAAAAGTGTTTTTATCACTTATTAGCCTATATTTTTGTATTTTAATAATTGCATAATTACTTTGTTCATTGTAATGTCAGTCACCACACTAGAACATGGGAACAAACAAAAGTGAAGTACAAAAATATTCTACATAATGGTAATTTTTAATTATATTATAGTCTCTTTTATAAAAGAATGTTGGGGGGGGGGGCAATGTTGTGTAAAATGGCACATGCAACAATGTCACAGGCCCTGTCAGGTGTGAAACCCTCAGACTTATCAGACACTGAAATCTTCCCTTTAGTTAGCCAAAGTTCATTTCATTGTGTGCCCTTGTCCTGGCTAGAGCTGCATTGTAACTGGTTTGGGTCAGGGAATGGGGTCATAAAACACCTGTCTGCAGGCAGGAACATGTCATAATCACCTATGAAAAAATGCAGTTCTGTTAGGATCAGCATAAGTGTATGTAATACAGTGAGCTTGATATTTAATTGTGGAACTTTCCTTACCACTTTCAAATAATGTGCATAAATGTGAATCTCTGAAAATTCTTAAGTCATGCACAGATCCTGGCCATTTTGCTTTCACATTTGTGATATGGAAGATTTTAGTCAACTGCCTTTTTTTTAATTTGATATAACATTACTAATGGGGAATAAGAATCACAGTAGTAACTGGGCTGCACATTTACATTGTGAACCCCCTTTCTGTTCACATAATCCCCTTCATTGAGGCCTTGATGACAGTCTATGGTCTAGCAGTCTATGGTACCAATCACGTTAGTGAAGCCTGAGTGACATATACTGTAATCGGCATGGTCATGATTGTATGATCTTCATAAAAAATTATGATAGCCAAAAAAAAAAAAAATACTGCTTTAAAAAAAACATTGGGTCTTAAAAATCTAAAACTGTTTTTTTAAACCTAAAAGCGCCAGGTAAACTCCGAATGACACGACAGACAGCACTTTCCATCAAGTTCTCCGCATCTCCAATAGTGTAAAGGAAAGAGCCACTCGCAAATAATCTTAGGGCAATGCAAACAGTTTGTGCTGTAGTTAAAGCCCGACTCCGACTAGTCGAAAATAAATGTGCGTTTCCAACAAATTAATAATGTAAACGACAATCTCACGAGTCACGAGAAAAAATATAAATCTCAGAAAGTGCACAATCGCGCTGCGCTGGACTTCCCGTATCAGCTCCGCTTATGAAGCCGGGATCTAATCCTGTTTACATGAAATAAGCCTGCTCCCGAGCAGGTTCAAGTTTGCGCACCTGTTGCTATGACAGCAAGTCCAGGATGAGCGTCGAAGAACCAAACAATCCAAGATCATGCCAAATCGTCAACAATCAAATCCAGCTAACTGAGTTAGCGACGTACGAAGAACGGGCCCCTGGTTAAGTTGCATTAGTAGTGTTTTGAAACTCGGTTATGTTAAGGGTCATGACATTTCCGAAACACTTGAAATGGTTAAATGTCACAACACACTGGCCCAGCTGACCAATCAGAGCACATTGTGCTTTTCTGAAGGAGGGGCTTCATAGAGTCAGGAACTAAACAGTGTTACTGACAGACTGGGAAGAGTGGTACTGCAACAATGTCAGAGATGAGAAAATTTTGTTTTTTGAACATTCAACCATGAAAACCTATTTTAGTAGACTAGGTTTTTAGTTTTCTAGTTTTATTAACACTTATAAATGGAATTTCTTGAATAATAATAATAATTGCACTTATTTTAGAGCAGGTTGTATGAACTTGAAGTAGCTACAAGATAAAAAAAATAATAAAAAAAACGGCGTAGAACAAACTTGACAAATCACCCACATTAACGAGGCTTCAGGATAATTCAGACTCTTGAGATCTGATGGAAAGCTTGCTGACCAATTCTAAAGAGTCCACTAGAGGAATGCCTTCCCTGATATTTACAGCACTATCCCATATTTCGACCCTTTTCATCTGTCATTTTAACTAAGCAGATGTAGTAGCTTTATGAATATTCTCTGTAGCTAATAGATCACTGAGGGAGATGGAGAGATGGCTGTTCATCAAAGAGGCTAATTAAGCATTAAAGAGGTTCCAATAGTTTGCCAGGCTTCATATTGATCTTTGCGGCAGCAGATCTTTAATCTACACTATTAAAGTATGTCTGTTGGGAGGAAGTATTTTGGTCCCTTTGGTAATTTGTTTTGAGGTGCTGACCTTTGGGTAAATCCTATCTAAGAGTTATTTTTCTTCTTTGTATCATCATGCATTGGCTGGCTCTAATTCATCCAAATAAGAATGTGCAGTGTCAGTACAGGAACTGAGTTTTATGAGAAAATAATGAGGATATTTGTCAGTAAATGTATTTATTCCAGCAAACAGATTTATTCCAGCATCAAAAACATTTTTCTAAAAGATTATAAAGGATGGCAGGGGAGATTAAGAGTTAATGGAAAAACAAAAACATTTACCATCGAGGCTCCTGTTCCTATTTAAATGAATCATAGACAGAAACTGTTATATTATTGCCCAGATAATCAGCGATCCAAAACGGATTTTCTCCCAGAAAGTTCCAAACATGCTCAAATGCTTCACACAGAATTGTGCAAAGAGTTTAGAGACCCAAGGATCTTCATCTTCACATACTAACTAATCATCTTTTATTTATGTGCGTTCATTCACTTGAATTGCTATAATTACCTCTGTACCTTTTTGCTGTGAGTCACGCATTAAAGTTGCACGTCCTGATTTTGCTAAACTACAGTAGATGCGTTCCTGGGTCAACATATTTTGTTGATCCTGGAACAACATTCCTGTCCAAAAATGTAGTCCTAACCATATCTCTATGCCCAAACCTAACCCTACCCATAAGTTGTTGTTTTTATTAACCCATCCATTAAATCAGAGGGAAATGATAGGTGAATTACACTGATGTACAAGCACCTAACCCTGGTTGTAAGCCTAAACTTGACATAAAATGTAAACTTGTCCCTTAATTGGATGGGTTGAATGGAATGTTGTTCCAGGATCAACAAAGATGTTGATCAAGGAACATTTTGTACTTGTGCAAAATTAGGTTCTGCATAAAACTCACACTATTTTAACACAATAGCAGATACTTTTTATAGGCAAAATTAAATAGTTAGTGCATGATTATGTTTAAGTGAAGCTGCCACAGAAAAGGTCAATTGTACTACTGCTTTAAAGGCAAGTAAATCAAGTTAATGAAATCACTAGCTATAATGGAACCCAAATTAGATCCCGCTTCTGTTAATACATCCACTGGCACAAAATTGCACTTTTATTAGATTACAAAAGGATAAATTAAGTAAGGGATAATGTACATCCAGCTGAATGTTATCGCAAAATAAACCCATATCACCCTGAAGGGTATTGTGTGTGTGTGATAACAACTGGCTGAATGTACATTATCCCACTTATTACACAGCTGCTTTCCACAAAAGTAATTAATTGAACACAAAATATTGATTTGAGTTGAATTATTTATTTATTTATATTTGCCCACTTATAATGAACTCAAAGCCTCCGTGAAAAGACTTTAGGAATAGGAAATGGCTTTGAGCTTAGATGAACAGACAAAAATGTAGCATTTTAAGGGGCAATGTACAGTTATACCACTAATGTATTTGATCAAAAGCTGTGTCATATTCATGTGGACATGAAATATTTAAGTTGAAATATAGTTTTGGCAACAATATAAACTCAACAATATTTCAGTAAGGGCTGCACCATTTGGAGAGAATATTATTATATTTGTTTTGATAAATTACAATTTTAAATTGTGTATGTTTATATTTGACAATTAATTGTTGTTGTTATTATTATTATTATTAATAATTCTTAGGGGTGTAACAATATATCCTCCTTCTCCTTCTCCTCCTTCTCCTTCTCCTTCTCCTTCTCCTCCTTCTCCTTCTCCTTCTTCTATATTAAATAAAATAAGAAATATCACTATTGCAATATTTCACTGTTAAAAAAAATATCATGTATTCAAGACAAAATTATTTTACTGTACAAGTACAATTGTAAAATTACAATCCATTTATGGCTGTCTTCATTTTTAATTTTTCAAACTTTAAACCATCAAGCTCTTAAAGCTCAGATGGAATGTTGCGAGTCAGCCATAATCAAGAACAATTCAGTCAAGAATTTATCTGAAGTATTCCAGAGAACAGTGTAATAATATGTGCTAGTGTGAAATATGAAATATGAACAAGAGACAATGTATCAGAAGAATCTTTAATTTATACTATGAGTTTAACAGTTAATGAAGATTTAATTTGATGGATTTTACTATACAAAACCCCCGGTTTCACAGACAAGGCTTAAGCCTAGCCCCAGACCAAAATGCATGTTTGATCTGTCTTAACTGAAAGCAACTTGCACTAACATATCTTAAAATGTCAGCGGCATTGTTTTGTCTTAAGATCCACACCAGTAATGTGTTTTTTTTTCTTTCTTTTTTTTCTAAGGCATGTTAATAAAGCTGTTTAAATGTCTAAATAGACATCATTCACAGCAGTGCCAGCTTTGATTTGTATGGGAATGAAAGGTTGTGAGGTTTAGACATACATCTCTTCAGTGGGTTGTACTATAATTTAATGTGTGTTAGGATTTTTCTGCTGACGAAACACTGCAAAAGTATCTTTCCAAGAAATTTCAGTAGACAAAAAACTCCAGACAACATGAGTTGTGGAAAATTAAAAGTGATCTAAGAGCTTTATACAGCTTTTAACAGCGGATGCCATTGGAAACACTAAGTCTTTCCCTCAGCCTCGCTTTCATACGCTGCTCTGAATAAGGTCTATTGAACCAAGTCCTCCTCCTGGCCTAAAGGGTTAGTTCACCCAAAAATGAAAGTTCTGTCATCATTTACTCAGACTCAAGTTTCCAAAACCTGTATGAGTTATGTTGAACACAAAAGAAGATGTTGGAAATCAATGACTACTGTCTTTCTGAAACCCGTCTCCATACCGGCGTGACTCCGATCTTCAACCAGATGGAACTGGATAATATTCTGATTGTTCCAAACCAATCTGACTTCTGACCTATAATGCTGCCTGAATCATACACTGTTCGTCTCTTGGCCAGAGGAGAACTGGCCTTCTGACTGAGTCTGGGTTCTCCCAAGGTTTTTTTCTCCATTCTGCCACCTGTTGGAGTTTTGGTTCCTTGCCACTGTCGCCTTTTTCCGCCTTTGTTGCCATTGGCTTGGCTTGGCTTGCTTAGTTGGGGACAATAAATGTAACATTTAATTTAATATTCAACAATAATATTGATCTGCCTGCATTGACACTATTATACAAGAACTGAACTGAGCTGGATGATGACATAACGGTTTACTCCAGATCGGCTATATATAGATATAAATATAAAACAAAAATGAAACATCACTGAACTTACTTAAGCTGGACTATTTTCTTCTGGAAACAAACTTTTTTGCATTATTTTCCTGTTATCTCTGTAAAGCTCCTTTGAAACAATCTGTATTGTTAAAAGCGCTATATAAATAAATGTGACTTGACTTGACTGTCAACTGTTTGATTACCACCATTCTTCAAAATATCTTCTTTTGTCTTCAAAATATATTCTTTTGTGTTCAGCAGAAGAAATAAAGTCATACAGGTTTGGAACATCATCAATAACTCATCAGTTAGTGATGACAATTTTCCATTTTGGGTAAACTATCCCTTTAATCTAGGCCCTTTCTGTGAAACCAGGCCAGAATTTATTATTATTATTAGGGGCCAAACACCGAAGGTGCGTATTTTCATGAAAATTGAATCAGATCATCTTCAGACCATGCTGACAAAAACTTAATAAAAGCTTTTTGATAAACCCAACCGTCCTCGGATAACACGCAAATGAATTAGACGTTGAGCACCCTGAATTGGTGTGCTATAATGCTGCCTGAATACAAAAATATCTCCATCTCTATATCTCTGCAACGCTTTAGCGTATTTAGACCAAATTTGGTACGTCATCACAAGCATGACTTGAGGCTACATGCTGCGTTTCGGCGCAGCGCCACGCCACCTACTGGTCCGGATATACAAAAAAATACATTCTGAGAGCATTCTGAGTCGAATGTTATCCATTCGTCCATTATGGGCTTCTGCCATTTTTAATTTTGTAGTAAAATGCTGTATTTTATGAACACATTAGTGTATTGTTATGGAACTCAGTATGGGTCATCGGCATGGTGCCTTGAAGGAGCCTGAAAAGTTTAAAGCCAGCGCAACCTAGTGGTAAAATCAAATATTCACATGCTTATAACTTTGGATTTAGTTTACTTATTTTCACGGTAGTCGACATCATCTTAGATTCCTGAATCCTTGCAGAGTCCAACGATACCAAACATGCTAGGTTTCGCCTCATGGTTTGTGCAACGTTGTGATTTATCGTTGAAATAACTTTTGTTAATATCTTCGAAACCTTTAGTCCGATTGAGACGAAACCACCACAGGAAAATTAAAAACATGGCATTGGCTATTTACTAATATTCAAATGTCAAAATGTTGATAGTAAGTGGTGAAAGAATGCAATCAAAGTCGGGTGTGTGTAATTATTTTTTTTTTTGCTCATACATATAAATGTCTATGACTCCTAAACGAAATGAGATTTTTTTTCCAAAATTTGACACACTTTTGCACTCTGAGGGCACACAAAAAAAAAAAAGCGGTGAGACTGCACCGCTTGGTGGCGCTATAATTGAACAAAACATGAAATTGGACATTGGAAAAATGATCCAAAGTTGTAGCTGCAATGGTTTTGCATATTGGCATATCATTACAAAACTCAGTATCTACGGCACCATGCCCTGAAGGTACTCAAAAAGTTTCAGGGCAGCACCCCCTTGTGGTCAAGAATTGTAATTAAATTATATTATAAGCAATTATATCTCACTACAACTCAATGTATTTATGGATTTTCAACTGTTTTGCTTAAAATTGTCTCCAAATGTCTTTACTAGGGATGGGTACCGAAACCCGGTATTAAACGGCCCCGGTGCTGAATTTTGAAAGACCGCTGGATCGTTAAGCTCGGACGTTATCGGTTCTGCTGTCGGTACTGGAGAAATTATGAAAGTACACGTGCTATTTATTATTGCTATTAAGAAATTATTATCTTGCGAATTTAATCTCGCCAGCCACTTCTATATATAATAATATTGAACCATTTGTCTGTGATGCATTTTTGCTAAAGAGAGAGAGTGTGTGTGTGTGTGTGTGTGTGTGTGTGAGAGAGAGAGAGAGAGAGAGCGATCTTTCACGCAAAGCCACGGCGCGCGCAACACAACAGCCCTGCTTAATGAGTGACGATGAGGACAGAACATTCAAAAGGTTACACTTTAGATCTTTGATATTAAACTAATTTTATTTTAGATTTAGATTTTGGCTTCCAATGATTATAAAAAAGAAGATATTTGAGGTGTAACCATTAAAAACTAAAGCCACATTCTCTCCAGCGCAACTTCCTTCCCTTCACAGAGCGATGCGCTGTCATTTCTCCCTAAAACCTAAAAGTAACGTCAGAATCTGCACGATCGGTGATTGTTGTAAAATGTAGTCTATACTTTTGCTAAACTGCGGGACGCGTTTGATAATAAAAGGCTATTAAAAGTACCAAAATTTACGCAATAGACGCTGTTCCAAAATGCGGCGCACGCTCTGAAACACACCGCAACGAGACCAGCAACGTATATTTTGGGCTTCGTGTGCGCATCTAAACGATCAAATACACAAATATGTCAAAATGGCCGTCTTGGAGATTAACTTAAACAGTTTATTCACTTAAATACAGTTTATGTCTTAAATCGGCGTAAATAGTTGGGAGAAAATATGAGGCTTAATAATGATTAGATCTGCATTTGGTCTTAAAGAGGCAGCAGTCTAATAATCCTGCTGACGATTGCTCCATTAATGTGAATCAAACAACAAAAGGCAAAGAGAAAATCAGTCACAGCTCTTGAATGATATAAGCTTTAATCTATCTATGATAAACTATGCAGTGTTATTTTACATCTGACTTTATTAGATGTCTTTTTAACCCATATTACTCCTGAACAGTAATGTCAGTGGACATTACTGAAATTAAAGCACTGGGTATATAATTTGTATATTTGTTTTATTGTATACTTTTTTGTTTGACCATGTGTTTGTACTTTGTTTTTGGCGTCCTGTCTGTCTATATAAAACACAAAAGCCAGCACCCTTCTGCATAACATACATGTTTTATTTGTTTTGTTAAAGCATTGCTTTTTCTTTTGCTATAGATATTTATTTTACATTTCAAAATATAAAGCAATATTAATTATGTTCTAAATAATTTTTTCCCCTTTTTTTAATATAACAAAAAGAACCGATAAGAATACCGTTAAAGTACCGGATCGATAAGGAGTATCGGTAAGAGTAGTAATACCGTTAAAACCTTAACGATACCCATCCCTAGTCTTTACAAATTTTTGCAGTTGGAGTGGTGCTAGCTTCCTTGTACTTGGCCCCGATAATTGCTGCTTGCATGTAATTATTATTGTTTATGTTTATTATTATTATTATATTATATATAAGGGCTTATCAACCCCCTGGTCCACTTTCAAAAATTAGGGAGAGGAGGAGAACCCCCAAGAGCTCTGACACAGTTCGAACACTCACCAAATCCATATCTAAGTAGCCCCACCACCAGTCGTAAAAGAGATTATCCATTCTTGAACCTTCTTGAAAGATTTGTTGAGGAATGCTGCAGAGAACACAAAACTTATGGTCGCCCATCTGCTGCCAAAATGAATCTTTTTACAAAGACAACCCAAATTAACAAATTCCATCAAACAAATTGTGCTTTTATTTAGTCATATCATTCAATGTGTGTTCAAAATATCTCAGTGCCAGTGGTGCCTTAGTGACACAAATAAATAAATAAATAAAGACTTGCATAAAAGCTTCCCACAGGCCATAATTCATTGTAGAACCCTTTTATCTAGCTTGTTCCTTTCAAAAAGTCTCCTGGAGCTTTTCTCTTGTGTAGTCTCTGTGTGCGGCCTCCTCAGACCCAGAGCAGCCAAATTCACCCTCAACCATGATGTCTCCTCGCTTTCATCTCAGAGGGGCAGATTTACATAATCTCCCCTCCTGCTCCAGATGGACCTTGTTTCTGTAGGGTTTACTGAGATGCTGAGCTCAACCCTACATTTTTAGGGAAAAACCAACATAAATTCCTCAATCTTTCCGGGAGCAATCTTAGCAGAAAGTCAAAAATGTGCTAAAGACTCGCTCCCAGTTATTTAAGAAACATTTGGACAGTTCTTGACTCGATCCATGACTGCTCAAGTATTTAGTCACAAATGTGGGCAGACTTACTGTGCTAATTAAAGATTTGTTGTTGAATGGACTAATGTGAGAAGGCAAGGTGTGCAGAAAAAAAAGAGATTGTAGTCATCACATGGGGCAGATTGACTGATAAATCATTTTCCAATTAAGGTTTATATTCTGGTTTATTCCGATAAACCGATCTACATGCATTGAAGGTGTCTGAATATTCTTTTATGTAATTTGCATAATCTGGATCAATTAAGAAATTAATTTCTTTCCTGCTATTTCCTACCAGAAGTACTGAAGACACTCACTCTGGCCATTTATTATGCTGATTTTTTATTTATATAATTTAACCAATTAGTTCATTCTCATTCAGAATTTGCAAATGTATACGTTCCACATTTAGTTTCATTTGGACATGCACATTTGAATATTAATAGGGTTTAGATGACTAAAAATTAATATTAGTTTAGAATAGGCATATGGCAGCAGCAGGAGGTTTGGAGGTTTGCAAAAATGTATCTAGAGGATTGTTTTCCACTGAGCCCGTTACAATATACAGACTAGCGAAAGCATGGCAACAATCTCATGGCCTACATTTTGCAATCCCACACACTCTCGTAGAATTTAATGAGGATAAATAAGTTTATTATATTACTCTGCAGAGTTACCAAAAGTGTAGTATATTGAAAGAACAAGCATCTCAATTTTTTTCTATGAGTTCCAGAAGAGAGTAAGAAAAATAATGTCTTTTTTTTTTTTTTTTTTTTTTTTACATGCTGAACATCATCTGAAGAATAAAAGTTTCAAATATAGATTGTAACCATACGATAATGTGCAAATAAACTTGGTCAGAATTTAACCGAGCCTTCTGCTATGGTTTTGCACTGTTTAATTAACTATACCTACATTCCATAACTGTACAATGTGCAATATTTACATGACCTAGATTGGGCTAATTATGGAAATGATTGCATGACAGTTACCTGTGATTGGTTTATTTGCAGTATCGTCAGGCAGATATTCTAAAGGCAGAATATTTACACAGAAACATTACATAGAAAATCACTTGAGCTGTCAAGATTTGAAATAAAGTACAGAGCCAAGGTGATGAATAAATTAAAGATAGGCGCATCTATTTAATCCATAATTGATCATGTTTGTACTGTATAAGGTTCAAGCTTCAAGGACTTAAGACAAACGATGAAATATCTTTTTTGATCTTAATGTTAGATGATCTTAATGCCTTTTTTTGTCGTTATGTTAGATGTTGACTTGTATTGTTCTTCTTTAACATGCTGGAACGGTGCATCTGTCGGCATATGCGTTCACCAGACACTTTCATATAATGGATGATGTACGATCTTCTTTCCTTTTCTCCTCTTATCAGTGTGTCCTGCTTTGTATGCATTAGCTACTGCTGACACCAACGTTTTGTTATATATTGTTTATATATATATAAAATTACCCTTTCCACCATTGGCTGTTGGAGCCATTTGGTGTGTTTTTGTTGTATAATGACTCATTCAACATCTGACTGCAGTGACATCAAACAGTCCCAAACATAATCCAGGGCTGTAAATGACATAACAATTATCCTAATTCATTTGATCTCAGGGGGGAAAAAAGTGCAGTTTGAAAAGTCTATCTTGAGGTCTTTCAAAAGAGATGATGTATGGTACCTGCTCTACATTCCGAAAGTCGACTGATGCCATTTCCTCCCAAGTACGTTCTTTATTATTGCTGCCATGACAACCAAATGCATGGATTACAAGGGCACAATGAGTCGTCTCCTAATGCCCCATTCTATAATTATCTCTGACAAATGCTAGTTTACATTTCAGCTTAAGCATGCAATCACAGAGCAGTGATCTCACCCTGGTTCAAGGCTGTGCAAGTCGAGCCTCTATTCAACAGCAACTGCTGTTATGGCTTTCGGTTATCTGTGCAACAGTTAGTTCTGTCCCCAGATAATTAATACAGTGACAACTTAATCATTAATTATGTTGAGCCCCCATTAGGAGAAGGACATGACAGCCACATTTGCTGTAGACATGCCACATTTTCACTGCAGTTATCCAACTAGTCGAGCCACCATGTGAAATAGACAATTTAATAATGGGTATTGTATTAGTAGAAAATTGTGTAGTAAATGATTTGCCATATTCTTTCTTAAACATTCAAGCATTAGTGATTCTGTCATCATTCACTTATCAAGTTTAAGATTCCAAAAACCTGTATGACTTTCTTACTTCGGTGGAACACAAAAAGAGACGTTTTGAAGAATGTCCATGCTGCTCTTTATCTTACAATGAAAGCATACCAGCAACTGTCAAGAGATACACATCGTACACTATTCCAAATTGTGCACGTCTGGAACCATACGTATGGTATTAACATGCCTAAGACTTTTGCACAGAACTGAATATATATATACAGTCATGGTCAAAATTGATGGCACCCCTGATAAATATGATAAAAAATGGCTGTAAAAAATAAATCTGCATTGTTTATCCTTTTGATCTTTCATTAAAAAAATTCACAAAAATCGAACCTTTTATTGAAGTAAAAGAACTGAAAGTGGGGGGTAAATCACATTATAAAATAAATGTTTTTCTCCAAAACACGCTGGCCATAATTGTTGGCACCCTGTTATTAAATACTTTCTGCAACCTCCTTTTGCCAAGATAACAGATCTAAGTTTTCTCCTAATGCCTGATGAGTTTGGAGAACACCTGACAAGAGATCAGAGACCATTCATTCCTCCATACAGAATCTCTCCATATCCTTCAGATTCACAAGTTCATGTTGGTGCTTCTTCTCTTCAGTTCACCCCACTCATTTTCTATATGGTTCAGTTTAGGGGACTGGGACGGTCATGGCAGAAGCTTCATTTTGTGCTCAGTTACCCATTTTTGTGTTGATTCTGATGTTTGTTTTGGACCGTTGTCCTGATGGAAGATCCAACCACGGCCCATTATAAGATTTCTAGCAGAGGCAGTCAGGTTTTGATTTTTTATCTGTATGTATGTCTGTCATTGATTGATTGATTTGGTTGGTTGGTTGGTTGGTTGGTTGACCACCTTTTTTCTTAACTCGGTAGAGGACAAAATTGACTTGATTTAAAACTTATAAAACATCTAACTAGCCTACTGCTTATGTGTAACAGCTTATTAATAAAAATGTAGTGTTTATGATAATTCACATGTAATGTGATGTTAAGTTTCAAATAGACAAACTGACAATCTGTGGTCTCTTTATTTTTGAAAAAAAAATATATATATTTTTTTAACAATTATTTTATACAAATAAAGTTTGACTAAAATCACAGCTTTGTTGTGTTACTTTTAACTTGCCACTTTTATTGTGGTTTATGTACAAGAATCAAGTATCATGTATCAAGAAATGTTTTAATTTTTAACTGTCTTCCCTGTTTTATTTTCCCTGCTTTCCATGCTGGTACAGATCTTCTGAAATAGTGCAGCACCTCAAGATCCAAAAACAACCGACGAAGATAATCTGTGCAAACAGGAGGAGCAGATTGAAGTTGTTTACGCACAAGTAAGCTAATTTTATCATCAAATATTCAACAAAAAAAAGATCAAAACTGCCTAACACTTCAAAATTAAATGTTGAATCCACTAAGAGGTATATAACTGTGCAAGTTTTGGTTGTGTTGATTGATGATCTTCGCCTATGTTTTGATCATCATTCTGAATTCTATCTGGACAAAGTCTTTGACAAAAGCACGATTTTCTTTCTTTTCTTTTCTTTTCTTTTTTTTAACATGGGCTCTGTTCTTTTTATTATTGACTGTTGATTTGTATATTGACTGTTTCCATCATACAACAAAATATTCTGGAGGCCATGGAAATGTTATGAATATGATCAAAAATGCTGATGCTGGCTGGCAACTTTTTTAGTAAACGCTGGCGGGGAAAGAATTAATGTGACAAAGATAAGAATAGTGTGATGTGTGATATGACATTCAGCTTTAGTTTGTTTTGATTATTATGAAATTCAGGACTCATATTATATTTTAAATTGTACACTTCTGAAAAGATACACCAGCTTTGTGTGACGAAGAGGACAAAATTTAGGCTGTTTTTGACTGAACATTTCGACTTCCACTGTAGTTCCTGATCGCTCTTTTATGTTCTTGTATGGAAAAGAGCAGCATGAACATTCAACATTTCTCCACCTGTGCTTCATAAAAGAAAAAAGTCATATGGGCTTGGAATAATGTAATAATGAATAATGTTTTTTTGGTTCAATTATTCTAACAGGTGGAGAAAATGGCTGTGCTTTTTTGCTCAGGCTGATATTTTTTCTTTTTTCTTTTCTTTTTCTTTTCTTTTCCTGAGTAGTGTAACAGTGCAAACTGTGTAACTTCAATCGTAGTATTGCTTATCTGGCTCAGAATTGCTTCACAATGATTGAGCCAAGATTCTCGGGTCTTGAGGGACTTACACATTCAGCACACGCCAAGCTAATAACAACACGATATACTCCCAGCGTTCTTGGCTATAAAACGTTTGACCACAGCAATTTGGTTGGTGCTGATGCAACCAAACAGATCAATACAGAGGCCGTGAGACCAGTGTGTGCCACATGGGTCCAGGTAGCCCATTAGGACTGAGGGATTTGTCCCCAAACACAGTCAAAGTTCTGTGATAAACATGTATCCTATGTTTACAGACATAAGTTAGCATATATTCCTCAAATATGATTTGTAATATACATTTAATTTAGAAATTAATCTAGATTAATCTAGATTAAAATGGCTCATTTGAATTCTGCCGAAGGCATTCAGAATATGTGTGCTACCCAAATAATGACTATAAAAGTATGTCTTTGAGAACGGGTTTCTCAAGCCAGGTGGCGCATAGACCAGGGGCTCATCTCCTGTTTCCAAAATGCATCACAAACTGCTTGAGAAAGCTGTTCTACTCATAGACTGTAAAAGGTTACTACTGTACTGTTACCGTCCATAGGCAACATTAGGTAGGCCTATGTTATTATCAACTACTATAGGCTATCAATTAGGGATGGGCGATATGGCCTAAAATCTATATTGTGATATACATTGCAGCCTCTTGCGATAACGATATACAGTATATTATAATAAAACCATTTCAGAACAGATTACACAGACCCATGCTAAACAACTGCTAAATGTATTTTTTTTTTAAAGGGTGTATGTAGTTTTGAGAACATATATTGTGCAAAACTGTAAGTATACAACATAATTTTGCAGATAAATAAAATTTAAGTACACTAGCTGCAGAGACTTAAGTAGGTCTAATGTTTATTATGGCCTGGAGCTTATGAAACCCCAAATTTAAAATTAGAATATTGTCTAACTGATGTCTTTTCAGTTAAAAAGAAACACAACAACGATTCTTAAAATCGAGATTATGTGCTACACCACTAAGATATATTGGAATGGGAATAATACGCGCGCGCTGGTATTCAGTGATATCATGTTTCATTTTGAATTTGAGGTGGTCGAACGGATTAGTCGTATGTTAACTTACCGAACTGTTACCCCACACACTCTGTATATAGTTTGCTGCTGCTCGTCTGACGGCTTAAACCCGAACCAAGTCCAAATAATGGATGTTGCACCGATCTTTTTCACCAGCTTTCACTTTCAGCCGTGTTTACTTAAGATGACGACGAATATGCGTTGCAGCCGGGTTTACCTCGCGGCCGCGGGTAGATTGCGTCATCATAGCTTGTGTAGTATAGAGACAGCTCCCAACCCAACTTGGAGAATAGATTAACGGCGATATTTTTTTTATCGCGCGATAAGAGTCTCGCGTTAACGCAGCACGTTAACGCCGATAACGGCCCACCACTAATTTAATTAAATATATAGTATTAAAATTATATTGTTTAAATGAATATGTATAGTACCGTGACCTAATGGTCAGACTGGTAACTCAAAGTTTGCAGGTTCAATTCTCAATACTGCCAGGACATGACTTAGGTGCATGACTTGAGCAAGGCACCTGAACCCCAATCGCTCCCCGGGCGCAGCAGTGAATGGCTGCTCACTGTTCCAGGTGTGTGTGGCCACGTGTTTGCACTAACTTAGATGGGTTAATGCTGCCTTCATGTGCTATCGGAATTATCGTAAATACTAGTTTCCTAGTTAAAAAAAATTGGACATGTACGCCCTCTCAACTGAAAATTTTAATGCGTTGAGCTCGTAATCACGACTTCAGAAGTGGGAAGTAGGAAATATCCGATAGCACGTGAAGGCAGCATACTGTAAATGCAGAGGACAAATTCCACATGTCACTTTCACTAGTATGTAAATCAAATTATAATACATCAATGAAAACGTGAGGCAAAAGAAAATACTTTAGAATAGAGAATATATGGGTAATTTCTAGGATTATTATACCTGGATTTTTTTAACTACATGATTCATTTTCTAAATACCCCATCATTAAGCAGATAAGAAAGCTCCAACATTTTTTTTACTTAGTTTTACACAAAACTTGTTATACAACAATCAAACATTTACCAACTGCTCATGTATACCCTACATAACAATTTATGGTAACACTTTACTTGAAGGGGTGTGCATAAGACTGACGTGATACCTCCATAATCATGACATGACACATGTCATGAATATGAAGGAGGTTTTATGCATGTTTATGACAACTGTCATTAAGTGTCATTCGCTCAATTTTGACATTTTTAATGCAAATATGACATTGTTTGAGATGTCTTTATGACAACTTGACATAAACCAATACATATAACCTGTCAGTGTCTTTGTCATGACAACTTGACATTACCAAGACAACATAAATTGTCATAAATATGTCATAAACATTACATAGCAGATTAATTATCAAACTTAAGAAACCACTTAGCTTTATGGGTTAACATTACATTAAAGTGTCATGTGGATGGTTTTGACATTGGCCGTCATGAGGCCATTATAACAGTGTCATGAATATTCTTCTTGACCTCAACTACAGTTGTACAAATTGAATATGTCATTAAAATGTCATTAAGTGTTAATACTCTGTCAAATTATTTTACAACAGTGTCATGTATACTTTTCTTGACCTCAACTAAAGTGATAAAAATAGAATTTGTCATTAAAATGACATTTTAATGACAAATTCAGTTTGTAACACTGTTATAATGGCCTCATGACAGCCAATGTCAAAACCAACCACATGACAGTTTAATGTAATGTTAACCCATAAAGCCATGTGGTTTCTTAAGTTTGATAATTAATCTGCTGTGTCATGTTTAATTGTTTATGACACATTTATGACAATTTATGTTGTCTTGGTAATGTCAAGTCATTACCAAGACACTGACAGGTTATGATGTATTGGTTTGTCAAGTTGTCATAACAAAGACATCTCAAACAATGTCATATTTGCATTAAAAATGTCATAATTGAGCGAATGACATTTAATGACAGTTGTCATAAACATGCATACAACCTCCTTCATATTCATGACATGTGTCATGTCATGATTATGAAGGTGTCATGTCAGTTTTATGCACACCCCTTCAAGTAAAGTGTTACCCAATTTATTAATTGCACATGTAACTGTATCTGTTTTTCTTTCTTTCTTTTTTTCGTATTAACTAAAACCACTTTTTTTTTTTTTCATATGGTGACACTCAGCAAAAATTGCTTTCATTTTTAATTGTTTCCCTTTTTTATTTTCCAAAAATATAAATATGACAAAATTGAGAATATAATTTGATGGGGTTTAAGACTGTAACATGGTTGAAGGGACACTTTTTAATTTGAATTGCCTTCAACTTAAATTTTTGATTATTAAAGGGATAGTTCACTTTGAAATTAATTTTTGGTATGTTTTAGCTTACCTCAAGGGCATCCAAGATGTAGGTGTCTTTTTTTCCGCAGTAGTTTCAATTTTGATATTTTTAGGTCAAACCGTTCTTGTCTGTCAGTCATAAAATGCAGGGCGATGGTCACTGTCTCAAAGAGCATGCACAGAGTCTAAATTAAAACAATTCCCCGTCGTCCAAATTAAACAATTCCCCATCGTAAGTACACATTGATGGCCTAAGACACGAAACGAGCGGTTTGTGTGAGAAAACGAACAGTATTTATTTCGTTTTTACCACTTATACACAGCCATGTCCAAGTGATCTGATCTGACGTGTACGCAGACTGGTGCATAGATATATACACACTAGATGTCGCCTTGTCTACGGCAGTTCATTGGAATGAATGTCTTTAAGGCGACATCTAGTGTATATATCTATGCACCAGTCTGCGTACACGTCAGATCAGATCACTTGGACATGGCAAGTGGTAAAAACGATATAAATACTGTTCGTTTTCTCACACAAACCGCTCGTTTCGTGTCTTAGGCCATCAATGTGTACTTACGATGGGGAATTGTTTAATTTGGACGACGGGGAATTGTTTTAATTTGGACTCTGTGCTTGCTCTTTGAGACAGTGCCCATAGACCTGCATTATATGACTGACAGACAAGAACGGTTTGACCTAAAAATATCAAAATTGAAACTACTGCGGAAAAAAAAGACACCTACATCTTGGATGCCCTTGAGGTAAGCTAAAACATACCAAAAATGTATTTCAAAGTGAACTATCCCTTTAAGTTCCATTAAGCAAAACTTAACTTCATATAATATAAAACACATATTAACAACATGATATAAAACACATTTCCTATTTTTTTAATGCTTATTTACACATTTATTATGCAATGTTCATGTTTGTTGCCTGAAGTACATTTTCGTCACATACCAGGCTCATTGCCATTATTTTATGCAACTTGGACAGCAAGTAGACAGGTAGACAGACATATCCAGAACTGTTTTATGCATTATTACCTGTCTACATTGGCACTGTGCTGAGGGTCTAACACAGATTACAGTGACACTGTGAAAAGACATGATACATGGGTGGCTTGTGCATTAAGTTTGGCATTTTTAGAAATGTTTCTGAGCGTACTTTGTCTCTTTCACTCTCTGTATGTCTGTGTCTTTTAGACAAAGCTGTTACATTTTCATTTCTTTATCTGCAGTAAGATGAATATCCAATTACTTTGAACAGTAATGATTTCACATGGCAACAATCAATAAATGTGAACAACGGATCTCCTTCGTCAATCAGCCTCAGCGCTCTGCTCATATATTCTCGTCCGCTCATGTGGCACAAAGAAGATAAGACATCAAATAAAGCCATTAGCTGCATTCATCATCATGGCCTGAATCATGATACGCTGCTTTACCAAAATGTCTACCAAATGTCATTAACCTCCATAAGTAACAGAGAAGCCGATAAGAATCGCTCTGATATATATCGTCACTGTCTTCTAGGCCATTGAATGAGTAGAACAAAGACAAATGTTGCCGCATTATCAGAGGTTAAATGGGGTTTCAAAGGTAGGGGAACCCTAAAATCCATATATATATACATATTACCACAGACTTTACAGTAAATGTTGGTCCAGTGTTATAAATCTTGATTCATGAGTGCGTCCTGGTTCAAAACTTTTAGCAAAATTAATTCTAAAGCACAGTGTCTGCAACAGGACTTTAAAAAAATGTGCTCTTTGGAACATTTTATTTCGCATAAAAAGTACATCTAGTATCCTTATAAGATCCCAACTTCACAAGATAAAATGTCTCGTCTTTCATCATAAAGAGTGCAATTGTCATCATAGATAAAATGTCCTGCCAAGTATTCAGATCCTAAATCAATTCCCACATTTTTAAGTCCTGGGAACTTTTTATCATTGCATATCTCTAAAATAATGAATTATGAGTTTCAGTGATTTAATGTAGGACTGCAAAATCTTAGAAAAGGGTCATATTAAAACTTTTAAAACTACTGCCCTATTATGAAAAATAAACTTTGGAGACAGGCTCATTTGTTTGTGCACAATACAAGATTATCGGGCCAATTTCTCCCCTTTGGTAAAGTCCAGATTATCTTGATGGTTCTACAGATTAATTTATCAGATTTTCCTGTGGTGTGAGGTGTGTTAAGAGAGACTGAATCTGCTCGGAAGAACGTCAGGGCCGCACCGGTCTCAAATCGTAAATATCCAATATGTTGAATATTTACGATCAGAAATCCTGTTGTATGGTGGCAGTGCGATCGGCCCTACACTTCTGGGGGCCCCAAGCAAAACTTTCTGAACGGGCCCCTGCCAGTGCATTCTTAAAAAAAAAAAAAAAAAAAAAAAACTTGAATAATAATCACAATGGTTCTCAGTATCCAAGGTGCACTGCCAGTTCCCCTTCGAGGGAACTCGCACTGCGTCGTCGTCGTGACGACACTTTGGGGAACGCCCTCAGCGTAACGCATCTGAAGCATGAATGAAATCTGTCCAATCCTGATTGGTGCTGCGTCATGACGTAGTAGATGACGGCATAACCGGAAGATACAAAGGGACGCCGGCACAAACACACGTTAGCTTTTTGCTCTTCAGCAAAGCGCTCTGTGTGAAACTGTTTGTCCTATTTGGTGTTGTTTGTCCTATAAGAATTGTCCCAATAACGTCTGCATTGCAATATAGAATCTAGTGGCTCGGATCTCGCGTTTGCCGAGGCTGCGCGTAGATTACGGGTCTACTCTGCAATAAAGATTCTGTGACTGATCTCGCGTTTGCCGAGGCAGCGCGTAGATTATGTCTGCATTGCAATACAGAATCTATAGCTCGGGTCTCGCGCTTGCCGAGGCAGCGCGTAGATTACGGGGCTACTCTGCATTAAAGATTCTGTGTGGGTGCGAGGCATGCACAGTCAGCTCCTGAGGGTGCTGGCTGTGTGTTCATTGAGAAATATCTTGACGCACACAGCCGTGCGTTCCGGGTGTTTCAGCCTCGCGCCCGTTGGCTTTCTTCTCGAGAGATGAAAGCCAAATATATTGTGAACGACTCGAATCTCGCGTTTGCCGAGGCAGCGCGTAGATTACGAGTCTGCTATAAAAGGGACACACACGATCTGTGAAATAATACTGTTTGGGTGCGAGGCATTCACAGTCAGCTCCTGAGGGGGCTGGCAGTGTTCATTGAGAAATATCTCGGCGCGCGTGCATAGAAAAAAGCCGTGCGCTGTCGGATGTTTCAACCTCGCAATTGTTGACTTTCTTCTCGAGGGATGAAAGCCGATATATTGTGACCGACGGCTCGAATCTCGCGTTTGCCGAGGCAGCGCGTAGATTACGAAACCGTTTAAATAAATATTAAACTAAACAAACAGTATTGTCTGGTGATTATGGCTGCATTTAATTCTTAATGGAATTAAAATGATGGAATATTATCTGACTTTGAGAAGTTAGATATTTTAATTCAGCCTACCACCGTTTCACTTATCTAGTGTTTTTGGCTGCATTTAATTTTGAGGAACTAAAATGTTGAGCCTCGCACCGACAGGTGCAAAAAGAGTGTCGCCTCCCGCGCCCCTCCCGAGGGAGCCTGGCAAAGGAGACGGCGCTCTTGCGGCAAGCCTTCTGAGCCTAAGGTCGATCTGAGGACCGTCATTTAGGCAAAGAAGGCTTCTGCCAGGTGGTCCTAGCTGCGGCCGGACCACTCAGAGCTGTCCCCCCCCGGGGTGGAGCGATCGAGGTCGCCTCCCCCCGGAGCTCTCAGGAAATCAGTGCTGTGTTCCCGCCGTCCATTACGCTTCGGGCCACACTGATTTCCCGCGCACGCACGCCGCTCCAGCCGCCTCTAGAAAGACCTGCGGCTGGGCAGCGAACGCGTCCGCACACCGAAAATCATTCTCGACTGCTCCCTGCCGGTCAGCCGCTTCAGGGGGTCGGGAATGAGGCTCGGTTGACACCCGAGGCCAGCCTTGAGAGGCTGGTTCCCTTAGTAGATTATCTCGGCGCATGGTCATGCTTCCGAATATATCTGCGTGGGCCCTGCGTACTGTAGAGCTGGGTTACAGACTGCAGTTCAGCTCCCCTCCCCCGAAGTTCAACGGGGTGGTCTGGACTGTGGTCGGCTCAGAGCAGGTTCGGGTTATGGAACAGGAAGTTCAATCCCTGTTGGTCAAGGAGGCCATAGAACGTGTTCCTCTGCCAGACAGGGAGTCCGGGTTCTACAGCCGGTACTTCATAGTTCCCAAGAAGGATGGGGGGTTGCGTCCAATAATAGATCTCAGGCACTTGAATCGTTCTCTGAGGAGATTCAGGTTCAAGATACTCACAATTCCAGCCATCGTGAGTCAGATCCAGTTCGAGGACTGGTTCGTCACGATAGATCTGAAGGACGCATACTTCCATATTTCCATCCTTCCATGTCACAGGAAGTTCCTGAGGTTCGCTTTCGGGGGCGAAGCGTACCAATATCGGGTTCTTCCCTTTGGCCTAGCTCTTTCCCCTCGCACCTTCACCAAGTGCATGGATGCAGCGCTGGCTCCGCTGAGACTCCAGGGCATTCGTGTACTCAATTACATCGACGACTGGCTAATATTAGCCAAGTCGTACGATATGGCAGTTCGACATCGAGATGTCGTTCTCGCTCATATCAGGTGCTTGGGTGGTGGTGGCGCAATGGATAAGACACATGCCTTTGGTGTGAGAGACCCGGGTTCGAATCCACTGTGAGACACCAATGTGTCCCTGAGCAAGACACTTAACCCCTAGTTGCTCCAGAGGCGTGCGACCTCTGACATATATAGCAATTGTAAGTCGCTTTGGATAAAAGCGTCAGCTAAATGTAAATGTGCTTGGGGCTGAGACTCAACACGAAGAAAAGCGTGTTGACGCCCTCCCAGAGGACTACGTTCCTGGGAGTGGTATGGGACTCCACGACGATGCGGGCACAAATGTCTCCTGCTCCGGTGGGTTCCATACAGGCGTTGGTCTCCAGAGTGAAGCTAGGCCACAACCTCACTGTGAAGCAGTTTCAAATACTGCTGGGGCACATGGCAGCAGCGTCCAACGTCATACCTTTTGGCCTGCTACACATGAGACCCCTACAGTGGTGGTTGAGAGCCAAGGGGTTTTCCCCGAGGGGAAATCCGTTCCGTATGATCAGGGTAACGCGCAAATGCCTTCGTTCTCTCGTCATATGGAGGAAACCTTGGTTCCTGTCCCAGGGACCGGTGCTGGGAGCATCATGTTGCCGGAAAACCGTTTCAACAGATGCCTCCCTCACTGGTTGGGGCGCGGTCATGGACGGCCGCTTTGCGAGAGGTCTGTGGGAGACCCGGCATTCTTCCTGGCACATCAACTGCCTGGAAATGCAGGCGGTCTACAAAGCTCTGAGGAGCTTTTTCCCAGACCTCCGCGGCCAACATGTCCTGATACGCTCGGACAACACTTCTGTAGTCGCGTATCTGAATCATCAGGGGGGTCTGAGGTCGCGCCCTCTATGCAGACTGGCACACCAGATCCTTCTGTGGTCCCAGGGGAAACTGTCGTCTCTCAGAGCGATGTACGTCCCCGGGGACCAAAATCAGGGAGCAGACATCCTGTCGAGGCAGGGGCTGAGGCCCGGGGAGTGGCGACTCCACCCAGAGGTGGTGGAAGCCATGTGCGTGAGATTCGGCCCAGTGGAAGTGGATCTGTTCGCGTCTCAAGAGACGTCCCACTGTCCACTGTGGTTCTCTCTCAGGCATCCAGCTCCGCTGGGGCTGGACGCCATGATGCAGACGTGGCCGAGGCTGCGTCTGTACGCATTTCCCCCGATCGCTCTGCTCCCGGGAGTCCTGGAGCGAGTCCGCCGGGAGGGGATCAGTCTACTTTTAGTAGCACCCCGCTGGCCGACCCGAGTATGGTTCTCGGACATTGTAGCACTGCTGGACGGCCTTCCGTGGCAGGTCCCTCTGAGGAGGGATCTGCTGTCGCAGGCAGGGGGCACAATATTTCACCCCCGGCCAGAGCTGTGGAACCTCTGGGTCTGGCCCCTGAGGGGGCTCGGCACCTAGAGGCTGGCCTGTCAGCAGATGTTGTCGAGACCCTACTCAGCTCCAGGGCTCCTTCTACCAGGAGACTGTACAGCCTGAAGTGGAATGTGTTTTCCACTTGGTGTAGAGAGCGTGAGGTGGACCCAGTTAACTGCCCAGTGGCTTCAGTGCTGGAGTTCCTCCAAGATCGCTTCTCCGCCGGTCTTACCCCGTCCACACTTAAGGTGTATGTGGCTGCCATTGCGGCTTTCCACTCGCCTGTAGGTGATGGGCCCTTGGGGAGGCACCATCTGGTTGTACGTTTCCTCCGTGGGGCTCGGAGGATGAGGCCTGCGGCTCGCTCCAGAGTCCCAACCTGGGACCTGGCGGTGGTACTTGAGGGGCTGGCTGAGGCCCCCTTCGAGCCACTGGAGTCGGCTGAGGCAAAGAACCTGACCCTTAAGGTGGCCTTTCTCCTTGCTATCACTTCTCTGAGGAGAGTGGGGGATCTCCAGGCCTTGGCGATATCGCCAACTTGCCTGGAGTTTGCCCCTGGCGGAGTTAAGGCCATCTTACATCCTAGACCGGGCTATGTGCCCAAGGTGCCATCTAATGTGGCACGGTCAGTGGTTCTTCAGGCCTTCCATCCTCCACCTCACGTGACGGCGGAAGAGGGGAGACTTCACCTGCTCTGCCCAGTCAGAGCCCTTAGGGTTTATTTGGAGAAGTCTTCTCAATGGAGGAAGTCAGACCAGTTGTTGGTGTGCTTTGGTTCACCTAAGAAAGGGCTGCCTGCATCTAAGCAGACAATCAGCAATTGGATTGTCCAGGCTATAGCCACGGCTTATCAGGTGCGCAATTTGCCTTCACCTATGGCCGTGAGGGCACATTCCACCAGGGGCATGGCCTCCTCGGTGGCCCTCCTTTCTGGCGTCTCGCTTCAGGAGATCTGCGAGGCGGCCGGGTGGGCCACCCCGCACACCTTCATACGTTTCTACAGTCTGCAACTCCCTGTGACGCCTGGCGCCAGAGTGCTCGCGTCCTAAGTGTGCCTGGTCTCCCAGCTTCACACTAGGGCGGGCGTGATTACGGTGTGGCATAGTGGGTATTACGTTCCCCAAAGTGTCGTCACGACGACGACGCAGTGCGAGTTCCCTCGAAGGGGAACGTCTCGGGTTACGACTGTAACCCTTGTTCCCCGAGAAGGGAACGAGACACTGCGTCTCGTCGCCACACCTATCACGGGCAGAGCGCGTGCTTCATCGCAAAGGAGCTAACGTGTGTTTGTGCCGGCATCCCTTTGTATCTTCCGGTTATGCCGTCATCTACTACGTCATGACGCAGCACCAATCAGGATTGGACAGATTTCATTCATGCTTCAGATGCGTTACGCTGAGGGCGTTCCCCAAAGTGTCGTCACGACGACGACGCAGTGTCTCGTTCCCTTCTCGGGGAACAAGGGTTACAGTCGTAACCCGAGACGTTTTCTATAGGGATGAATTCAGGTTGAAAGTCATTTCAATGGCAAAAAGTGTCCCAATCAACCTGAATTCACCCCTAATGGAATAAAAAAATAAATAAAAAACATTAAGGAACCAAACTGCAAGTTATGAAAGACGTATATAAATATGTAAAGGGAAACTTTGAATTTGGCAGTAAGTAAAATTAAAACCAAATTCTCGTTCAACAGCTAAATAAATGCTGTCAAAAAATAAAATAAAATAAATAACACAGCTGAATTGGCTTTCTAAATGTGCGATTTACTAATGAAACTACAGCATGATAAATAAATAAAGGCATGATTGTTTCAACCCAAATTTGGGTAAAATATGGACAAACCCAACCGTTGGGTTAAATTTTTTTATTTTATTTTAACCCAACAGTTGGATTTGTCCATTTTGGCCCAAATCTGGGTTGAAACAACCCAGCATTTTTTAGAGTGAACAAGGCATAGGTAAACATACAAAAATGCATCAATACTTCTCTAAATGAGCTAATTTTAGTCTAATGGGCATTGTTTTTAAAGTACCTGAGTCACATGACAGCTTGTAATACTGAACAGGAAAGTTTATTTCTTGTATACATTAAACCACGCGTAATAACGTTTTGATTATTGATGTATACCAGCACAAACACACACCGAAATGGGGCATTTCTAACAAAACTCGGTGGAGACCTGGGGCCTGATGTATAAACGTTGCGTACGCACAAAATGGGCATAGAAATATGCGTACGCATTTTTCCACGCACATATCGGGATTTATAAAAAATAAACTTGGCGTAAATAAGTGCGCACCGTAAGGATGCTCTTGACCGTGCGTACGCACTCTTTTAGAAGAGTATGTGTTTTGGCGACACCAACTGGCCCAAATAGCAATAACTATTTAAAATGAAAAACTTCTAAATTATCCTATTACATCACCCAATAAATCAAATTGCATCAACCTGAATTATCATTATCAGCATTCTTAACCAGGTGCAAATACTTTGAATTTACTATTTTTTTTTAATGAATGGGCTATAAAAAGGTATGTGCGTATATAACATATCATACCGTGAAGATTTCCTCGCTTTCAGAGTTTCCTGTGCTCTCTTTCTTCACAAAAGATTTGCCACCATCTATTTTGTCCTCAATGCCTTCATTATCTTCTGATACATTAGCCCCTTCTTTGTTTTCCTCTCGTTCCTCCTCGTCTTGTTCTTCTTCCCCACTTCCACCTGTGCTTTTAGTTTAGTTTAGTTCACCGTTTAGTGAAACTGACGCAACAGTTTAAAATAAATAAAATAATGATTTAAACTATGTTTTACTTCTGATATAAACATTTAGATTAAATATCCCATTCAATTTAATGGAGTTAAACACTTAAACATGAAATCATTACTGAGAAGTTACAACATTTTTTATATTCAAATTCAATCAATAGAAATATTTGTTGTGGATGTTTTTGAACACTTTTCCTGTAGCGTGCTGTGTTTTAATGTTTTAACCACAGAGATAATTTCTTATCATGATAATACAAGATTGTCTGAGAAAATAGTTTCGTGCAAATAATGCCCAAGGCCTATCTGTTTCCATTAAAAATATAAATCAATTAAAAATACTTTTCGGCCAGTGGAAAAGATGAAATGTATTTTACACTATTTGATTTATGTATTCAAAAACAAGACAAGGATATGCAAGTACATTAATAAAAATAATGTAATGTGTCTTGTACCGTTAAACGTTATCACGTGGATGAATAATCATATGCAAATGATATGCAGATGAGGGTATGCATAGTAAAACTAGGCGTTGTAAGCTCCATATATGGTTATTTCGGGGTGGAGACGCCTGTGCGCACAATCTTCCGCTGACTGGGATTTATAAAGTGAATTCTGCGCAGGTTCTGGCGTACGAACGGTTTTATAAGTCTGAATATTTTTTTGCGTACGCCATTTTTGGCTTTCGGGCGCACGTACACTTTTAGTAAGGTTCCTACGCACAGTTTTATAAATGAGGCCCCTGGACTTGAATTATTGGTTTACGACTTGCTTATGAATTTATTGCTTTGTCAAGACAACATTTTGTCAAAGACTAAAGTTTTTACAAAAATACACACTTTCTTTATTCTTGGGACTTTTTTTCTGTTCAAGAAGGATAGTTTTGTTTTGGAAGGAACAAAAGTAAAAGGAAAATGAACATAGTTGTGAAGATACTGCCTTTTCTAGTATCTTTGACAGAAATGGTAGATTCGAGATCGGCCTGTAATTGACTAATTCTGTAGGATCAAGTTGCGTTTTTTTGCAGTTTACTCATAGCCAGCTTAAAAGTTTTTGGTACATATCCTATTGACAAAGATGAATTAATGATATTAAGAAGAGGATCTATGACCTCTGGAAGCATCTCTTTCAATAGCTTAGTCGGTATAGGGTCTAACATACATGTTGTCGATTTAGATGATTTAACGAGTTTAGAAAATTCTTCCTCTCCTATAGCAATGAATGAATTGAATTTTGCCTCAGGGAGACTACAATACACTGCCTGATGCAATACTGTAGTTGACGGTTGCATAGTTATAATTTTCTCCCTGATATTATCAGTCTTATAAGTGAAGAAGTTCATAAAGTCATTACTGCTGTGCTGCTTGGAAATGTCTGGGCTTGAAGCTTTATTTTTCATTAGTTTAGCCACTGTTTCAAATAAGTACCTAGGTTTTTGTTTATTTTCTGCTAAAAGGATAGAAAAATAAGCACATCTAGCAGCTTTTAAGGCCTCTCTGTGTGCAATCGAGCTCTCCTTCCATGAAATGCGAAATATCTCTAGTTTTTTTTCTTCCAGTTGCGCTCCATTTTTCTGGCTGCTCTCTTAAGGGCCTGAGTGTGCTCGTTGTACCACGGCATTGGACTATTTTCTTTTATCTTCCTTATATGTAACGGAGCAACTGTGTCTAAAGTGCTGGAAAAGAGAGAGTTAAAAGTTACTGTCGCAATATCGAGTTCTTCTAAGCTATCTGGGATGCTGTGATGATGAAACTGATCAGGAAGATTATTAATAAAGCAATCTTTTGTGGCAGAAGTGATAGGTCTAACATATTTGTAACACGGAGTCGGCTTTGCAGCCTTGGCAAAATGAAGTTTACACAAGACTAGATAATGATCTGAGATGTCATCGCTCTGCTGCAGAATTTCAACGGCATCAACATTGATTCCATGTGATAATATTAGATCTAGAGTATGATTACGACAATGAGTAGGTCCTGACACATGTTGTCCAACTCCAATAGAGTTAATAATGTCTTCTTAAGAATGTAAAGGGAGGGTCGGCTCTGTAGATTGTCATGTGGAACGAAGCGATACCCAATCAGAAAGCCACCTTTTCCTTCATTTTCCCCCACAATTTTTCTTAAAAAGCTGTCCAAGCACTATAATCGCCATTTCTTCTTGCCCGTCGTCTGCCATGTTTTTCTACTCTAAAGTCAAGTTTGACGGCGAGAGTTTTTGTGAGATTACTCGTGGAAAATCTGATATCTGGTAAACAATGGACGATATCAATATTTCACTGATTTAAAACTCTTTTGGGGACAGAGTGCTATTGGATGTTTTTCAATGGATGCTTGACTTTAACAATTTGCCCAAATGTGACTGATTGGATTAATTCCGCGATAACTGTTTTGTAATGAAGGTCTTCTTTTGATTTTTGCATGTTTTCATTTGTATTTCCAACACACATTACTATATTGCTGTAGCTGAAGCATGTCTATTATAAAGCAGAGACCGAATACTAACACTATTAAACCCACAGACCTTTGACAAGATGTATCATTTGTCAACATTTGTAGACAGTTGTCTATATAGTTAATGCAAACAAAAAGACGTCTAGCCCGTGTGTGGGGAACAGTGAACAATGAAAAAGTATAATAATCTACAAATCATGCTCCCTGTAATGCAAGTCGTCTTAAAATTTTAATACGTGGCTCACCAAAAATGCAGTTTGCTCATCCACACTGCTTTGCTTTTTGAAACTAAAATATGAGAGAAAATCTGCACACCATAAAATAAAAGCAAAAGGGGTGAGAAGCAGGGTAGGGAGCAATTCACAACCAAATGCTTTTCGCTTGCTTATCAAACATTAAGTGAGATCAAATATATGATAAAAGGGATGAAAGATAAAATGAGAGTAGCACTGAAGAGGAGATATAAAGGCACTAATTAAAGATCAGACCCACAACAACATTTAAGAGATAAATGACAGACATTTCCTTTGTTCATTTAGGTAAAACAAAAAAGTTGCCCTAACAAGGACACAACTTTTTTCACGTGAAGCATTACCAGAACAGCTGTGAAGAATGAAACGTTTTTCAATGGTTGAAGACAATCACAGGGAGGTGCTGTGTGAAAGTTCATGTGTCACGATGTGGCAGTGCTACGTGAGCTTGTCATAACACGTGGCTTCAGAGACATGGATAGTGAAATGGTACATGACCAGACTGGAGTATGTAGTCTGATTTAACACTTGAGAAGACAATGAGTCTGTGAATGTTGTTGCAAAAGACGTGGCAGAAAGTAAAAATGCGGTGGTTGCACAAAAGCACTGCAAGACACAAACTGTTTCAGACAAATATAAGAAAAAGCAACCTGAAGGGGAATATACAACTTGGAGAAATAAGACATTGCCCTTAATTTTTCCCTAAACAATGAAAAAAAAAAAAAAAAAAAAATATTGCAACAAGAAAATACCATGCACTTCAGTTACAACAACCTGTATAACTGAGTGTACTGATATACTGTTAATATACTGTATGTAAACAGTCCTACTCGAACCACTTTGAGAGGGAATCGAACCATGATCTCCAGCGTAGGAGGCACGCACAGCTCTTACTGACCGTCAAACGTTACATATAATACATTCAGTGGCCCCAATGATTATTTAGCCATGTAAAAGTACATGAATTTCTTTGCATTTGCATCATATAACTAAATATATGCTCGGAGAGATCAACTACTTGGTCACCATGAAATCAAAACGACTTTTCTTATTTCTTTTATTTTTTAATGGAATATTGAAGTATTTATTATAAATGATTTATGCGTGCACATCATTAATTTATTTAAAAAAGGCATGTGCCCTCGCAATCTTTAATCAAAATAACTTCCCCTCCCTCTTGCAGCATAATCACTTCTCTTCTCTGATGATGTTTACTGGTGCAAGGGCGGGACATCCTGTCACTCACATGAGATCCACCAGTAGCAAACCACAACCATCCAATCAATTCCACATGGACAAAATCAAGTCCCACCCAAAATTTTTTCTTGTTCCAGAAGCCGTTTCACTTGGATATACTTGGATATGTATTTCCGGGGCGCAATGCTGCTCGTGCGACTCGTGACACAGGCTCCGTGTTTGATGTTTGTTTGTTTGTTTTGTTTGTTTTATATCAAGTGTTTCGTAGTTTTCGTATATTTATTATTTATATACGAGATGGCTAACTTCTGGTCAATTCTGGGCCTTTTGGTGTTCATTTCTCAACCAATATTGGCTCTGTGGACAATGCCGACAACGCAGACTGGAGCATGTATATCAACCGTGAAAAATCTGGTGTATTCACGTGGACTATTGCTGGATGTCAACCAATCTGGCTTCAAGAAAGGGCATTCAACTGAGACTGCATTACTGTCGGTCACTGAAGCCCTACGGATCGCAAAAGCTGCTTCCAAATCTTCAGTCCTCATTCTCCTGGATCTGTCTGCTCCCTTTGACACTGTGAATCATCAGATCCTTATGTCCAGCCTCTCATCACTGGGCATCACAGGAACTTCCCTCCGCTGGTTCGAGGGCTATCTCACAGGTAGGTCCTTCAGGGTCGCATGGAGAGGCGAGGTATCCAAAGCACATCAACTGACCACAGGGGTTCCCCAGGGTTCAGTTCTTGGTCCCCTCCTCTTCTCCATCTACACCACATCACTGGGACACATCATACAGGCACATGGTTTCTCATACCACTGCTATGCTGATGACACACAGCTCTTCCTCTCATTTCAACCAGATGATCCCACAGTAGCTGCACGGATCTCAAGCTGTCTGGCGGACATCTCGACATGGATGAAGGAACATCCTGGCAGCTCAACCTGGCAAAGACTGAGCTTCTCGTCCTCCCTGCCAATCCGTCTCTACAGCACAACTTCACTATCCAGCTAGAATCATCATCAGTCACCCCATCAAGGTCGGTCAGAAATCTTGGAGTAACGTTTGATGACCAGCTGACCTTCACAGATCACATTTCAAAGACAGCTCGATCATGCAGGTTTGCACTGCACAACATCAGGAAGATCAGGCCTTTCCTAACTGAGCATGCAACACAACTTCTCGTCCAGGCCCTGGTCATTTCTAGGCTTGACTACTGCAATGCTCTTCTGGCCGGACTTCCATCATGTGCAACCAAACCTCTACAAATGATTCAGAATGCTGCAGCTCGTCTTGTCTTCAACGAGCCCAAGAGGGCCCACGTCACTCCTCTGTTCATCTCTCTGCACTGGCTACCTCTCGCTGCTCGCATCAAGATCAAGGCATTGACGCTTGCTTACAGATCTATCACAGGCTCAGCTCCTTCCTACTTTCACTCAATCCTACGGGTCTACATCCCTACCAGAAGCCTACGATCGGTCAAAGAGCGACGTCTCGTGGTTCCATCACAGAAAGCCACAAAATCACTTTCCAGAACATTCTCATTCACAGTTCCATGCTGGTGGAACGCTCTCCCCACCCTCATCCGGAATGCAGAATCCCTGACAACATTCAAAAGACAGCTGAAAACTGTCTTCCGAGAGCACTTAACCTTATAAAAAAATAAAAATAAAAAAATAAAAAATAAAAATCCTTCCCCTTCCCTTTAAAACCTCACTTGTCGGGTTTATGCTACTCTGAATAATGCCTGAACTTTGTTTTTTGAGCACTACTTGCGTTGTTTTTGCCTCTTCATGATGACTCGCTTAATTTAGTCCTAATCTGTAAGTCGCTTTGGATAAAAGCGTCTGCTAAATGTAAATGTAAAATCAGTTGGAAAAAGTCTAAAGCGAAACGGAGGAATACTCAAAAGGCTACGGAGAAGAGGTAGTAGACTGCCCTTACCTGCTATCACCTTATCAAATGTTAGATCCCTGAGAAATAAAATTGACGAGCTGTCTGCGTTGATCAAATATGATGGGAATTATCTTCGCACAAGCCTTTTCTGTTTTACTGAGACATGGCTCTCCCAGGAAACAGCGGATTTTCACCTTGATGGATTTACTTTGATTCGGTTTGAACAAGATACTTTTAAAACTCAGAAAACTGTTGGTGGGGGGCTGTGTATGTGGATAACAGATGGGCAACAAACTTTACGCTGAGGGAAACCAATTACTCAAACCATTATGAAATCATAGTGGTTTCCTTTCGACCACAGAGAGAATTTACCCAAATAACAGTGAGACTGGTGTACGTCCCAGGACCTGATTTTATGTTAGCTGCTGAAAGCATTGAAGACACTTTTAATAATATTGTAAATAGAGTTTGAGATCAGCCGGTGTTTCTGCTCTGATATTTTAATCGATTTGACGTTGCTACACATCTGCCGAATCTGGAGCAATATGTCACGTCTGTCACTAGGCTGGACAAAACACTGGACTTGTGCTATGGAAATATGCCAAGCGCTTGCATCTCCAAGGTACGCCCGCCTCTTGGTCGTTCTGATCATAATGCTGTTCTGCTTCTACCTCGATATAAGCACAAATTTAAAACTGAGAAAATACAAACTAGGACTATCCAGGTATGGGACTTTGATTCCACTGAAATACTAAAATGATACTTTGAAGTTACTTTTTAAGGACTGTGAAAATGATGTAGATATGCTCAATGCTTCCATAACTGGGTACTGTATGTAGATTTTTGTGTAGACAGTGTCATTCCTGTAAAACATGTGAGGTGTTACCCTAAGAACAAGCCCTGGGTTACAAAAGATCTGAAACATTGTTTGAATCTTAAAAAATAAATTAAAAAAATGCTTTTTTAAATGGAGATAGATATGGTTTAAACCTTTTTCCAGAAATAATTTGAAGCAAAAAAAAATAAGGCCAAACAGCAAAATAAACGTAAGGTCGAGGAAAAGTTTACAATGGGTAATGCACGGATGGCTTGGAGGGGCCTAAACACTAGATGGGAAGAAACCAGAAGCAACACAATATCCAGTGCCCTGATTCTCCCTGCTTTGCTACCGAACTGAATAAATGTTATGCTCGTTTTAATAATAGCTATTCAGATGAGCACTGGACTCCTACAGAGCATCCTGACTTTTCCCCCATAATAATTGAGGAACAGATTGTGGAAAAGGTTTTAATGCAAGTCAAACCCCAAAAGACATAGGGGCCGGATGGAATAAAGGGAAAGGTACTGAGGGAATGTGCATCTCAGCTGAAGGGTGTGTTGAGACAACTTTTTCAGCTGTCTCTTGACTTTAATGTTGTACCACAGGCCTGAAAGGAAAGTACCATCATCCCATTACCAAAAAAGGCTCATTCTAAGGTGCTTGAGGACTATAGACCAGTGGCTTTAACATCTTTGCTCTGTAAGTGTATGGAAAGAGTGGTTTGTCAGCAACTCTCCCAGGCAATGACTGGCAAACTTGACCCTTTGAATTTGCTTATAGAACTGGGCGTGGAGTTGAAGATGCCACCCTCACTATGCTGGACAGGGCTGTAAAGCATATGGACTTGGCAAATTCATGCGTTAGGATTTTATTTATGGACTTTTCTTCTGCCTTTTAATACTGTGAATATAAACACACTTCTGAGGCTTCTGGATGAGCTACATGTGCATCAAACACTGATTTTATGAATTAATAGTTTTTTTTTTTTTTTTATGGGACCTCCCACAACATGTGCTGGTAAATGGCAAAAAGTCAGAGAATGTGGTTTTAAAATCTGGTCTCCCACAGGGATGTGTTTTATCCCCAATTCTTTTCTCTATTTATACAAATAAGATAACCTGTAATAATGATAATTTGATGCTTATAAAATATGCAGATGACATGGAACTGGTGAGATGTGTGAAGGATACCCAATCACTGGACATATATTTTAATTTTATTAATTATCTCACAGCCTGGACGGAGGAGAGTTCTTTGCAGCTTAATATTAACAAAACCCAAGAAATGTGTTGTGGGGCTAATAATGCACGTACACTTTGTTTACTTAATGGAGAGGAAGTTGAGCAGGTGGGATCTTTTAAATACCTGGGTACAGAGATTGACTCCCAGTTTAAAGGGTCATGAAACCCTAAACCAAATTTTCTGAGATTTTAACAGAGGTATGTGTGTTGAACACCATTGAAGACAATGTTAGCATCTGTTAGATTTAATAGTATGGGGAAAATGGTTAAATTTTAGTTTTTTTCTGCTATTTTCGTCTTCCGGGTTTAAAATCTTCATCGTGAGCACTATAGTACTTTGATGACTCATCGGTGTCTCATAATTATTCATGTACTGAGTTTTCTTATCCAATGAGAAGACACTTTCTCTTAATTATTCATGACACCACGTGGAACTTTCCAATGACAGACATGTCAAACTGTGATATCGCGTAGTAGATGAGAGAGGCAATGATGGGACGCGCGTTTGTTTTCGTGGTGCAAAAGTTCCAGTGCATCTTTCCCCGCGATGCTGCCAGTGCTAGACTCCGGCCATCAACCATGGACACATCTAAACTATGTGTGTGTAGCAACCATTCAACTGGAGAATGGTGGACTTCGGCCTTGTACACCAATGCAGGTTTCGTCTTGCGAGTGATGCGGTCCCGAGGACTTTTCTATCGCTTCAGAGGTGTGTGTGTGTGTGTGTGTGTGTGTGTGTGTGTGTGTGTCTAAAACGTAACCCTGACCGTTATGCCTTTTGTTAAATAATCACTCGTTATTAAAATGTAGATATTTCGGATAATACCTCAATTGTATGGAACGTATGCTTAGTCTGTGCAAATTTCTATGTCACTGTCCATCTTTATTATGTGGGTTTAGGGGACGCGTAGATATAGGCTATGTACGGAGCGTTTTTTTGTTTGTTTTTTTTTTAAGCAGAAAATGTATTACTTTCAAATATATGCATTTATAGTGTGTATATAAACAAATATTTATTTTATAATGACATAATTATACATGTACATTTAAATGTTTTAAATACAATTATGATTACTGTAGTAGGCTAATATGTAGCAGGGCATTCAGTTACTTTTGAAAAGGACAAAAATAAGGTGTCCGTGTATTTCATTAGATTTGAACTTTGCCAGCTATTAAAAAAATCTAGCATTTCCTCACGTTTTACCACTGATTTTTAGTGACAGTCGATATGCATGCATGGGCCACTGGCCATGACAGTTTCCCCCCCTCCCTGCCGTGCCATACCACACCCACTCCCCTCCCTTCTTCTCACAGCCACCACGCCCAATTAAGTTGCATTTTTCAAAAAGATTGTGAGCTAGACTTGAGCTGAAAGAGGGGGGTTTCATGACCCTTTAAGTTTGATAAGCATTCAGAAAGTGTTTTTAAAAAGGCTTATCAACGTCCAGGCTTACTGAGGAAATTGAGGAGTTTTAATATTGAAAAGGACATTCTGATAGTGTGTATAAGGGCCCTTTCACACCTACCTTGTTTGGTCCGGACTTTCAGACTTTTCAGTTTGGTCCGAATCAAAATTACAGGTGTGAAAGCTCCCCTGGACCACGGTCCGGACCAAACAGACGAAATTTGGTCCGACGAAAAGAGGTAGTCTTGGTCCGGATCAAACTGAACAAAGGTTTGGTTCGTTTCTAGTGTGAAATCATTTTCTGTATGGTTCGGACTCTCAGGCCCTTTACAGGAAGTTCCGGTGGTTCTCGCGTAGCCTAAACAACTGAAGAAGAATATTTATGTGCAGATCTGTCAGTCCTGCCCACAGTGTTTCTTCCAGCGCGCACGCACACACATTTTTCCTGCGTCCTGCCGGCGACGATAAAATGTTCGCAAAACGAGGACGTTCATTTGGCGAATTTGAACTCGCCTCGAGTATAGTTTGTACTGCAGGGAGTAATGCCATAATAATGAAAGTAGTGACAACGATATGCGTCTGTTCATTCATTCTTGTCAAAGCTACCCGCCGAATTGACAACACGCTGACGTCAGAGGCACGTCCGTTTTCAAATCAATCAATGTCAAGATGCAGCCCATATAGATGATGACAACAGGACGCAAGTACGTCATGTAAAGTTCTTTAGTGCGCTCGCATAATTGCAATGTGAAACCAAACCAAAACTAACCGAATGTTTACAATGTGTCAAAATATGAACTTTGGTTCGGACCTTGGTGCGGACTTTCAGGTGTGAAAACGCCCTAAATCACTCATTGAATCTGTGCTCACTTTCAACATTGTATCCTGGTACACCTCTCTTTCTGTTAAATGCAAAAACAGACTTTAAAGGATTATAAAGGAGCATTGCTTTATCTTGATAACCTAATAATATTACCTACATAATTCTAGTAAATGTGGAATGAATGCTAGGAATGAATGTTTTCACTGGTCTTAAGCTGCAGGTATCAGGTTAAGAGTTGTTAACTGTGGCTTTAAATGAAATTAAGTGGAAGCTCTGCATAGTGGATGCAAAATTAGTATGTATGGTGAGGGATTGCAAGAACAAAAGACTACACTGCACTAATTCAGTGTACATCCTGAGTAGGGTTGGGCATCGTTTTGATTTGAACGATTCTGATTCCGATTCCGATTCTTAATTTCGATTTCGGTTCTTTGTGGGGTGGAGTCAAAACATGTCACAGGCTCATTTGATTTCACAGAGGATAATTTTATTTTGATTCAATATGAGTTTTAGTTTTGGGAGCTGCAGCCCATGTGGGAGAAAATTAGGAATGCCTCTGCTCCAGACCAAACAACAGATTTATATATGCAGAACTTGCACCCTGGTCTGGACTCTCTGTATAACCTAACTCAATGCATTAAAAACAGTTCTTGTTCAGAAATATGAGCATGTCTGCCTTCTCAGGCTGTATCCGTGAACGTTCAGCACAGATTGTGTCACCGGCAGTTGAGAACACACGTTCACTAGGTGTAGAGGAGGCCTGAACACACAAATACGAAAAGGCCATGTTTGACATTAAAGGATAAGTCATGCGCTGGTTCCACCACCAGGCAGCAGGGTCATCAGACGTAAAGGTTGGTGGTGTCTCCCTATACATCTGCATCTCCTTCTCTGCATGGTCCTGGATGGACATGGCCCTCCTCTGTGAAGACCTCTTTTCTGCGTCCTCGTCGGCAAAAAGCTCCTCCAATGGAGACTTTCTTGGATGTTTTCTTGGAGGTTGTTGCTGCAAAAACAAAGAATAGACTTATTCGCTAAAAGAAAAACATCTACTAAAGGCAGAGGCTAACTTTATATCCTAAATATAAAATTTCAGCATTTCTGTGCTTACATTCTCATCTTCCTCCTCCACTTCATCATTCTCATGCCTTTTCTCTGACCACATTGTTCTGACATCACTACCTTCTCCACAATCATCTGTTGACTGCAAATAACATAATTGGTATTTATAGACCAAACATTTTAATGACTGAATTGGAGACATTAAATGTTTGAGCTTCAATGACATTACATAACCTAACCTGCTCGTGCTCAGAGTCTTTCATCATCTCTCTCTTGATTCGGTCCCAGACACCGACAGCGTCATCGTCACCATCCATGCTTTGTTTGAAGCGTGGGTCTAATGCTGTTGCCACTTGAAGAAAGTTCCTGATGTCCTCGCTCTGTAAAATAAAAATGTTATTTAAATATACAACTAAGAAATATGTATTCACAGGAATATAATTATTTAATGTATTGTTCTTTAATGAAAGTTCACCTAATTTTTACCTGATATCTCTTGGACAAGTTTGCCCAAACTTGCTTCTTGAGATTGGATACAAATACTGTGTCTCCCTCAACAACAGTAAAGTGCATCTCAAGCTTTTTGAGAATTGGCAGGATCTGACCACATGTGGGGTTCTTTTCCGTTGAAACGCAAAGGGTGGAAGTGTAAAGAACTCTCATCAAGTTGATGAAGTCCTCTGCCTTCCTGAAGTCTTCATCACTCAGCCGGGCAAGTCTGTGTGTGACAATTAGCATACATTATATAATATAAAATGAATAGTTATTCTTGCTTACACTTTTATCTATTTATCACTTTTACTACACTTTTACTAATTATCTAACATTAGACTCTCACTTGAAGTTGACTGAAACTTGAGCTGCTTAGTGTTTTATTCATCTTGTGTATTGGTGCTGTGCTGTAAATACGTTGAGTAGGATACCCAGATTTTCCTCTATCCTATCTAGCTCTACCTGTCCCTCTCCATATTCTTTCTCAGCCGTTGATCCAAGCTGGCTGCTTGAATTGCAGGGTATTGCTCTAGGAATCTCTCCATCATAAGGTAGAGAGAGTTCCATCGAGTTCTCACATCAAGTGTGAGTGAGTGTTGCGGCAGCTCTGACACAAACAATAAAATCACAAATACAGAGAAACAAATGATATTATATAACATCACCATACAACATTTATGTGATTTAGTTACATTCAGACATCAGCTATTTGAAAAAATTAAATGCATGCAAAATTTACATTACTAAAAAAGGCATTTTAATGATATAGCATTCACTGTGGTCAAATTAAACAAATTTAGTGATTCTTACTGAGGAGATCTTGCTTCTCTCGCAGAACAACCTTTGCCATCGAGGACCTCTTCAAGTGAGGGCAACAGAGTGGACATCAGCAAGCTCAGAGATTACATTAGATTTTTCTATCTTGTACCAAGTTGGGATTAACTGGTTTGCCAAATAGTCTCTGGTAGGGGGGGTGTACTTGGGGTTGATAGAATTGATCATATCCCTGTGAACATAAAAACACATAACGATAGGACCTAACATTAGGTTGGGAAGCAAGATTTCTATCTTAACTCTTTGATTAACATTACAGTTACCTGAACATCGGGGACTCTACATCAGAGAAGGGATGCAGTCTTTTCACAACATATGCGGTAACTTTTCTGTGGCACTCTTCCACTTTCTCCGCTGGCATTTTCCGCTGCTTTGCTGCAAAGGGGAATGGAGTTTCACATCGAGTCTCCACCGGTTTAGCATTAGCAGCAGTAATATTAGGACTGCTAACGTTACTAGCGTGGGCAATTTGCATAACGCTACATTCATCTACGAGGGAAAAAATATATTTCAGTAACGTTGTTGTTCACCACAATTAGCAATTTGGTGAAGCGCTTTGTTGTTACACTACAATCAATCACTTACCTGATTGTGACGAGGTAACGTTAACGTTGGTTAGTGCAGGGTTGCCGGAGGAGGACGAGACAGTGGACCTGCGCAGCACGTCGAACACGCTACACTCCTTTATTTGTACACCATGCAGGCGCAGGTGCTTCGTCATATTCGTAGTGCATCCTCCCGTGCAAGATATCATTTTATCACGTGTTGCACTGTGCCGACCCAGGCTTTTTTAATGTGAAATAAAGCCACACTTTTGAGCGCCGCTTACCGTGCTTATCCATAGCTGCAACAGAACAAAAGGGCGCGGGCGCGAGCGCGCGGCAAGCACTTCCGGAAATACGGTGGCCACTATGGAAACCAAAACTTGCGCGTTTGGAACCGATGATCGGAATCGAAAACAAATTTTCGAAACAATTCCAATGGCATCGTTATTTTTTAAACGGTTCCAAGTTGGAACCGGTTCTCGATGCCCAACCCTAATCCTGAGGTGAATCCAGTGTAGGTTTTGTCTGCCATATAAAAATAAATAAATAAAAAACTACTATTGTTAAAAATATGCTCAGGAAAACAAATTTACAAGCTATTAACATATTAACACATAAATAGTGTTTTTTAGAAGAAAAAAACTGAAATAATTAATTCAAATAACCCTGGCAATATGATGGTTGATGGACTAACTTTTCTTGTGGGTTAATTTTCTGAAAGGCACTCTATAAATGAGATTAATCATGGATGTCCACTACAGAAATGTAATATGACTTACGTCTGCACATACAATATGAATGCACATTCATTATGCTATCTCTTAATGATTTGTGGAAAATTTAATAATAGACAAAACAGACTCTGAATGGATGTACCCTGTTGCTGTCACAAAGAAGACAGGTGGCATACACGTGTAGATCTGAGGGATTCTAACAAGGAGGGTTGTCCAGTGTTACCTAGACAACAGGATCATTTATGGAGCATCAACTTATCCACACAATGCTGACCTATGTGCCGGGTTGAGCCAGACTAATGAGGCTGGACTGAACCTCAATAGACAAATGTCAGTTTCACCAGATGAGTCTGAGCTTGAGGGTCCACATCCGGCTTATACTCATGATGACATTCTTAAAATCATTGTGAATTCTTGTGCATGTGTGTGTTTAAATTTAGATGTATTCACAATGACTGTTTAATGCAGCTCAAAGTTGTCTTGTCTTACATTTACACTGCGATAACAAATTGCATACATAATGTACATACATAGTGTAATGAGATTGATATGTTTTTGAAAATAGCCATATAAAATAATGAGCAACAAAAATAAATAAATAAATAAAACCACCAGTAGGTGCTGACATTTCACAGTTTTAATAAGTGAGTCATTGAATCATTTACTCAACCAGTTTGTCCAAAATGGCTGGTTTATTCAGGAATCTGATCTGGAAACGCATAACTGTCTTTATGAATGGGTCGTTGAATCATACACTCAACTGATTAGTTCAAACGCAAATTCATTCATTATCAAAAACACCATTGTGTGTTGCTCTGAGACGTGCAACCATTCTGTTGTGGTGTTTTGGAACCATTTTGCTGGCAAAACAAAAACATAACAAAATGTTAATTGCATTTACCAAAGTGTTACCATAGTATTGCCAAATATAAAAATTCTACGAGCTATGCTGTGTAAGTGCTGTTGAGGACAGTTAGATACAGGGAAATTGTGGGAGAGAGATAGAGAGAGGGAACAGGACATGATGTACGCAGAATTGAAACCTGTGTTCCGTGAGCATGTGCACACAGTGTCACAACTCTGGTCACACGCTAATAGTTTTTAATCTCAAACTGCTTACTGTTGTCTGACCTCTACTGAGTTAAAAAAATAAAATAAAAACATAACCTTTCATAAATAACAACTAGGAGAAGAAAAAGCTGTTGAATGCAGAAACTAAATAGTTCATTGTATAAAAAGAAGCAATTTGGCTGCTGAGAAATACTCTCATTGATCATCAAAATCTGTATTACTACAGGAAACAACTGTGCTGGCTTCTTTCTTTCTTTCTTTCTTGTAGACTTTTGCATGAAGGCTATGGCAAATTTAACATCTGTTTTGATGGCTGTTAATTGTTTATACAGTATTTAAAAACATTGGGAAAACATGCAGATGTGTTAATGCTAATTATCAGGAAATAAATGGGTATAATTAGTCAAAATGAATGATTTTTAATGATTTGTTTTGTTGCACAGCAAATGTTGGGCTTCTTTTAATTGCAATGCAGCAAATGTATCTTCCTGTCATTCACATTTAAAGGCCAATACAACTTCCTGTCCACTGTGGCCGGTTCAACTCACGAAATGTAAGGAGAGCTGGTTCTGAAATTCAGAAGTCTGTTTGACCGATACTTTCACGTACAGACACTGTTTGTACCGAAACCGTCATATTCTGAAATGCACATCTACATCTGCACTGGGATAGAAGACGACTGTCAGGTTGTATGTCACTCTTGTGATGAACTTGCTGTTGTTAATAATTCAGTTGTCTGCATGAGGGACTTGTTGTTTCCAAGTTATTGCCAGAGACATTGTTGTTACTCTGCATCAGAGAACTATACTGATCATATCGGCTCTGGATTTTGACATTTTCAAGCCTGTATGGTCTGACTGACTGAATGGATATTGCATGCCGTTCTTCAGCCTCCTCAATAACAGGAAATCTAGGAGTGCTGGGAACTGATGCTCCAGTTTTATCTCATGTGTCTAGAGAGGTATTACACATTTGAAGATCTCACTTGAGCCCTGGAACCAAATTTAGCAATACAACACACTGACTGCATTGATCCAAAGACAGCCCTTGGACATTCCTTCTATTTTTTTTTTTTGATGGACAACACTTTGCTCTACAATTACATTTACACTTCCAGTAGGAGACATGGCCTGGACTGCAAATCTTCTGCTGAACATCCTGAAAAGGATTATGTCATCTGGAACAGCGGGGAAGATGAAAATCTAATTTCTGTTGGATGATGGGAACACATGGAAAGCTACACGTCTTGCTGTAAGTTGACCTTAAACATTGATGCTGAGAAGACACTATAGTGTTACAGAGCTTAACCTTCTGCCTGTGCAAGTGAAAGAAAAATATATATTCAATCGGACTGGAGACTATTTAGTAGTTAAAATGAAACAGTCTACCAAACATGAGCTTGAATGTTAATCAGGAAATCATACAGTGACAGTAATTGACTATTTTGTGAGTTCTGAACCCAGAATACTGATATATACAGAATGTTTTGAAATGTTCCTTTATTTTAAAAAGGGGACTGTAATATTGTACTGACATACACTTCAGTTCAAGCTACTGTGTGTTGTCATTTGTAGTAAATGTCATTCATCATGATGGGGTCTAAACAGAGCAGACTCTCTGTGGAGAGGCAACAAGAGCTCGCTTGACATGGTCTGGGTGGTTTAATTCTGTAAAAAGTCACTTGCCTCTTCTAATTTACTGCACTTCCCAGATTCTCTCTGCCACCTACATGATGCAAATTCAGCTCAAGAATTCAATCCCACCATGTGATCAATAGACTGAATCTAATTTGATATCAAATCCATTCAAACAATATTTCAACAATATATACTGTCAACTATTTGACCTGTTGGTCAAAGTTTGTCTGGTTAGCATGGCCCTGTTTGCTTTTGCTGTGAGATGCTGTAACCACACAATCTTTTTTATTTTATTTTATTTTTAGGAATGAAAATGCTAACGGACAGCTTTCTCCAGGCATTATAGATCTGCAGGCACCTGGTAGTCCACATGGAGCCTGTCAGTTGCCTGGAGATCACATCCTATAAATAGCCTAATCCTATCCTTAATTTCCTTCTTTCAAAATACCTAAAATGGCACTATTCTATATCATATTCCATTCAAAGTGAAATGTCCAGTGAGTCCGGCTAAAAGCATTTTCAGTTGTGTCCAAAACAGATGAACGTGAATCTGGCAACGTTTGTTTTTTATTTTTATGTTGGTTGTTGTATGTAAAAAAAAAAAAAAAAAAAAAAAAAAAAAACATTTAAAGGTGTCATATAATGGTACATGCACTTTTACAAGTTGATTGCACTGAAATGTGTGTTGGCAGTGCCTGTACACAACCATCATAAAATGATCAAAATCCATCCAGTGTTTTTTTTTTTAAATCTCTTTATACGTTTCCCCCCCCTCTCAAATCAAGCCGTTCGACCTAGTGACGTCACACAGTCGGATGCCCCTCCCGCGATTGTTGATTGACAGGAGCGTTTCAACACAGACCCATCCTCGCTCGTGAGCGAGCTGCCTGTCTGTCATCATACTCCGCGCGTCATTGTTGATACTGGCACTGTCTATGGAGCAGAATAGCGTCTAAGCGATTGTGGTGTCTGAAGTTTAAAATCATTGGTTACCCGTAAGCCAATCACATAACGTTTGGTTATGACGTGTGTTATGCGCTGGCTCAGCCGCATCTAACTTCCACTGTAAACACATGTGTGATGTGAAAACAAAACCATCGAGTGAAATACCGGAGTGAACATGGCTGTGAACAACTTTTGCAGATTATGTGAAGTAAATCTACGCATCCACGGTACAATCAGCGTCTACGTCACGGCTCTCAGCCTGCCCTCTGTTCGTTGATTGGCCGGCTGCTTTTAGGCCGGAGGAAAACTGGGAGATAGGTCGCTATCTCAGACTGAGTACAGAAGCGAACTGAAATTGAGCAGAAGTACGAAGTCTGACGCAGTCAGGCTAGTTTCACAGGACTCGTTCCTGCAATGCTGTACCAGGAGCTACAGAGCAAGTTTACTATGTCAGAAAAGACTGATTATATGATACAGACATCAAAATGTATTAGTTTACAAAAGTCAAGTCATGTCACCTTTATTTATAAATAAAGGTGCTTTATACAATACAGATTGTTTCCAAGCAGCTTTACAGTGTTAAACAGAAAAAAGGCCACATTTCACTGTTGTTCTGTGTCAGTTCAGAGTTGATTCAGATCCATTGTAAAGATCATCAATTATTAAATTAGTTTATTTAATCCAAAAAGCAGCTCTGCAAAAAAAAAAAAAGAAAGATGTTATCGTCCAGCTAAGTGCAGTTCTCATACAACAGCGTCAGTACAGTCAGATCAATAATATTGTTGAATATTAAGTGTCCCCAATTCAAGCCAGAGGCGACGGTGTAGAGGAACCCAAACTGCAGGTGACAGAATGGAGAAAAAACAAAAAACATTGGGAGAAACCAGACTCAGTCGTGGGGCAGTTCTCTGGCCAATGAACAAACACGGTGTCATTAGTACAACATAGTATTGTGCAAGGCTTTTAAGGAATACAAGGAATACAAGTTGTTGGTGTTTTACTGCATCTAGTGTTCATTTAATCTAGAAACATGTTTTGCAAAAATGTAGGTAGAGGCAGGTTTTTCCAATGAACTTGTGTTTGATTATGTTTCATAGTTGTACATATATAGCTTTTTTAAAGTCCCTGCCCTGCTGCTGAGCCAGATGACTTAGTCACATTATGACATCCTATTACAGTATTTTTGGCTAGACAGTCGCCCCAATCAGTTTTCACCCAGCTGCTGAAATTGCAGTGCTTTCCATAGCTACTAAAAGTAATTTCAGAAAATCTCAAAACTCTTGGTCCTTTTTTATCCAGTTTGTTTGATCATTGTCTTGTTCTGGTTGTTCTTCTATAGGAGGTGAAACGATACAGAAATATAAAATGGTCAGGAAACGTGGAACTGCTTCATAACCTTTCAGCTAGAAGATTGTTTAACACCTCCAGAGAGCATCTGTCAACCAATCAGAATGAAAAATGCAATAATGCTATAAAGAAAATAAATGTAGTGCTTGTGAGAGATCATTAATAGTATCGAGTCAGGATATCATGAGGTATCATTATTTTTCCATGGACAGATATGATAGTAATAAAAAATGAATACAACAAATGGATATCTTTCAGGAATATAAAAGAACTAGCTGGTGTTATACTTTGGTTAACAATGTGGTTAGAGACCCCTGTTGTAAATGTTCATGGTTTGGGTTTGACCTTAGTCTGTTGCTTTTTGCTCTAACAAAGTGCATTGACAGTGTGTTAACTAAAATTAACCCCAGTGCCTAATATGACAACCAAGTGCAGATTATTACACCCTAAAAATGTAGAAGTAGGATGAATTAATTTTAGCATATGGATATTATGTTGGGAGTAATTAGAGGCACGTTTCCTTACAGGAGTGCGTTTGACCTTTTGAATTGTTTTAATTCCCTCAGCCAACTGGTGCTGTTCAACACAAGCCACCTTGTGAACGTGCACCTCTCTGTGTAATTAACCGCAGTCTCTTGAGGTGGGATGAGAGTGTGTGAACTAAGGATGAAAAATGAATTCATTACTGAATAACTTGCATCTGGTCACACTTTCTTAAAGCCTATGACTGTATATGACAAAAACAGCCAGTTCAAATGTAATTGGCTTAAAATCATAGATAGAACAGAACGCCCCCCTACACAGTATTTTAGGGATGTTGAAGCAGTAATGGGGCAGTGGCACGCTGGATTTGTGCTTATTTTCAGACTTGAGTCTGTCATTCTGTTGTTGTGTGATGATTTATATAATTACAGCCCACCATAATGTGCTTCCTGCTTTGTGTGTTGAAATGATACATAAACATAGACTGAAAAACAGCCAACTGTTCATGTCGAGTTAAGATGTTTTGCTTAAATATGTACAGTGCTTGCAAAAGTAACTCAAATAAAGGCGTCTGTTGTTTCTAGTACCAAAAGGAAACAGCTGATCTTTGTCATGCTCAGTTAAACCATTTAATGCCATCATATAAATAAGGATATCAAAAGAGAATCTAGGAATGTTGAATTTAATAATGGCTCTAAAGTGGGCCAAGTATACAGTATGGTCCTCCAAGGCAGGGGGTTTCAAACTGGGGTCTGCGGGTGCCACAAGGGGTGCTTGTAAAAAGAATAAATATGCATTAACGCATCTTTAAAAAAATAAATAAAAAAAATTACATTTATTAAGACTGTTTAGAAATCATGAGATTACTCACAATTATTTTATTCTAGAGACACAGATTTATGTTTCTCTTCAGGTTTATGGATCCGAAAGTACATAGTGGTATATAGAAAAAAAATTCAACCCATTAAAGGGTTAGTTCACCCAACAATGAAAATTGTCATAATTTACTCACCCTCATGTTGTTCCAAACCCGTAAGATTTCCGTTCATCTTCGGAACACAAATGAAGATATACGCAACTACCACTTTGATGCTTAAAAAGTTCATAGAGATCGTAAAACTAATCCATTTGAATTGAGCCATTTAGTCCACATTTTCCGAAGAGATTTGATCACTTTATATGATGAACAGATTGAATTTAGACTTTTATTCACATATGAACATTGATCCGCAAATATAAACGCTCAACCGTACTTGCTTGATTGGAAGCTCAATCGTTCTGTGTAACACGAGAATGAACCTCATTGGTTCTTGCGGAAGCTCAATTGTTCTGCGTAACACGAGAAAGTAGTGCTGGGCGGTATGACCAAAAATCCACATCACGGTATTTTTCTAAATTACACCGGTTTCATTCACGGTATATGACGTTTTTTTTTTTTTTTTTACGCATGACTGGGTGTAAAACCCATTTTTCACTGAGTGAGAGAGGAAATACTGCAGTAGATTGACATAGAATGCCCTATTTTACTGTCATGAGTGAATATTGTAAAAAAAAAAAAAAATCCACACTAGTATTTATACAGGTTTGCAAGGCTGTTTACAAAGAGGTGCCAGCAGGAGGCGCTGTAGGAGCGGCAGAAATAGCGGTTTCCCCGGTAACGGCTGTACACAAAGCAGCAACGCTCATAAACACTGCTTTATCAGGACAGATAAAGAAAGATTCAATCGTAATAACAAAGAAACTTTTATAAAGACCGTCAGTTCACTTCAGATACATTCATATAAAAACACCCGCGCCGCGTTTTGATTTTGAAACGTGCAGGGCTCATTCAAGTTTATTCAACGATGTCAGTGCCAACCACAAATAGATTTTCCAAAAGGCTGTGGTGATATTGTGAACCAATGTATGGGAAACACTGTAATATAATTTGACAGCTATCAATTATAGTTTAACCTATCCATCTTCAAAGTCACGCTTAGTAACACGTGCATCACCACAGTGCAACAGTGAAAAAGAACCGCGCGCGTTCCGATCGTTATTAAAGCGACATACACCGGTATTGCGGTATTTTAAAAATTCATATCATAACAAAAATAAACACTGGTATTTGGTATGAACCGGTACACCGCCCAGCACTACGAGAAAGAACCTCATTGGTTCTTGAGGAAGCTCAATTGTTCTGCGTAACACGAGAAAGAACCTTATTGGTTCTTGAGGAAGCTCAATTGTTCTGCATAACACAAGAATGAGCCTCATTGGTTCTTGAGGAAGCTCAAACGTGCTGCGTAACACAAGAATGAACCTCATTGGATCTTTTTTTTTACACATGTATGTAATAGATTTATAAAATGTCTCTATAAAATATACACTACTGTTTAAAAGTTTGAGGTCAGTATTTTTTTTAAGGAACTAATACTTTTATTTAAAGGGATACTTCAGGATTTAGCATTAAGCTTTGTATTAGTAGAAAACCTGTAGTATTTTCGAATGACCGTGCTTTCCTCCCTCATATCCCTCTGAGACGAGAGATTTTAGTTTTTTTTTTGTCTGGAAAAAATTCTCAGATGACGCAAAAATCGTCATTCTGCGTCATCGGAGGATTTTTTGGACAGAGGCTAGAGACTACAGCCAGTGTTTTCAGCCCGCCCATAGGAGGTGGGTTCTCACTCACAGAATGTACACAGTGTCAGCCGTCTTTCTTTGGAAGCTAAGCTAACTGTGGAGAAAGCTGAGTAGTAGGGGCTACCATCCTCTTTTTCCCGGACATGTCCGGCCGTCGAGATCGTCCAAAATGTCCGGGATTCAGAAAACTTTTGCTTTCTGCAGTCGCCATTCATTGTTTACATGCACACCTTTTGTTTCAATCTAACTGAATTCATACGGAATGGTGAATCTGAATGTAGTGTTTACATGAACGCTAAACAAGTGATCGGTTGATGTGCGTTTTAACATTGCTAAGAAAATTCCCGCTCCTCCGTGAGAGATACGAGACCGGTGCGTCTCGGTGTCGCTCATCAGTAATCACTCCACCGGCCTCGCGCCGTTCTCCCACGGCCCTCAGCCTCGTCCTGCTCGCCACAGTAAACATAATGAATGGCGACTGTAGAACGCAAAAGCCAAATCCCGGACATTTTGGGCGATCTTGAAATCCCAGGCAGACTCGTCACGGAGACTCACTAGTAGCCTAGCGCTCTCTTACCGGTAGGCGTGGCTTGGGAGTGGCCTGCTAGGGCAGCGAAGCAAGTGCATTCTGGGAGTTGTTGTCTTTCATCCACATAAGCCAAAAATACATTTTCTGGCTTTTCTCAGTCTAGAAAGCTCCAAATTCAAAAATAATTTCACATTTCTTCTACATAAATGACCCATTTTAAATACACATTCATCTTTCCAGAGGTGAAGTATCCCTTTAACAAGGCCATGTTAAATGGATCAAAAGTGACTGTATAGAAAAAGTGTGTCTCTCACAACAACAACAACATACTAGTACACGTGCCCTGCAAGGCTGTGTTAGTTGAGTGCTCAAGTAAACATTCACAATACTGCATTTCTAAATATTCGGTTGGCGCAGCCATTTTAAGTTTACTTTATGCGCATGAGAATATTAGTACTATCTACTAGTCAGAAATAAGCCTGGTTGTTGACTTGCGATAGTCATAATTATAAGTTGTTATGATTATTATAAGAGTGTTATATTATAAAAGTAAGTTCATTATAAAATGAAAGAAAACTGAGGAGATTGTCTTTGACTCAAAATGTATAGGTGACCATCGTCAAGTGGTTATAAATAATGGCCAACATATTATTCGAACACAGACTTGCAGTTCACTTACTTGGAAAACACACATTGAATGGGTTTGTACTAATCTGCATCAGAGCTGCACATTTTACACCTCAAATCTAAATTGGTGCACCTGCTAATTACAGCAATGAAGAATGTTTGGGCAGGAAGAACATCAGAACCTACTATTCATCAAAGAAAAAAGAAAAAACTGAAAAAAGACATCACAGTGTCCACAAAAATATGAAGCAGCACAACTGTTCTCCACATTGATAGTAAAAATTAAAAAAAAAAAAAAAAAAAAAAACTCTTTTTTGAGCACCAAATCATCATAGAATTATTTGTGAAGGATCATGTGACACTGAAGACTAGAGTGATGCTGAAAACTCAGCTTTGCAGCACAGGAATACATTATATTTTCAAATATTTTTAAACAGAATATTACATTGTAATACTATTTTACAATATTACTGTTTTTACTGTCATGAGCATGTGCATTACTTCACACTGTCTCAGACAAAATGGTGACCCATTTAAAAATGCACCCTCAGAAACTTTTAATATGTGTTGAAACGTGTTCTTTACTTTGACCAGTTGAGATGGGATTCGGCATTCAAAATTTAATCACTGTGACATAATTGACCAGATGCTCTTTTAATCTTTGATAGTGTTTCATCTTTCATGTTGCAAAAAAAAAAAAAAAAAAAATCCTCTAAATAATACATTTAAACCCCTTTACTAATACATATGAATGTGGTTTAATGAAATGCTGGCTATTTGATCTTCCATTGTTTCAAGGGGGGGATTTTTATGTCTCAAACTCTGAATTCATTGTTAATTAATCTGAGGTAATCCACATATGATATATGCCTTCAAAGTGAATGGATAGAGAGGTTAATGCATTGTGCATTCTGGCCCATCAAACCAGTTTTCAAAGACACAAACACTTCCATCTGATAGGTTTTCAGTGGTTACTTCATGTCTGAAATCCTGAACAAATGATCTAAGAAGCTACTTTTCACAATGATCAATGATTTCAATGACCCACCCTGACACAAGCAATACCTCTAGCATTACTGCCTAATGGGATGACTAATTAGTGGTGTAATTCAGTGGAACTAGCAGTATTGCGCTCGTTGTTTGAACGTGCTTAATGAGATATGGTGGCCCATCCTCAACCAAAACCCACCCATTACTGGGGTTAATGTGCCATCACTGGCTCTTAACCACAATGATTACCTGCATGATGTTTTTGAACCTGATGTATGGCTTTTAACTCATGCTGGCAGTCATTTACCTCCTGACAGGCAGATGCCATCAAATGCCCAAGGGGAAAAAATATTGCTCTGAGGTTGTTTTTTTCATAGCTCAGGGGGATCTACTTCATCATTTTCTCAAATGCTTCTCCTAAAATTCTTCAAATACACCACCGGTCAAAAGTTGGGTGTTGGAAATATTTTTTTTTAATGTTTTTGAAATAAAGTCTCTTATGCTCACCAAGGCTGCATTTATTTGATCACAAATACGGTAAAAATAGTGATATTGTGAAATATTCTTAAAATTGAAGATACAATATATTTTCATATATATTGTAAAATGTAATTTATTGTTGTCAAAGCTGAATTCTCAGCATCATTACTCCAGTGTCACATTATCCTTCTGAAATCATTCTAATATGCTGATTTGATGCTCAAGAAACATTTCTCATTATTATTAATGTTGAAAACAGATGTGCTGCCTAAAGGGTTAGTTCACCCCAAAATGAAAATAGTCCAATAATTTACTCACCTTCAAGCCATTCCTAGGTGTATATGACTTTTTTCTTTCAACCAAACTCAGTTATAAAAAAAAAATCCTGGCTCTTCCAAGCTTTATAATGGGAGTGAATAGATTTTGAACCCCATAAAACTCGCATCCTTCCATCATAAAAGTAATCCATACAGCACCAGGGGGGTTAGTAAAGGCTTTCTGAAGTGAAGCGATGCGTTTTTGTAAGGAAAATTTCCATATTTATAACTTTATAAGCTATAATCACTGGCTTCCTGTAACAGCTGTACGCGAGTCTAGTTCCGGCGGAAGAGTGACCTCTGACCCAACGTATGATGTAGGATGTGCAGCATAAGTTCTCGTAAGGTTAGAGTAGATGCTTCTTGCGGTTCAAACAAACAGTGCTGCGCAACAAACTCAAGCTTCTCTAAATTTCTCTTTAAATCTTCTCGTTTCAGACTTCTAATTTGTGACCAGTGTTTTGTTTTGCTCCATTGCCATCTATTGATGGCGCTTCCGCGTTCATCAATACATCATACGTCGGGTGAATACAGTCTGATATATATATATATATAGTGTATAATATATATATATATATATATATATAAGTAATATAGTGTACAGCTTTGTTGAGATATTTTGTGAAACTCCCGAGGAGAGACATGTGAGATTACTTGGGTCTCTTTCTAAAGAGAAAAATCTGAGAAAAGGAGAGAGTGGAAATCTTTAACATTAAAGAGATGTGTGATTTCTCTGTCCTGTGGGCTTCGTCCTGCTCCCTTGTGTTTGCAGATGTAAATCCACTTTAAGATGTTAGCATGAAAGCTAAACTGAACCAGAAACTGGTTCAAACCAGTTATCAAGTTCTGTTATGGTTATATGACTGTAGCTTATTAGGTTTGTGTATATTTAGAACAAAATTGATTGATACAGTGTGGTTACAGCCATTAACTTAAGCCATTTTGTACATGTTCTTCAAACAGTAATTCCTGGATTGTAAAGTATGATGTCGGGAAGCATTTTTGGCCTGTACTCCATATGGAGCTCACAGAAGAACTCTATAAACGGGACATGCCATTTTCACTTCACAGTAAATCACTTCTTTGAGGACCATATTGTGTCTCACACATCTCCATGTATTTCACCTGACTCTACTGTACATTCAGACATTAACATCGTAATGAACCCCAAAAAAATAAAAAAATATAGCATACAAATAGAGAATGTCTCTCTAATTATTTCTGACAACCCCATATGTGGGGGTAAAGCAGGCCAACTGGAGCAGAATGCAGATTATACAGCAGTGATTTGGGACCGGGGGATAGAAGAGAGCAGTCCTCTAAATACATGCAAATGTCTCATACTAAAGCATAAGTAAATTATATCATCCAATGTCTGTCCTATACTTTATTCCAACCACTCAATCACAAGACAAAGCAGAAAACTAATGCCAAAGGAGTTTTGTGGCAAAATACTGAGGTATGAGGGGCGGTGAAGTTCATTTGATTGATCTGTCTATGGACCTTAGTCAGGGTAGATGCCATATTTAATTTGACATGAATGAAAATGAGACTCTGAGGAACAGAGGTAGGGGAGACTGGGAGAAATTGTTAAGGAGTGTGATTACGCTCAATACATTTTGTCAATCACAATCAAGATACAGTGATGACAAGCACTCAGAACATGCTCAGTCAAATTTTAGGGGCAATTGGGGCTCTGTTTCGTAGAAATTTTATGACACAAAAATCAAATAAAAAATTCTTAAAATGTCTAGTGAACATTATTCCATCAAATTATCTAGATAGAGTATAGATACCTGTTTATTATAAAACATAATTTTTTTTTTTTTTTAGGTGTTCATATTCATTGTTTTTTTGTATTGTATTTTGTGGTTATACAGTGGTCAATATTGGTGTTTTATTTTTGATTGATTGATTGATTGATTTGGTTGATTGATATTGATTTATTGATTGATTTATTTGGTTGGTTGGTTGACTGACTGACTTGACTGGTTGGTTCATTGGTTGGTTGGTTGATTGATTGATTGATTGATTGATTGATTGATTGATTGATTGATTGATTGATTGATTGATTGATTGATTGATTGATTGAAACTGAATCTCTACAGTACATGACGACAATATTTTGACTTATCAGCTTAGCAACATGGGTTATTAAAATGATTGAATGTATTTCATTTAAGTATAAGTTGAGTCTGACTTTGGTTTGACCCACATTATTCCTGGCAGCTGAAAGCATAAGTACTATATTAATATTACTGAATATTTTCACCTTTTTTAAATTACTGAAGCAATGAAATTATTATTTAAGTGTGCTCTTAACACCTTGACTACTTGTAACTCTATCAATAATAGGGTGTATTATAGTAATATTTCTACACATAAATGATTCTTATACCAAAAGATGGCTGGTAGATTCATAGCAGTCTGCAAGTTAATGTAAAATGTGTTGGAATTGCCTCTGGTCTCCCTCCTGTTCAATATGTTGTTGTATGTCAAATCAAATTTTCACAACCCATTATTTCCAAAGTTTTTGACCACACACATTTTTTTAGTCTTGGTTCAATAATCAATTATCCAATGTAAAGATAAGTACCGTCTGTAAATCTTTTCCTCACAGTCTTGTTTTCATTCAGGTCTAATTAAATATAGTATATACTTAGGTAAAATCTCATAATGAAACACCAGATGAAACAGTAACAAATATGCTCTGAGTATCCTAAATAATGAACACACCGAACATCATATGTATAAGTGCATTTCAGTCAAGTACATCTTGTCGCTTCAACGGCTAAAAGAAACTTGTGTGTTTACTTTATTTACTTCAGTTGGGAGAGATCATCCCTAATCAAAATGCACGAGAACTGCAGGACGTAATTCCCTCAATTAGTTCATAAGGAGTTCTTTGTGGCAGGTTTTTATACCCCGTCCCATGCGCCAGAGAGAAAAAGAAAAAAACACAGTAAAATACTCATTAAGCAAAGCTATCTGCAGCGCTAAACTGCATCTCTTTGAAATCAGATGAAAGAGGCCATATTTCCATATGAATCTTCGTTTATTAATGCAGCGTGCTGAGAAGAAAATACGAGAGCATTGTGTTCTTGCCGTCTTTGAGGAAACAGCGGATTGAGATTTCATACATGGGACGGATGCCAATTGAAGTATAATGACAGACGTACGGGTTCCACATTTACAAATCGTTGCAAGGGCAAGGCGCCTCTGAGAGCTAGAAGCTAATTTCCATGGTTTTGTGTCGTAACCTTGCGCAACACAAATGTCAAAATGAATTCTGAAAAGGCCTAATTAGAACGGAGCGGAGGGTGTCTTGCGAAATCAGTAAAGTGTGCAACGTGCTTTAACTCAAAGTCACTCTCTCTTTCCTCCTTTCTCACTGGCTCTCCAGAACACCTGCCACTGAAGGAGAAATCTGGGCTCTCCTGCAGAATGCTTCATTACCTGTATTGTATCATTTTCCATTAGTATTCCCATCACGAGCTTGTGCCCCTCTCTCTGAGAGCTCCTCTTGGCAGGCAGCGGTACCCACTGCATCCCGGTGCGAGCCTGGCTTCCGGTTGGCCCGTGCGGCAGGCGGCTAATTGGTTTATTCAGCGGCGTTCCGTTCGTTCCCCAATTCGCTTTATGTCACTTGTCAGTATCCGAAGCCTCATCAAGCATTCAAGTGTCCTATTCACTCAGATGTAAAAGCCTTTTTAGCACAAATCTCTCCACGCCACATTTGACTAGCTTCGGATGTGAAGAGCGCTGAGGCGGAGCCAGAATTGACACCCTGTTAACATGCGAAACACCACAAAGCAGCTTTTTATTTTAAATCATTAATAAAGTTGACTAGCATGAGGAGGTGCTTTGCTGCCAAATGTGTTTAAATCAATATGGCAGCATGCTTTGCGAAGGCTTGATTCCCATGAGGGAAAACAACAGCAAATAAGCAGCAAAACAGTTTGGATGAAAGAAGCTGGTCATAAAAGCTCAAGGACGACTTATCTGTTTGCATCAGTAATCGATCTAGATTTCCCACCGCAAAAAATAAATAACCCAAAGCTTCCCTCCCAACCGCTTGCCAGGAATAATTTGAAATTGAAATCAGGCTTTGCTCTGAGCAAGATTAGATTTGTGATGCTTAATTCCCCTGCTACGTATTTATAATTACTAGTGTCAATTCTCTCACCTGTAGTTCATAAATGATGTCCCTATCAGTTTGGATTGACACATTCGCGAACTTCATCACAGCATCTGGAGTCCTGATCCAGAAAGTGTCAGCGTGGAATTGTTCTTCACCATGGATTGTTCTTAATCTGAGGATACATAACAAGTTTAGGTGATTTACAGTTTCCTCGTTGTGACTGATGCATATTTCAAAGGATAATTCAGCCGCTCTGGACGTACAAACATAGGCACGTGACTAGAATGTCAATGCATAAATTCAGTCCGGTTTGCCTGTAATGTTCACCAAACAGGTACACTGAGAAAAAATTAAATAAATAACTACAATTCAAAAGTTTATTTTAATTGATAACTTAAAAAAAGTTCAATCAAAGTCATGCCAAAGTCACAACTTTTTGAATGCTTTGAATTCAATTACTGATAAAGAAAACCAAGTTGAAATGAGAACTCAAACTGGCTTATCGTTGACTGCATTCAACTGGTAAAAGACGAAATTAATTTTAACATTCAAAAAATACATCGGCTTAAGATCACTTTTCCTTTCATAGAGTTAGGTGCGTTCATGCACTGCACTTATGCAACATATTCATACATGTATCATTAATGCAACACATTTGAATGCTGTTGAGTGACATATTCAGCAAAATAGTGTAAATTTCATTCTGTTCCTCACACAAAGCTGTCACATGGATGCAGATGACTCGAAATACAGCACAAGTCATATACTACTTTTATGATACTTGTATGTGTTTTTTGGAGCTTGACAGTAACAATCACCATCTTCTAGCTCATCTTTTACATTTATCAATCTTATTTTGTGTTCCAGATGGGGGAAACTGCCATATGGGTTTGGAATGAGTTTGGAGTAAATGATGACTGAATTGCATTGTATGGATGAACTATCTATTATATTGTTATAAGGAATGTGTTGTTATTATGATATTCAACGAGGCATTTACAATTAACATGTATTATTTTATTTTATTTTTGCAATACAGAAAGTTTGCAAAAGTGACAGAAGAATGTAGGTCTACTGACAAAAAAGTTGTTGTTGTTTAGAGAAACTGAAAGAACACTCATATTTTTTTTCATTTTTTTTTTCATCATTCATCAGAAAAAAAAGGTAATGAAACAGAAAAAAAATTGCAGTTAATGGTAGTTGATGCTTTTCAGTACATTTTGACTGAAAAGAGTCTTTATTTTAATCCAACAAACACAGAAACTCACGTAGGAATAAACGCTAATCAATCACTTAACTGATAAACAAGAACCGACACTGAACTCAATATAACAGGGAGTATAAATACCAAGCGAACATAATGACAGACAGGTGCAAATCATACGTAACCATATGTGACTCTGGATCACAAAACCAGTCACAAGTCGCACGGGTTTATATTTGTGGCAATAGCCAACAATACATTATATGGGTCAAAATTATAGATTTTTCTTTTATGGCCAAAATTATTAGGATATTAAGTAAAGATTATGTTCCATGAAGATATTTTGTCAATTTCCTACCATAAAAAAAAATATATATATATATATATATATATATATATATATATATATATATATATATATATATATATATATATATATATATATATATATATATGTAAGGAATAATTGACGACAGGCCGTTGAATTATTAGAAAAATAATGCACACCCGAGGTGGTAATGCGGTCACGACGCGAAGCGGAGTGGCCGTTACACCTCGGGTGTGCATTATTTTTCTAATAATTCAACGGCCTGAAGTCAATTATTCCGCTTATACTACAGTTACCACACCTCGAAACATTGTTCAGATTATGTATTTCAAGACGTTTGTAAAGTTTTTGTCATTAAAACGCTCTTTTATGTTGGACTAATTTCTTACGCATCCAATCCCATGCCTCCGTTGCTAATTCCAAAACGTCATTTCAGAGTTAGCAACGGAGGTTTGAGCCACTGATAGCAGACTAATGCTGGGGTCACACGACTAGCTGACACATTCTCTGACTGTTTTCATCGACTGCAGCAGATTTTAAACACCGACTTTGAACACAGACTGAACGCGCTGAACACGCGTTTGGGCATGATCAGTCATAAGTATCAAATTACATTCATAACCGGCCTTAAAGTGTGTTCCCGGCTTTATGCAGTTATTAATGCAGTTATTAGAGAGAGATGTTGCAATAATGAGACAGAAAAGCATGTGCGTCAATATTATTATTTATTAATTAATTCAATTCGTTTTAATTAATTCGTTAATTCTTTTTTTTTCTATTATTGACAGATGACAGTAGACTAGCCAAATAAATGAAACCCAAAGCCCTTTTAACAAGTAGGCCTATCAATAATTATTTATTTGTTAAATTATCTGCAATAAAAATCCGTGCTGCAGGACTATCCATTTATTTAGCCTATATTCAGTTTAATTTTCTATTGATTATAGATAGGACTTTATAGTTTATTTATTCAAATTAAACTGCATGTTTCTATTGATTGTGAAGCTAGACATTGAAAATTGCAGATCAAGCGCATGGGGCGAAATGCTTTTTTTTTTATGAATTGTATCCTATTTTCCGTTATTACAGTTGACTACGCGAAGTGATATGGAACTGTAATGCGGTCAAGACCTGCCTGGAACTACTTTAGCCGTGCGTTTCCCTGAAAATAATGCACACCTTAGAACGTTCGTCAACCAATCAGATTCAAGCATTCAACGGCCCTGTAGTATATATATATATATATATATATATATATATATATATATATATATATATATAATTTTTATTATTATTATTTTTATTTTTTTTGTGAGTGAATGCAGCACAATCTTGAACAACTTTATGAACAACATAAATTAACAACTTTAAAGGCGATTTTCTCAATGTTTCAATTTTTTTTTGCACCCTCAGATTCCAGATTTTCAATAGTTGTATCTCAACTGAATATTGTCCTATCCTCACAAACCACACATAAAAAAAAAAAAAAAAAAAGCTTATTTATTCAGTTTTCATATGATGTATAAATCTCAATTTCAAAAAATTTACCCATGTGACTGGTTTTGCAGTCCAGGGTCACATATGAACTAACAAAGACATAATCAGGATCCAAAGGAACTGAAATTAAACAGAGATGGGGAAACATGAACTAAAGGAAACAAAACGGAGTATCAAAATTATAGTCCATAACCGTGACAATAATACAATATGTATATATTTATTTTATTTTATTTTAAAAACTACAATGCTAATGTTGTTGGCTCCTTTACATTTTTACCTTCAAGTTTTTATTTTATTTTCTTTATAGCTTTATTTATTAAAAAAAAGAAAAAAGGCTTTATTCAAAGCTGTCTGTTGCTGTGTGTTGGAGAGGTGGAGGTCATATGCTGGATCAGCAGCAGTGCAAACACCTTTTGACCACACTAACTGCCCAGTTCCTGGTTCGCTCTTATCTTGCCTGGTTATGTGGTTTATACGACTAATCCATTCAGTGATAACCGGGATCTGCAGTGCAACCAACACCATTTCCATATTATTGCCTTACCCGGGAAGATAGACATCAGCATGGCGGTGTGCCCGGATAGTACATCTTGTACATTGGTATTCCCTCCAGCATTGATTTAAAATTCAACTTCTCACTTTACATTCAGACCTTCTCTACATGGAGAATGCGCTAAAATAGAGTTGCAAGCCGTAGTAGAGTATTTCTGATGAGAAGTAAAGCTAGGCACCACATACCGCAAGATATAGGCTACTCAAAGTGATTTCACCAGCAGGGAGATTTCGATATTGTATTTACGAACACAACAAAAGACCAACTTAGTACTCAGGGAAGAATTTCAATTGACTACATCTTTGGCAACCTCCCACATGACTGTTTTCTCCCTGTGAAAGAGTCATTGAGCTCAGCACGCGCTGGGAAATGGCCTGACGGCTCACAGGAGAGCGGGAAGCTCTTACTGAAATAGGGAACGAAAATCAAGGCTTGATGTTTTGATTGGTTACCAAGTGGTTGGCAAATATGGATGCCTTATAGGGCTGGGTAAAAATATCGATTCATCAATGCATTGCAATTATTTGTTTCTCAATTCAATATCGATTCATCAAATCCTATGAATCGATTCAGCCCACCGGCCAGTGGCGGCGCTGTGGGCAACACTTTAGTGAGAGCGTTCAGCGTAGTACAACAAGACGCGCTTTACCAAAACAGCAAGATGACGGTCAGCAGCTGCACTCCATTCAAGCCTGCACCACCAACGTTAAAAGCCGACGTTTGGGCTCATTTTGGATTCCACTGTAATGCTGCGTTCACACAAAATGCGAATATGCGTCTGGCACGAGTGATTTCAATGTTAAGTCAATGGTAAACGCGGAGGTCTTGCGGCGCGAATGAGGCATTTAGCGCGGTAGACGCGAATTCGCCTCATTCGCGCGTCTAGTTTTGTGCTTCTGTTTACATTTCTTTTATAACTTGAATCTATAGGAAGAAATAAATATACTTTCTACTACTTACAGTTACATGCACTTTAGAGGTGTTAATCAAGCACCTGTTTGTTACAGTTGTGGTTTGTATTCAACACATGTACAATATTGTACAGTTTGTTCTGCTAAATAAACCATGACAGGAAACTGGGCTCAATTTGTTCTTAAACATTGGTAATACTGCACACATTATTTAAAAATATACTCAGGTACTTAATTACTTGTGTATTTACTTATTATTGAATCGATATCGAAACTAATAAATCAATATCGAATCGAATCGAAATCGAATCGAATCGAAGCCTCAAGAATCGAAATCGAATCGAATTGTGAAATTCCTAACAATACCCAGCCCTAATGCCTTAATGTAAAAGAGTTGCATTACGGCTGCATAGATCCAAGACTGTTCCAAAGAATAACAATGACTGTGAGAAAGAGAAGACATTTTGAGCAATAATCTTTCAAACAGCTGTCATTCTAATTCATAGTGCAGTACAGAAATGAAAGGCTGTGAGATCATAATGACGTGACCCAGATTCACATTTGTGTTGCAGACAGCTTAATGCGTCATGGATATGCACTAACTGACAGGCCTTGGTCCTGACAGAGATCCAGATTTTGATTTAAGTCATTTTTTAAATGTGGTGTGTGTCATTTTAATGATATTAAAATATCTTCTCATTGGATATCCCAAACCCAATGCCTTTTATGGCTGTTAAATAGACAAGCATTAATAGTATTGACCTTAATTTAAAGGAGCATGTCTAATCAGATCAGGCAATAAATGCGTATAATTGGTCAAAAATTATATATTTCAAAAATGTTGTTGTTCAATTTTTTTAAATTGGACTTCAGTAAACCCCTCTTCCTGTGATTTCAATGCAAATCCCATTTCAGCATGTATTCTCTTAACCATACAATTCAATACATGTTATTAGAGTGTGTCATCAATAACATTAGCAACCAGTGTGTGACCTGTTGAATCACGTGCGCCATTCATTTTACTACACTTACATGCTCATTATGTTGATGCCAGCTGAAGCATATTTTTTAAGGTGCCCTTTTTTATTTCACCAAGATTTGGCCATAATTTTATTTTTAATCTTTATGATTCTTGAACATAACAGTTGAACAAACACTACAGCAGTTCCATAACAAATGGTCTCAAATGGCTCTCGCAATGTCCCTGCCAAGACTGTGTCAATATAAAACCACCTGGCAGAGAGTGATTTCACATGAATGCTGACTTATTTAAAAATAGACTAGACATAAAATAAATAGAAATTAGGTTAATATCGAAGTTGTTATTTTATTTTTTTAAGGTGCCTCTTTTTTCTCATTAAGCAAGTTTTATACAGATTTAAAAAAGTAATAATTTAACAAGGATAATGTAGTAAAATTATGTACCCTAATTAAAGCTGTAGACTTACAGAAGTCTACTTTATATGGAGTGAGTCACATTGTTCCATGTTGAGATCACATGATCAGCCTACCATATATCTCAAATATTTAGTGGTCTTTTAATGGTCTTCACCCTTTTAATCACAAAATCACTGGTCCGGAAATTAGCAAGAATTGTACAAATACTGTATATAAAGTAACTTAGCATGGAATAGCCTTCCCCAACTTGCAGACAGCTTTTTACAGGAGGAAGATTCAGTGTTTTTCCACTCAATGTTAACGGGTTCAAACAATTCATGAGTAGTTGAAAAATATATCGCAGTTCGTTTGAGTTTAATGTGAGACCAAATATTCAATATACTATAGGGTTCAAATCTGGACTCTGACAGGGCCAAAACATGAGGCTGATGGACTTGTTTTCAAGCCACTTCTTCTCTTTGCAATTTGGGCAGGAGCATTGTCTAGTTGAAAAATAACATCTGATCATTTCCTCTTTAGATAATAACTTTTATTTTTGGGAAGCTATTTTGCAATATTCTCCTGTACTTCACAGTGAAGAAGCTCACAAATACCAGCAGCTTAAAAGGCTCCCCACACAATGAACACTCTTCCTCCACGCTTCACTGTGGTGGAGATACATTAATTATTATATTTCTCACCAGATTTTCAAAGACACCACCCTGGAGCATTAATTCATCACTCCACAAACAACTTCCCTTATTCTGCCAAAAACCGCAATGACAATGTGCGTTTGCTTAAAATGTTCTAATTTCCCGAGTCCTTAGTGTTCAGCCTAAATAACAAGTTAAGAGTTAATATAATAATTAACATTTAATATCCAACAATTCTAAATATAATGATAAGTGTGTGTAAAGTGGTAAGTTTGATTTAAATATTGTTTTAATATGTTCTTAATTTGGACAACATAGTCATGAACAAAAAAAAACGTAAATATGTTTTGACACTGAATGTGTTCGTTTTAGATTTTGTGGACATCTTGAATTATCTTGATGTTTGTTCTGCCAGAGATATTCAACAAAGTTGTGAAATTGTGCCAACTATCCCCGGCCTCTGCTCCATTAGTTGACGAGCTTGTTGAAAGGAGTTTATTGTGAAGGCAAAATGTATGAAGATGTCAGCACTTGTGTGCACGCATATCAATAACTGCTACTTCCATTTGGCATGCTGTGTTGGTTTGCTGTTTGAGTTGGCCCAAATGTAATGTTTCACCAAAGCAAAGGCAATCAAAATAATAAAAAAAAGAATGTCAATATTTATGCTTTCCTCAAAAGGCAGGATTATTTAGGTTTTAACATTAGATACATCAATTATACATTTTTTTGGCTTATCGACAACTCTTTGTAGTAGTATTTGGAAACCCCAATATCATTAGACATTCTAATCCATTAATCCCACTGTTACAGCAGCTTGCAATCAGGGATGGTTTTCAACAATTTGCCTCTGTGCAAAGAATAAACTCACAATTATGAAAAGCAAGTGCTAGATTTCATAGAAGCGGAGCGGCTGATGAGAGTTTAGTTTGAGGTTTGAATCAAAACATGTTAATGAGCTCCCTGAGGGTGATACTTATGAATGAGCAGTCGTTATTTTGTGTAAAGTCTTCTAATGATCTGGTTGCTAAAACTGTTCAGCTCAGTGATTGCAGTAAACATCTGAATGCTTCAATTTCTGCGCTATTATTGAGGAACAATGGGGTGCCTCGTTTAAAAATCTAAATTTTTACACATTATAAGTGAATTTTAAACACACTACATAAATTGCATTATGTGAGAAAGAAATTGCAACACTGGTTCTGTGTTTTTTTTTTTTTTTTTTTTTTTTTTGAAGGATTAATGGGACCCACAACTATTCCAGAACTCATGTAGGATCCAGCCAGATAAATGTGAAATATGTTTTGATTTTTGGACGACGAAAACAACAGACAAATAAATATAGAAGTAAATATAAAGAAATATAATATAATATAATATAAATGCAATTTCTAAGTATTATTTTTATCTAAACATGTCTGGAGCAGATTTTATTTAGCTGATTTTAATCGAGGTAAATATTAATTGAATTCAGTCAGACTGGATTGTTTTTCCTCACAGTAAAGCAAGACTGCAGTATGTATGCGTGATGCAGTGCAGCCTGTATGAATGGACCGAATTAAAGGCTATATCAATACATATCGATCATCAACAACCAACTGTTCCCTCATATCTCATATATTATTCACTGTCTAGTGAAGACACAAAAATAAAACCCTCAGCTGCTGTTAACTATACAATAACTTTTATTGACAAACTGCAAGCTTTTCAGAGAGAGGCTTCGATAAATTGTTGTGGAATACTTTAGTGAATGGAATAAAAAAAAACGTAACTATCAGTTTGACTAAATGAGCTTTCAGATTTCAGCAGAATAATGTGACTTGGTATTTTAATGTGACGGTATCACAAGAATATCTCTGGCAAGAGCTCTTTTCAGTCTGCTGAGTTCTTTTCCTCCTGATTATATTTATTTTTTCCCCCCTTGTATCCACTGTAACAATATGAAAAAAGACAACATATACTGTGAATTTATGGTCTGCTCTCCCAATTTAATTTACGATATATCCCATGAATATTTCACTGGAATACACTAAGAACATCACGTCTCTTTCCAGGTTTGTTATGACACGGGTGCTTTAAAAAAATAATTGTCTCCCCTTTTCACTTTTTATCCCTATTAGCAGTGTTTACTGCAATGTTTATAAAGCAGTTTTGTTATCTGTCAAAATAATGGAAAGCACGTGGAAATATTATCACTGAATGGTAAAGTTAAAGGCAGGGAAGGTGATTTGTTCCAGAAACATGTTTCACGAGTTCACACTTACATCATATTAAACAGAGTAAAGATTATGCGTATTTGGCATGCTGTCCAGGGGAGGGCTCCGGGCTCGGAATTTGGCCCGAACCCAGAATATGAAAATAACATATTCATTGTAATTTAAGTGAAATTACTGAACTTAAATATACAAGCTTGATCATTTTTTTTTTTTTTTTAAATCATTCTAGAAGAAAATTTCAAATGGCACTTAAAAGCTTTTGTATCTGAACTCTTCATATATATATATATATATATATATATATATATATATATATATATATATATATATATATATATATATAAAATGTGTAACTCGTTGATTGGGTTGATTAGTGTGCTCCACAGGTGTTTAATTAGGTTTGATTATCTGAATGTGCTCCTCCCGAACTTTGTTAATAAAACATCATTTTGTTATGCTGGTTGAAAGTCTCTTCACACCCTGATAGCAATCACTAAGTTAAGTGGTCTAAATGTATTTATATATATCGTCTGTGGAAGGCGTAGGATCATAAAACATTCGTCCAATCATTGTATTCGGTCCAAATGCAATGATACGATGTCCTAACTGCAATGATACGATGTCCTAACTGCCTGTCAGCGTATGTATTTTCATGCCTCCTCACACCCTACTCGCGCATCATCAGCTTGTTTCATGCTATGCAGAGTTAGACGGACATACGTCACCGACCACGACTATCTGAACAGCAGCTACCTTTCACAGTTCCTCATGAACTTAAACAACAAGCTTATGCTGCGTTCACGCCATAACTATTGTAATGTGAAAGAGATCGTAACCCGTGACGTTAAACTCGGACCGGTTTGTGACTTGAATGTATGCATTTCAATGGCAACATCATCAACGGCGAAATGGATCTGCAGCAGTCAGGTGTTACAGGTCAGCGTTCTTTAAGTTGTTTATGTTTATTATTATTGTAATGTTGTGTGCTTTGAGATATGATGTCATTTAACGCCGTCTCTCATGACGGTTTTGTTTGCTCCCTGCTGTGTGTGTTCATGTGTTTTGAAGGAGGCGTGGCTTTGGAGACACTCTGAAGAGAGGGTGGGATCTTATGTTTTCAAAGCTAGCTTGCTATTGCTAGCCTCTCCAAAAATTGCCTACCCTACCATTAATGAACATTTTTTGATAATGGCAACGTAAGTTACATCAAGTCACATCCAATTTCCAGTAATCCATTGGATCGTCAGGGCACCACGGCAGAAGCACGTTTAGACAGCTCTTTCCATTTCTGGCAGTTCTTGGCAAGGACTTGTGTCTTTTTGCAAAAGTCAAGTCAAGTCAAGTCAAGTATATTTGTATAGCGCTTTTCACAATACAGATTGTATCAAAGCAGCTTCACAGTATTAAATTAAAATAATACAACAAAGTTTGTTTCAAGAGGAATTTATTGATTGATAAAATTAAATTAAATATCCCCAAAATATCCCCAAAAGGCAAAAGTTGGAACATGTGTTCATGCATGCATCTTTACAAGAACTAACTTAAACTTGTTTTTAGAACTATAAAGAGAATAAAGAGAAAAAAATAAAATTAATAATCTTTACACTTGAATTAACATAAGCCACATTCGTACTGTTTCAGACCCATTCAGTAGGACTTTAAAATAATAATGATAATAGTATGATTTTTATGATTATTAATAAATAAAAATATTAAACAAAATAAGAAATATTTTACTATTATAATAATACTGTTGTACTTTAAAAGAGCATTTAATAAAAACAATACTAATTTTATTTTATATTAATGTGTAAAACTGCAATGGGCTGCTATGCATTATATATTAATGTCTTAATTTCTTTATTTTAAATGTTAAACCATTCCAATTTTATACACTTGAAAAGGTTTTTAATCAAGTTAATTCAAATTTTACATGTAGCATTTTTAGGGAAAATGGGTTTTAGTTTGTTTAAAATGTTAATTACTCAAGTATGATTTTATGAAATTTGTGACAACAAGTTGCATTTCAAAATGCACATTATAAGCGACCCAAACTCACATGCACAGATGGAGTTTGCAGCTTTTACTGCTAACCAAGATGCTCTGAGATGCTGAAAACGATGAATTATGAGCTGTTCGTGTGTAAATACACACAGTACCACACTTCATTCTGAAACACACAGCACATATGTTTGGTTAATAAAATTACAGCCTTTTTGTAATTGCACTAAGCCATATTGCGCTTTCGATTTTTCGATAGGCCATGGTGCAGGTCTTAGTCTTAACTTAAAGTCAGGGGCCCAAAGCAATCCGGTGTCCAAAAATCCCAGCTACGGCCCTGCGGACACTTCTGCTCTATCCAATAAGTGATTCATCCCACCCTGGCCCTAATATATGTGAGCAAACCTTGATCTACAAAGTCCCGTTCTGTTTCTCATCTCAGTGGAACAGACAGAAAAGGACAGAGAGAGTGTCAACCTCTGGCAGAAATCCACAGGTACAAAAAGAAGGATGAGAAAAGTGAATCACCTCACTGAACAAAGAGCACCGTCTCTTTGAAACGAGTGCCAATCAATCTAACATTACAGCAAGACAAGTCCTACAAAGAACAGAGCATGTCTGGATCAAGGATAAAGCTGTGAACCCAGAAACCACAATTATGTTCCATTAAATCATCAAAATGTGTTTTCCTCCCGTTAGTTGACGTGTCACATCACATGAATTGAAGGTTCCATCCCAGCAAACAGGGAACGTTCTCTCAAAGTTGTGTAAGGCCTGCCCAATCGGTCCAAAGACAGTTTCCGATAAGCAGGTGAAGGTTTACTGCTTTACTGTCTTTTCCGTGTGGCAAAGTAGTTTGAGTCCAATTAGGCTTTTATCTGACTCCATTTTATCACGACCTCGAATTTAGGTTAGAATGCCAATTAGTTATTGGTCATTTATATAATAGTTTAGCAGCACATTTGATGATTCTATTTAACTCTTTACTCTTATTATCCTCGTTCACTCGGGTGCCAAAGTCGCACAGGGTCCTCACACCGGCCGTTCATATTATGTGGGCCCACGATCACAAACTCATCAGTTTTGGGTCACTAAACAGAGGTAATTGGCTAATATCGTAGACGGTCACATTCAAGCTTACTCTAAGATATTTTGTATAGCCCCCTTGGTTGTATACACTTGAATTAAAGTAACATTTTCTTTAGATAGAGGTCATGACCACTACTACAGATATAAGCCGACCAAAATGACTTCTCTGATAGTAGCTTGGTTTGGTCATGCCATGGTTTCCCACATACACTTAACTAAAGTAACATTACATTAAACAGAGATAAGACTCACCCTATTTAGGTTGGTCGAGCAACATTTTGTTGAAACGGAAATTCCCTTTTAGCCTTTACAAACCAAGTACACTTGAATTAGTGCCAAATATTAGCCGGAACTCTAAAATCGCAGTTAGTGTGCCCTATGCTCCACTCAAAACTGGACTCTAGATTTGCGGTAACAATGGATACAACATAATCTAGTCAGAATAAATCCAAATGTAAACAATTTATTATTTCAGGTAAATGTATCATACCAATTACATCATAATAAGTTCAAAGATAATCAATACAATAACATAAAATGCTCAGAGAGAGAGTAAAAGGTGTACCTGACTCAGGAAATACATAATGCTGAGTGTCTGAAAGGCACTCAGCATTATGGGCGGATCTCATTACAAATCGCGCCGAGCCTCTTGAGACATTTCTTGATATACTCAGACCAAGAAAGAAACCTAAACATATGCTAATAATGGGACTATGCATTAATCACTGTCTCCAGAGTTTACACCTTTAGAGGGCAGGATGCTATTTGGATGAAAGACCCACCCTCCTCTGTAAGCAAGATATCTCTAAACTCTTAAAAACTTTATTACCTTTTGGTTTACTTCTTTGGGGATGAGACCTTTGTACCAGTTGCACTGAGACATTTCAAATGATACCTGACATGTATAGTGTTGTATGATAATTGTTCACATTAAACCATATAGATTTTTGGGTGAATTTTGGTGATCTCAGCATGAGGGAGAGAAGGAATGGTGGGTCAAGGGAAAGAGATATAGATTAGGATGATACTGACTTGCATCTTGAATGGTGATGCTAATTTCACAAGAGAGAGTTCAAATGTTAATTTCCTTTGTTTTCTCAGAGAGTTGCCCTCTCTTCCAGTTCTTCCAGTTTTTCCAGTCTTACAGCTGTGAACAAGCACTCTTCCGGTAATATTAATAGAACATTTGTTCAGAGTCATTTAGTATTTAATAATGTTGTCAAAACATTTAGCACAAAATTATTGTTCATTGAATGTATTTTTGTATTTTTTAAAACATTTTAAATTTTTCAGAACATCCAGAGAACATCCAAAAGTAATGTTACCATATGACCAAATTATCAAATGGAATGTTTCTTTTAAGTTTGCACAACCAAAAAATAAAATAAAATAAAAAATAGAAAATGGCTAAATATTTTCAGAACATATTTTTGTTAGCTGGGATAGCCTTGCATATTTGTTCTTAATAGTAAGTAAATAACATTTTATTTCTATAGCACTTTTAAAGGACAAGTTCGGTATTTTACACTTAAAGCCAGGTTTTATCGTAGTTTTTGTCCAACTCCATTGACTTGTATTGGATGAAAAACTACGATAAAACCTGTTGGAAAGCATCTTTTGCAGCGATTTTTGTGTGAGCATATCAGTGAACACCCCTGACCACTCGGTGAGTTTCACGTCTTTGTAAACGAAAGTTTAATGCGTTTTAGGAAGGATTATTCCAGTGCACCTATGCAACCATTGTGGAGGTGGGGGGGTGCTACCACAGAAACCGAAAATTCTCGGGCCAGCAGATTTTGTCCAAATTTCCATCTTAACCATTGTATTTCATCAGAAACTATCTGAAAACAGGGCTTTAAGTGTAAAATACCGAACTTGTCCTTTAAAGCCGCAACACACAAAGTGCTTTACACAATATAAGAACACATTAAACATCATTAAGAATAAGGTCATAAAGAGCATTTTATAAACAAGCAAAATGTAATAGACATATAAAATATCACACCCTAAAACACAAAAAGATGCATTTTTTGCATTCTGTACTAATTGTAACCGTGATAAGAGTACAGGCATTACAATAAACAAGATGGAATGAAATAAAAGCATGAACAAGCTTCTCTGTATCATTCAAACTAAAAAAACATCTCACCTTGGAAATATTTCTTAACTGATAAAAACAAGACTGAACCAACTTCTTAACATGATATTCAAAGCTTAGATTGTTGTCAAAATAAACACCCACATTTCAGACTACCTATTCAGAAAAACCTTACTAAGAGCAACTGATTTTTATTCATTTTCATTAGGCAATTATTTCACATCCTTTATGATATAAAACTCTGTAAAATACTGAGGTCCGGGCCTCGGGGACCTCAATGGTGGGCGCAGCCCTGGCCTTATGTTTCTAGACCAAAATGACAGCGAGAGAGGCCTGCTGATGCCAGATCGCTGTACATTGTTTCTCTGTATGTACTAGCTGGTGTGTGTAGGTGTATTCTCGACTCCAGCTGTCTCACAATCCATAATGATGTCTGGAATGTCTTACAACTCTTGTTTTGCCCAGAATGCACTGGAATCTGATTGTAGCTCACAGCCTGAGAACATTAAAGTGGCAGTTGCAAATCTCATAGTGGATCCAACAAAGGATACTTCTCTTACTATCTTATTTGATTTCAAAAGCATTTGAAATGACCAGACTATAATTTTGGATGACATACTAGATTAGTATCACAGAGGACCTGTTTTATTGGCTCTGAGTCTAGGTGATTTTACATATCAAGAGCAATTTATATTCACGGTGGAATTCTTCAGAAGTTTTACCTGAAATCTGCCTGTAAAAGGACACCGTCAGGGGAAGCTGTGTGCTCTTTATCTGTCTTGTGTGTAATGCAGTGTATTACTGTTCTAGTCACTGGTGGAGGGAGGAATTCCAGGATGTATTAGACATTACTGGGATCGCATGAGAAGCGAAGAGAAACTTAATTAATGAATGTGATGTTAGATTGTGGGTCAGCGAAAAAAATGTCCTCAATAAAGAAAAGATTATATATTTTTTAAAGATTTTTTTAAGTAGTTTAAAGCTACAATATGTATTGTTTTCGTCACTAGGGGTCGCTAACCTCTTACAATAACAAAGGCATTGGTTGATGACGCATAAGCGGAATTATGGATTTTGTCGTCATGCTGATGGATATAATAATGTTTATGGATGAGTGAATGATGTTTTTAACATGACTGTGGTATGAAGAAGGTCGCGATTGCTAATGAGAGACAGATATCAGCGTCAAACGCGAGTCCCGCGGATATAAAGGAATAAGGACATTTCATTCTTCCGAACTACCCGCAAGTGCTGAATTAATACTCACACAGGTCATTTTATTAGACGAATGAAACGTGTGAGGTTATGCAGCGCTGTTTCACTTGGTCTACACTATCACACTAAACTGCATTTGAGTGTCTTGAAAGTTATAATGTCATTCTATGTGTTATTTTGTTGGCTGTATGAGACTAGCAGTAAGCTAGATCAACATTAGAATAACATACTGATCATATTCTAACATTTCATCATGTTGAGCTATACAGTATAACATTGATTCGTTTTATGTACATTTGCTCACCTGTTTAATAAAGTACATGCAAGAGAGGCGTCTCTGTCAAGTTGAAGTTAGTCGCGGACGTGGAGCTCTCGGCATCTCGAAAATGCCATGCTGATATTGATCCACGTTTTAGTTCTCCTTTTGTCCCAAAGTCTGCTTGCCATGGTCCATAATTTTTGAACGAAACTACAACAGTGTGAGCGTGCCGCTAGACGTAACACAGTTGTCCACGTCTGTCGCCATGGTTACTATGGCAGTACGAGCAGAAACCAGGGATAACACGGATATTACGTCATTGACAGGCGACAATGACAGGGACAAGCCATTATTTAAAATTTTAATTTCTCTGAAATTAAAAATCTTTGGGAACTTTTGGGATATTGTAAGTACACAACTGCAGGGAATATATCACACTGTGCAAGTGATTTTTGGATATTTTATTACAAAAATCTTACATATTGTACCTTTAAAATGTGACAAGTTCTTTGAAATGTACAATCATTTGAATCATTTTAGAAAATATTTTCTTTGTTTAATTCAGCAATGATGCATAAAACTGATCAAAAGTGACTGTAAATACTTGTAGAATCTTACAGAAGATTTCTATTTCAAATAAATGCTTTTCTTTGGAACTTTTTTTTTTTTGGGGGGGGGGGGGGGGGTATACAAAATATATTAAAACAATTAAGCAATACATTTTGTTTCTGAAGGATCATGTGACACTGAAGACTAGAGTAATGATGCAGAAAATTCAGCTTTGCATCACAGGAATAAATTACATTTTAAAACTCACTCAAGTAGAAAACAGTTATTTTAAATTGTAAAAATATTTCTCAATATAACTGTTTTCACTGTTTTTTTTGTTTTTTTTTATAAATAAATGCCGCCCTGGTGAGCAAAAGAGACATTTCAAAAACATTCAAAAACTTTAACATGTCTTCAAGGTGTACACTATTGTGCAAAAGTTTGTGGTTGGTTGTGTACACTACACTTATCTTAAATATTACATAAAAAGATTTTTAATTAGTTGAAAGTTATTTTTGAAATGATGTATTATTTATTCATAAATATCACAATTTGCTTTAACATTTACATAAATGTTAAATTGTCAAATATTTTAGGACATGCACAGGATTGACTGATATTTATATTATTTATAATATTTAAACAAAACTTCACTGATAATATTTTGTAAGAAATAACTGTAGTGTAAATGCCTCTGGGTTAATGCGAATTAGCTCAAGAATATAGGGAATTTTGGCAATATTAATATTTATAACGCATGGTCATAATTCATAAATCGCATATGCATTTACTTTATCAATTATAGGAAATGCCTCGTTCTGTACTGTCTGATCATTACAGTTAAGAAGAAGTATTCCTGCTTACAAAACTCCAATAAAGTTTGTCTTCTGGCCACGAAGACAAAACCTCTTTGGGTTTATAAATTAAAACTACTCAAAGTAGTTTTATAATATAGAGCCTGTAGCTTTATAGATCTTTTGTTTCATTGACTTTATAAAAAGTGGGTTTTCTAACACAGAGACAGTTAAAAGTATAAATGGGTTTATTAATAAAATGGCACACGCTAGAGATTATAAGCTACAAATATAAACGTACGTAAAAATGCAAACACCAATAAACATTTAACCGAACAAAAACATGAAATGAAAGAAAGAAAGAAAGATATAGAGGGAAGATAGAGGGTAACTTAAATCACAGACCTAAGACCTAGACACCTGGAACAGCTTTTATAGGAATCAATATACTTGCGAGTTGTGGTACTCTTTCAGTGTGATGCTGAAAAGGGGACGCGCGCGTGCGCGTGTCCGGCTGGTTTGCGTCTAGCTTTGTCTTCTGGGTCGTTTCGCAAAACGATGTAAAGGCTCACTTGAATTTAACGTTACCGAGAAAGTTCAGATTCGTCTCCCGGGATGGGAGAGGCTGGAAATCTTAGTTGCAAAGACCGGCTGTTACGACTCGAACATGGGTTCGTTCGATGGAGAAGGCCAGGGCCTCCTTCAGATGTTCCTTGGAGAAGCGCTGCGCCGGGGAGAAGAAGTTGAGTTGGAAGCGGAAGGATGAGAGAGGAAGAAAGAGAAGAGAGAATCTTCCTTTTAACAGACATCTGTTTACGCCCTGTTTTGGGGACAGAGCGAATCAAAACTTCTGATTTGTAGCGGGAAGAAGTCTTCTTTGTGTGAAGAAAAACACGCCCCCTTTTACCATATGTCTTATGAGGGAAAGGATTCATACTTAGAAATATGATATTTCCTGGAATCAAATGCATATTATTGTACCTTGCAGTCAAGATTCGTCTCCGTGAGATGGAGAGGATTACAGAGATATCAATTATGACAGGTAAAGATTGGGGAAACATAACGTTACACTTATATGCATAATTACACACAAATAAAGTTTGATTAAACACACAATAAAGTTGTCAGTGTTTCCGTTATGGCAAGTGACGACACTTTGAGAAACATAGGAATACATATCAACATTCAGTGGCTTGTTATGTGGAAGAATATCTGTTTCCAAAGTTCCAGAGTGTGTGTGTGTGTGTGTGTGTACTCGTCTATCTATCTAACTGGGGACCTTGGTGTCGTTACACACTCACTAACAGGGGACCGTCGAGCCAAGTGGGGACATTTTTCAAGTCCCCTGTTGGTCATGCTTTAAAACATGTTAAAATCAGCCAAAACACGCTCTGGTTAATTTTGTACATTTTTGACCAAGTGGGGACTTACATGTGTGTGTGTGTTTAAGTCCATACTCAGCAGCGCTCCTGTAGGCTGGAGCAGGAATTGCAGTGGCCCATTAACACACGTCGTTCACACTTCTCTATTGTCTGAATGGCTGCTGTCCTTGAGAGGCTCTGAGACTGTAGAGCTGCTGTTTAACTGCTTAGTTCAGGAGCTTTCAGTAACACTTTATAATAACTGCACGCTATTAATCATTAGTTAAGCATTAGTAAAGAGTTAATTCATTTATAAAGCATTAATATACACTAATAAGCAGTATATAAATGCAGTTATAAATGCTTTATTCCTGTTTTAAAAGCATATCTATAATGTGTTTAATAATTGTATTTTCATACTTTATTAATGATCAATTTATCATTTCTAAATGAAGTATAGCATCATTTACAAAGCAGTTATTTAGGAGTTGTCAGTGGTTCATAAGATCCCTTAGAAAGTGTGAGTAAATGATTAAACTAATTCAATGTACATTCATACATCATACACTTATTATTCAGACATATAGTAATAGTTACTTAGTGTGTTAATAAATGCTTTATTAACATGTATTTCTACTGTAGTTCAGGTAGTTATAAAGCATTTAGTAGAGGTCAGTTCACAATTTTTTGTGAGCTCATCTAAAGTGAGGACTAGTTATGCTAGTTATGTAGGAGATTTAAAGGCTGTTAATATTTCTATGTTCTCTATCATTGTGTTGTGTTGTGTTTGTTTCCTTTTTCTGTTTAGAAGATAACTGAGTCTTTAAATCTCCTTTATAAATGCTTTACTAGGCATAACTAGTCCTCACTTTTGCTCACAAAATAGTGAACTGACCACTACTAAATGCTTTATAACTCCCTGAATCTACTACATTTACTCACACTTTCTAAGTGATCTTATTAATCACTGACAACTCCTAAATAACTGCTTTGTAAATAATGCTATACTTAATTTAGAAATGATAAATTGATAATTAATAAAGTATGAAAATACAATTATTAAACACATTATAGATATCCTTATAAATCAATAATACAGCATTTAAAGCTGTATTTATAAACGGCTTATTAATGTCTGCTTTATGAATTATGATTTAACTGTTTACTAATGCTTAACTAATGATTAATTAAATGCAGTTATTATAAAGGGTTACCATATATATATTATATAATATTTTTCAGAATATAACTTCAAATATGCATTTTTTTAATAAAAAATAAAATAAAAAAAACATGCCAAGAGGGGATCTACAACTCAATGTTATAATTATAATGTAATTATTATTATATTATAAAGGTATTAATAATGCGACAGATAGTATTGGCTGCCTATTAATTAAAACATCATTTCTACAAAAAAAAAAAAAAAAAAAAAATCAATAGACATGTCCTTATTTTTCTGTTTCCTTTGTTTCTAGGATGTTGATGTACAGAGAAAGTCAGTGTTTGAAATATTGCTCAATTTAAATGCAACCAAACATATGTCGTTCGTTACCATCCAACAGTGGACCTTTCTTTAAGATCTAATTCAAAACTTTTGAGTTGACTTGCTGCATCTGGTCATTTTGAAGAAACAAAAATGAAATCATTTTTTTCATAATATAACTTTAAAAAAATTTAAAATTAAAAAAAATAAACATGCCAAGATTGAATCTCAACTCTGAACGATCTCTACCTATACAACAGTGGACTCACAATAGCCTGCAATGGAACTGTGTGTGTGTGTGTGAATAGTTAAGTATGTCTTTATTTTGTAACTATAAGTTATATATATTTATATATAGGCCTTCATAGATACTTTCTATGCTTGGTTATGCAGTCCCTAACAATTTACTTGCCATTGTTATGTGCCATTGCACTCACACATACATGTCTATATTACTAACAGACCAATGTCGCTCTACACTGGCCAAGTGAGGACTCAATGAACGATGTCTATCTATACAAGAGAGGACTTGAACAGTGTGTGTGTGTGTGTGTGTGTGTGAACAGTGAAGTGAACTGGCAGTGAAGTCTGTCTTCATTATGTATATATAGTATATTATATAGTATATTATATATTATGCCTTTTATCAGTCATAATATTTGTTTATTTTATTTAACACTTATTTTCTCTCTTCATAGATACTTTCTATGTTTGGTTATGCAGTCCCTTTAGGGTTTATAGGATTAATCAAACAGAAATAGCTCTTTAAGGTAACGATTTCAGGTCACTATAGTGACCTATATTTAGTATAGTGTAAAGCATACTTTATACAGTGAATAATGATTTTATTAATCAAAATGAACTTCGCGTCCCCAGTTGGATGGTAAAGAACGATACGTGTTTGGCTGCTTTGTACATTTCTTGCCATCACAAACACACTGTAAAGATTTTGGAGGTCAATCTCAAAATGTTATGTCGAAAAACTAAAGTGCAATAAATAATACACGCTTTAGGGTCTGTTTACACGACATCATTTTCAACTGAAAACTGAAAACGTTTTGGCCGTTCATTTCAACGAAAATGCCATTTTGGGGGCCTGACAATGAAAGCTTTTGAAAACGAGTTTTTGTGAGCTCATCTAAAGTGAGGACTAGTTATGCCTTGTAAAGCATTTATAAAGGAGATTTAAAGGCTGTTAATATTTCTATGTTCTCTATCGTGTTGTGTTTGTTTCCTTTTTCTGTTTAGAAGATAACTGAGTCTTTAAATCTCCTTTATAAATTATTTACAAAGCATAACTAGTCCTCACTTTAGATGAGCTCGCAAAATAGTGAACTGACCACTACTAAATGCTTTATAACTGCCTGAATCTACTACATTTACTCACACTTTCTAAGTGATCTTATTAATCACTGTAAACACCTAAATAACTGATTTGTAAATAATGCTATACTTCATTTAGAAATGATAAATTGATTTAATAAAGTATGAAAATGCAATTATTAAACACATTATAGATATGCTTCTAACTCAATAATACAGCGTTTAAAGGTGTATTTATAAACTGCTTACTAATGTCTGCTTTATGAATTATGATTTATCTGTTTACCAATGCTTAACTAATGATTAATAGGATGCAGTTTTTATAAAGGGTTACCATATATATTATATTATATTTCTCAAAATATAACTTCAAATTTGCATTTTTTTTTATTAAAAAAAAAAGCATGCCAAGAGGGGATCTGCAACTAAATGTTATAATTATAATGTAATTATTATTATATTAAGATATTAATAATGCGACTGATAGTATTGGCTGCCTATTAATTAAAACATAATTTCTACTCTTAAAAAAAATCAATAGACATGTCCTTATTTTTCTGTTTCCTTTGTTTCTAGGATGTTGATGTACAGAGAAAGTCAGTGTTTGAAATATTGCTCAATTTAAATGCAACCAAACATATGTCGTTCGTTACCATCCAACAGTGGACCTTTCTTTAAGATCTAATTCAAAACTTTTGAGTTGACTTGCTGCATCTGGTCATTTTGAAGAAACAAAAATTAAATCATTTTTTTCATAATATAACTTTAAAAAAATCAAAATTAAAAAAATTAAAAAAATTAAACATGCCAAGATTGAATCTCAACTCTGAACGATCTCTACCTATACAACAGTGGACTCACAATAGCCTGCAATGGAACTGTGTGTGTGTGTGTGTGTGTGTGTGAACAGTTAAGTATGTCTTTATTTTGTAACTATAAGTTATATATATTTATATATAGGCCTTCATAGATACTTTCTATGCTTGGTTATGCAGTCCCTAACAATTTACTTGCCATTGTTATGTGCCATTGCACTCACACATACATGTCTATATTACTAACAGACCAATGTCGCTCTACACTGGCCAAGTGAGGACTCAATGAACGATGTCTATCTATACAAGTGAGGACTTGAACAGTGTGTGTGTGTGTGTGTGTGTGTGTGTGAACAGTGAAGTGAACTGGCAGTGAAGTCTGTCTTCATTATGTATATATAGTATATTATATAGTATATTATATATTATGCCTTTTATCACTCATTTTGAAAACGATGCCTTTACCATCTGCATGTAAACAACATAAACGTGAATTTGTGAAATTGTTACGTCATTCCAACCCGGTCACACTAAATGCGTCTCTATAGCACACATTGTGTTTATTGTGCAATTTATACGTGCATATGATAGGCATGGGTGGGTTTAGGGTAGGTTTAGTAGTGGTGTGTAATATGTAATATGTATTATATGTTTGGTTAGGATTAGTTTTGTAGGATGTGTGTGTATTACACTCAATAAAGTGCGTATTATATGCATGTAAAAAAATATATTTTACACACACATATATAAAAACACAATGCGTGCCATAGAGATGCATTTTCATGACATCAGGCAGGTCATGCACAAGTATATAACATGGTCACATGCGTACTTATCATCACGTGTTCACATGTTCATGAGTATTTGAGTTTTTTTTTTTTTTTTTTTTTTTTGACAAAGTAAGAAAGGTTTGGGGTGTGCTTTTAGATGGGCCTTTAAAATTTGACAAACAAATATCTTCAGTAACTGGATCTAGTTTCTATCAACTCCGTCTTTTGTCTAAAATTAAACACTTCCTAACTGACAAAACACTAGAGATGGCTGTTCATGCTTTTATTACTTCCCATTTAGACTACAGCAACTCATTGTATTGCGGTATTTCCAAGTCACAAATCGCTCGCCTTCAACTGGTCCAAAATGCTGCAGCAAGATTTATTCACAAAAGTAGTAAATATAATCACATGATGATGATGATACATTTTATTTATATTGCGCTTTTCTGCTTTACATATAGCCTCACATTCAAGCTGGGGGCAAGCTGGGGCCAGTTGTACTGTTAGAGGGGCCAGTTTAGACCTTATTGTTGTCATATCATTTTCTGCACTGCACTATAGGCATTAACAGGCAAAATACCATGATTACCAATCATTCAACAATGTATTTGCATTGCCATTATATTTTTTAAATTTGCATTACATATTCAGAATCAGTCACATTAACTGCATTCTACGATTTTTGTGTTTTTTTTGCAAAAAGATCAGCAAATTCATCTAGATTTAAGGCCTTTTCCCTCCTTGACTCAATACTTAGAACACCTAAATTGCTTAATCTGTCATCTGACATTGTGGACCTGAGATAGGTTTTCACCAGCTTTAGTGCATACAATATAATATACAATTAAATTATGCTTATTTTAAATGTATTGTGCAGGCTAGGTATAAAAAATATAGGAAAAACCATGATAATATGAAACGCTTCAAAACAGAGCGCACAAAGCGCGTATGCGCATCGCGGGTGCAGAATGATGTGCTCAAAGCAACATGGAGTCACAGTGTTCAGCGCTGCACAAGTGCGCATTTAAAAGTTCACGGCACAAAGCGAAGAAATTTCGAGCGCACAAATCCTAGTGTAGCCTATATCTGTCCAACAGTTTATTGATCATTTGTTTCTTCACATAGTGAAGTTTTAAATTCCAGTTATTGTGCGTTTGATGCCGATTCATAGTCCTTGTGGTGTGAACAGGCACACGGTAGCGAGTCGTTTTAAAACAGCAACAAACATAAAATACAAATACACAAAATAAAGTCATTTTATGCAAATCCACAGCCCTTTATCTACAGATCAAGCATTATAATGTGTATATATCATATTGGAGAGAGTTTTACCGTGCATATATATAACATAATATAAATTAACATTACAAAAGTTAATGATAGTACATTTCAAATACCTAAAAATTGACAATTAAGTGATTTTGTTCGAGTCAAAAATATTACTTAACATTAATGAACCAACGGTACACATTTTTTACTTTAGCAATCTTATGGGTTGTGGTCTCTCAGACATTGGCAGTAATAAAAATACAATAAAAACATAGTTTCCCTTTGGACTTAAATTACATATCTTTGTGGTATACGGTAGAAATATTGCACATTTCAGTCTAGCTTAGGTTTTTAAAATAAATAACACAGTCTTGGAAATAATATGTAAGCATGTGCAAATAAGCCTGTATAGTAAATCAAGTTCTGTTGGTCTTTGTGTTTAAGTGAGAAATTAATTCATTTAAATTGAAAGATCTCAATGTTTATAAGATCTTTCAATTATGTTTAACAGTTTTGAGCGTATAAAAGAGTGTATAAAAATGGGCTCTGAGTTTTGGCAGTGGTTGTGTCTAAGTGAAATATGTAGTTTGGAAGATGTAGTCACTGAATGCATTAATACAACATTGAATGACACAGACATTTGCAACACTTCTACAGTAATACCGTAGTAAAATATTTTCAGAATCTAAAAAATTAAATACTATCAAAACAATTAGATGTAGCTGAACACATACAGGTATTAATCTTTCAGTTTCATCACCATCTATAAAAAGGGGAAACTTGGGGGAAATGTGTACTGTACTGTAAACAATGACCATGTGACATAAAATGCTGTGAATTCTGAACAACAGAAAACAGCAGAAATATGTTAGAATTCTACCCGTTATTTGTGTGTTTTTTTATTTAACGTGTGTTTTTGGGGGGTAAAACCTTTTCTAGTGTTCTGGAAGAATGAGTTGATCTGAGAATGAAGTTTCAGTGCATTTTGAATGTGAAATGAACTGCTGTCAAGCTGTAAGTTGGTTTGGAGAAGATATCATGGTCTTTTAACCTGATATCATTTAAGACATCATTTAAGACTGTGGTATAAATGATTGAATGATTTAACCATAACTCATTACTATCCTTGATATTCTAAAATAGGTATTTTTCATGTGTATGTAGACTAGGGTGTGTGATATTGAGTTGTTGCACTTCCCCCCCACACGCAATTTACATATCAATGCAGGAAGGCCTTAAAGGCCAGTGTTTTTCTTAGGTGAGAAAACTGGCCAACAACCCCCAGAGTAGTGTTACCAATATCTGTGCAACTTCTCAAATACACTAGAATAAACTAGAGAAAACGCTGGGATTTACCCTGCCAAATTTATTTTGTAAAGTTTTCTTTTGTAAAAATGTATTTAAAAAATAAATAAAACAAGAATTACACTATCTACTGTTCACTGCAGTTAATGTTACATTATCCACGTTTACAATACTGTACAAAAATATGAAACTGAGATTAACACTTGTATAGGTGTTTAGTTAAATATAATTTTTTTGTTTTTGTTTTTTTTAGATTCAGAATTTAAATATTAGGTTTTGAACATCAGTTTTGATTAGAGAATGTAAACATCTGCAAATTGGCCTGTATAGAACATAAATGTCTGTTGGTGTTTGTGTTAAGTGAGAAATACATTTTTTTTTTTTTGCCAAAGCAATAATAAATGATCCACAGTTTGGCTCACATAAGCTCCGTTCACACAGAGATTCCGGAAAATACACCTTGCACAATTCTGAAATCAGTATTATATATTATAATATAATATTTAAATATAAATTCTTGTTTACTTGTTTAGCACTATGTTTACAATGAAACTAAATTAATGATTATTCCAAAGACAAATAAAATGTAAGTTTCCCAATTCTAAAGTCACTTTTTCAAAACTCTCTTCACACAGTGATCACACCTTCCGTCTATGTGAGCTAAACTGTGGATCACTGCTTTGAAATATGTCATTGAATGCATTTTGTTCCATTTACATTAATTATTCTTAAACACAAACACCAACAGAACTTTATGTTCTATACAGGCTAATTTGCACGTTTACATACTCTTTTTAAAACTGTTAATAATAATAGTACTGTTAAACTGTTAAAAATTAATTTCAGTAATATCACATTGAAATAGATATTCTGATTCTAAAATATAATAATATCAAAATAATTAGATGTAAGTGTTAGTCTTTCATTTTCATCACCATCTATACAAAAGGGGAAACTTAGGAATATTTTAGTACAGTAATGTTAAAAAGTTAGTTTGTTAGTATACTTTACTTTATTGTCCTTTTTCAGGAAATTTGTCTTGGACTCAAAGCTGCATTAGTACACAACATATACATACACACACAAACCAAAAAGAGTTTAAAACTACATATATGTATAACTACATCTTGCTATTTAACATATTAATAGATACTCTAACGGTTACTCTTACTCAGTGGGACTCTATACCGTCTCCATGATGGCAGAAGCTGATACATTGGAAATAAAACATGGCTTGAATCACTCACTATTGTCTGTGCATTTTTTAAAAAATCCACGATTCGTAAATTGATTGAAGTGATGAGTACTCTCTTACACCCATAACTTACATTGCAGTTTTCACAAGACATGCAAGCTGTGATTTTAATTGGACCGAAAGATTGCCATATGAAGTTTGCATCCTATAATTTAAAAGACTACCTAAAACGGCATAATGAAATAATTGCATAATTCTCTGATTTACACCGAACAGCCTAAGTCTTCTTAAAAAAATACAATCGTTGCCGGAATTTTGAACAAAGATAATCAATGTGGGCTTTCCAAGTAAATGAACGATCAATGACCACACCTAGATACTTATAGGTATCCACCTGCTCAATATTATCATAGATGATAACTGGGCTGTAATCAAAAAGGATTATGTAACATCAACTGCAGTGAATTATAAACAGTAGATAGTGTCATTCTTGTTTTATGAAAGCATTTTACAAAAGAAAACATTGTGTAATGCTCCTGTTGTTTGTGTTTTTTTGTTTTATGTGTGACAAAGTGTATCACTAAGTGTATGGGTGAAACCTTTTCTAATGTTCTGGAAGAATGAGTTGATCTGAGACATGAAGTTTCAGTGCATTTTGATTGTGAAATGAACTGCTGTCAAGCTGTAAGTTGGTTAGGAGAACTGAGTGAAGAGTTTTGAAAATGTACCTAAATATTGAGAAATGTGTCATAGCGATTGTAAAAACCTGTAATTTAATTTAATTTGGCAGGGTAAATCCCAGCGTTTTCTCTAGTTTATTCTAGTGTATTTGAGAAGTTGCACAGATATTGGTAACAGGACTCTGGGGGTTGTTGGCCAGTTTTCTCACCTAAGAAAAACACTGGCCTTTAAGGCCTTCCTGCATTGATATGTAAATTGCGTGTGGGGGGGAAGTGCAACAACTCAATATACACAGCCTAGTCTACATACACATGAAAAATACCTATTTTAGAATATCAAGGATAGTAATGAGTTATGGTTAAATCATTCAATCATTTATACCACAGTCTTAAATGATGTCTTAAATGATATCAGGTTAAAAGACCATGATATCTTCTCCAAACCAACTTACAGCTTGACAGCAGTTCATTTCACATTCAAAATGCACTGAAACTTCATTCTCAGATCAACTCATTCTTCCAGAACACTAGAAAAGGTTTTACCCCCCAAAAACACACGTTAAATAAAAAAACACACAAATAACGGGTAGAATTCTAACATATTTCTGCTGTTTTCTGTTGTTCAGAATTCACAGCATTTTATGTCACATGGTCATTGTTTACAGTACAGTACACATTTCCCCCAAGTTTCCCCTTTTTATAGATGGTGATGAAACTGAAAGATTAATACCTGTATGTGTTCAGCTACATCTAATTGTTTTGATAGTATTTAATTTTTTAGATTCTGAAAATATTTTACTACGGTATTACTGTAGAAGTGTTGCAAATGTCTGTGTCATTCAATGTTGTATTAATGCATTCAGTGACTACATCTTCCAAACTACATATTTCACTTAGACACAACCACTGCCAAAACTCAGAGCCCATTTTTATACACTCTTTTATACGCTCAAAACTGTTAAACATAATTGAAAGATCTTATAAACATTGAGATCTTTCAATTTAAATGAATTAATTTCTCACTTAAACACAAAGACCAACAGAACTTGATTTACTATACAGGCTTATTTGCACATGCTTACATATTATTTCCAAGACTGTGTTATTTATTTTAAAAACCTAAGCTAGACTGAAATGTGCAATATTTCTACCGTATACCACAAAGATATGTAATTTAAGTCCAAAGGGAAACTATGTTTTTATTGTATTTTTATTACTGCCAATGTCTGAGAGACCACAACCCATAAGATTGCTAAAGTAAAAAATGTGTACCGTTGGTTCATTAATGTTAAGTAATATTTTTGACTCGAACAAAATCACTTAATTGTCAATTTTTAGGTATTTGAAATGTACTATCATTAACTTTTGTAATGTTAATTTATATTATGTTATATATATGCACGGTAAAACTCTCTCCAATATGATATATACACATTATAATGCTTGATCTGTAGATAAAAGGCTGTGGATTTGCATAAAATGACTTTATTTTGTGTATTTGTATTTTAAGTTTGTTGCTGTTTTAAAACGACTCGCTACCGTGTGCCTGTTCACACCACAAGGACTATGAATCGGCATCAAACGCACAATAACTGGAATTTAAAACTTCACTATGTGAAGAAACAAATGATCAATAAACTGTTGGACAGATATAGGCTACACTAGGATTTGTGCGCTCGAAATTTCTTCGCTTTGTGCCGTGAACTTTTAAATGCGCACTTGTGCAGCGCTGAACACTGTGACTCCATGTTGCTTTGAGCACATCATTCTGCACCCGCGATGCGCATACGCGCTTTGTGCGCTCTGTTTTGAAGCGTTTCATATTATCATGGTTTTTCCTATATTTTTTATACCTAGCCTGCACAATACATTTAAAATAAGCATAATTTAATTGTATATTATATTGTATGCACTAAAGCTGGTGAAAACCTATCTCAGGTCCACAATGTCAGATGACAGATTAAGCAATTTAGGTGTTCTAAGTATTGAGTCAAGGAGGGCAAAGGCCTTAAATCTAGATGAATTTGCTGATCTTTTTGCAAAAAAAACACAAAAATCGTAGAATGCAGTTAATGTGACTGATTCTGAATATGTAATGCAAATTTAAAAAATATAATGGCAATGCAAATACATTGTTGAATGATTGGTAATCATGGTATTTTGCCTGTTAATGCCTATAGTGCAGTGCAGAAAATGATATGACAACAATAAGGTCTAAACTGGCCCCTCTAACAGTACAACTGGCCCCAGCTTGCCCCCAGCTTGAATGTGAGGCTATATGTAAAGCAGAAAAGCGCAATATAAATAAAATGTATCATCATCATCATGTGATTATATTTACTACTTTTGTGAATAAATCTTGCTGCAGCATTTTGGACCAGTTGAAGGCGAGCGATTTGTGACTTGGAAATACCGCAATACAATGAGTTGCTGTAGTCTAAATGGGAAGTAATAAAAGCATGAACAGCCATCTCTAGTGTTTTGTCAGTTAGGAAGTGTTTAATTTTAGACAAAAGACGGAGTTGATAGAAACTAGATCCAGTTACTGAAGATATTTGTTTGTCAAATTTTAAAGGCCCATCTAAAAGCACACCCCAAACCTTTCTTACTTTGTCAAAAAAAAAAAAAAAAAAAAAAAAAAACTCAAATACTCATGAACATGTGAACACGTGATGATAAGTACACATGTGACCATGTTATATACTTGTGCATGACCTGCCTGATGTCATGAAAATGCATCTCTATGGCACGCATTGTGTTTATCGTGCAATTTTTAAGCGAAAATATATTTTTTTACATGCATATAATACGCACTTTATTGAGTGTAATACACACACATCCTACAAAACTAATCCTAACCAAACATATAATACATATTACATATTACACACCACTACTAAACCTACCCTAAACCCACCCATGCCTATCATATGCACGTATAAATTGCACAATAAACACAATGTGTGCTATAGAGACGCATTTAGTGTGACCGGGTTGGAATGACGTAACAATTTCACAAATTCACGTTTATGTTGTTTACATGCAGATGGTAAAGGCATCGTTTTCAAAATGAGTGATAAAAGGCATAATATATAATATACTATATAATATACTATATATACATAATGAAGACAGACTTCACTGCCAGTTCACTTCACTGTTCACACACACACACACACACACACTGTTCAAGTCCTCACTTGTATAGATAGACATCGTTCATTGAGTCCTCACTTGGCCAGTGTAGAGCGACATTGGTCTGTTAGTAATATAGACATGTATGTGTGAGTGCAATGGCACATAACAATGGCAAGTAAATTGTTAGGGACTGCATAACCAAGCATAGAAAGTATCTATGAAGGCCTATATATAAATATATATAACTTATAGTTACAAAATAAAGACATACTTAACTGTTCACACACACACACACACACAGTTCCATTGCAGGCTATTGTGAGTCCACTGTTGTATAGGTAGAGATCGTTCAGAGTTGAGATTCAATCTTGGCATGTTTAATTTTTTTAATTTTGATTTTTTTAAAGTTATATTATGAAAAAAATGATTTAATTTTTGTTTCTTCAAAATGACCAGATGCAGCAAGTCAACTCAAAAGGTTTGAATTCGATCTTAAAGAAAGGTCCACTGTTGGATGGTAACGAACGACATATGTTTGGTTGCATTTAAATTGAGCAATATTTCAAACACTGACTTTCTCTGTACATCAACATCCTTGAAACAAAGGAAACAGAAAAATAAGGACATGTCTATTGATTTTTTTTAAGAGTAGAAATGATGTTTTAATTAATAGGCAGCCAATACTATCAGTCGCATTATTAATATCTTAATATAATAATAATTACATTATAATTATAACATTTAGTTGCAGATCCCCTCTTGGCATGCTTTTTTTTTAATAAAAAAAAAAGCAAATTTGAAGTTATATTTTGAGAAATATAATATAATATATATGGTAACCCTTTATAAAAACTGCATCCTATTAATCATTAGTTAAGCATTGGTAAACAGATAAATCATAATTCATAAAGCAGACATTAGTAAGCAGTTTATAAATACACCTTTAAACGCTGTATTATTGAGTTAGAAGCATATCTATAATGTGTTTAATAATTGCATTTTCATACTTTATTAAATCAATTTATCATTTCTAAATGAAGTATAGCATTATTTACAAATCAGTTATTTAGGTGTTTACAGTGATTAATAAGATCACTTAGAAAGTGTGAGTAAATGTAGTAGATTCAGGGAGTTATAAAGCATTTAGTAGTGGTCAGTTCACTATTTTGCGAGCTCATCTAAAGTGAGGACTAGTTATGCTTTGTAAATAATTTATAAAGGAGATTTAAAGACTCAGTTATCTTCTAAACAGAAAAAGGAAACAAACACAACACGATAGAGAACATAGAAATATTAACAGCCTTTAAATCTCCTTTATAAATGCTTTACAAGGCATAACTAGTCCTCACTTTAGATGAGCTCACAAAAACTCGTTTTCAAAAGCTTTCATTGTCAGGCCCCCAAAATGGCATTTTCGTTGAAATGAACGGCCAAAACGTTTTCAGTTTTCAGTTGAAAATGATGTCGTGTAAACAGACCCTAAAGCGTGTATTATTTATTGCACTTTAGTTTTTCGACATAACATTTTGAGATTGACCTCCAAAATCTTTACAGTGTGTTTGTGATGGCAAGAAATGTACAAAGCAGCCAAACACGTATCGTTCTTTACCATCCAACTGGGGACGCGAAGTTCATTTTGATTAATAAAATCATTATTCACTGTATAAAGTATGCTTTACACTATACTAAATATAGGTCACTATAGTGACCTGAAATCGTTACCTTAAAGAGCTATTTCTGTTTGATTAATCCTATAAACCCTAAAGGGACTGCATAACCAAACATAGAAAGTATCTATGAAGAGAGAAAATAAGTGTTAAATAAAATAAACAAATATTATGACTGATAAAAGGCATAATATATAATATACTATATAATATACTATATAATATACTATATATACATAATGAAGACAGACTTCACTGCCAGTTCACTTCACTGTTCACACACACACACACACACACACTGTTCAAGTCCTCTCTTGTATAGATAGACATCGTTCATTGAGTCCTCACTTGGCCAGTGTAGAGCGACATTGGTCTGTTAGTAATATAGACATGTATGTGTGAGTGCAATGGCACATAACAATGGCAAGTAAATTGTTAGGGACTGCATAACCAAGCATAGAAAGTATCTATGAAGGCCTATATATAAATATATATAACTTATAGTTACAAAATAAAGACATACTTAACTATTCACACACACACACACAGTTCCATTGCAGGCTATTGTGAGTCCACTGTTGTATAGGTAGAGATCGTTCAGAGTTGAGATTCAATCTTGGCATGTTTATTTTTTTATTTATTTTTTTTTAAATGTTTTTTTAAAGTTATATTATGAAAAAAATGATTTCATTTTTGTTTCTTCAAAATGACCAGATGCAGCAAGTCAACTCAAAAGTTTTGAATTAGATCTTAAAGAAAGGTCCACTGTTGGATGGTAACGAACGACATATGTTTGGTTGCATTTAAATTGAGCAATATTTCAAACACTGACTTTCTCTGTACATCAACATCCTAGAAACAAAGGAAACAGAAAAATAAGGACATGTCTACTGATTTTATTAGAGTAGAAATTATGTTTTAATTAATAGGCCACAACAGAGAATGAATTTCTTAAAGCAATAACTTTGCTGTAATGTCCACAACATAAAGCTTCTGATGTTTTATAGTGCTTTCATTGAAAGTGTTATGATATTCTGTATTATTTGTTGGTATGGAACTGCTACTGAGGTACAGAAGAAATTATTAAGAAAAGTAGTAACAAGTAAATTGTTAGGGACTGCATAACCAAGCATAGAAAGTATCTATGAAGAAAGAGCGTTAAATAAGAAAAATAATATTTTATAAATAATATAAGATAATATATCATATAATAATATAAAAATAATATAAGAAAAAAAAGAAAAAGGATATTCTCGCCTCTGCTTTTGAACTGTTGCCGTTGGGCCGTCTGTATTTTTTACCCCGTTGTAGATTTAAATGGTCTTTCCTAAAACAAATCGTATTTAAAATTTTTTGATAACTGATAGGTTATATATATATATATATATATATAGAGAGAGAGAGAGAGAGAGAGAGAGAGAGAGTTACATAATGAAGGCAGACTTCACTGCCAGTTCACTTCACTGTTCACACACACACAGCTCCATTGCAGGCTATCAAGTCCCCACTAGTATAGATAGAGATCGTTCAGAGTTTCAGGTCCCCACTTGGCATGTTTTTTTTTTAAATAAAAAAATGCATATTTGAAGTTATATTATGAAAAAAGAGCTTAAAAGAAAATTTTGTATGTCATTTTTGTTCCTTCAAAATGACCAGAAACACTAGTCCCCTCTTGGCCAGTGTAGAGCGATAGTCCCCTGTTAGTAATATAGACGTGTATGTGTGTGTGTGTGTGTGTGTGTGTGTGTGTGTTCTGGAATGCCTTTGAGGCTTGGGTCGTAAAGTTTTATGGTCTGAGTTAGGGTTACAACACTATGGAGTGAATATTCTTTCAATGAATCTTCAGAATTAAAGATTTTACTCTAGCAAAACACACCTCTATTATAAGGCAAAGCTAATCACACACATACATATCGGAAGGTATACATTCAAGAGCCATATTTCTACATGACGTTGCATTTTAGTGGCTTTCGTGTGTGTGTGTGTGTGTGTGTGTACGTGTGTGTGTGTTCAGAGCGGGTTTTCTGTTGAGATCGGAATGTCAGTAATGTCTTTGAAGCTCACACTGTCGAGAGGGGGGAAGCGAGTCGTAAACGGGGGTTCAGTTACAGAGTTTTCCAAGTCTGTGGGACTTAGAAAGTGTTTTCACTTTTAATTAGTATATAAATTAAAAGTCACTTTTTTACCCATCGAGCCATAGTCGTTACATAACACTGAAATGTTATACCTAACTATTTCATACAACATTTTTGTTTTATGGTGGACCTGCACACCCTGATTGGGTGCCATGTTGGAGCACGGCAATTGGATTTTAGCTTGTGACCAGATGGCCAGTGACAGTGAACTGACGTTATATTACATCAAATAAATTACTAGATACGCCGAGAATACACTGAGTTATCACGCATGAATGGAGTTTTTACAATTTCAAACAGACCAAAGACGTGTTCTAAAAGAGGAAACGTCAGGTACATTATCATGGAATTATTATATCCGGAATGCACTCATGCCAGGGATGAGAAAACATAGCTCTGTCACTTGTCAGTCCGTTCCCTTGAACCATCCCTGTCATCCCTCAAGCTCTCATAATTGCCTCAGCTGTCAGCAGCATTTTTCTGTAAATACAAGGAGTCAATCAAAAATGATTGGCTTTTTTTCTGCACATGCAGCCTCTCCCTGCATTTTTTTTTTTTTCGTTTAATTCCAGTCATCTCTCCTTAGAGAAATCATAGCTTATATCCAGTGAGCAGTGAAATGATTAGATGACAGCAGTATAGATTTTCATTTTAATTGGTGTACACTCCACTGTTGTGTGAAAAGGATGGGAGATAGGTTTCTCCTCATACACAGCTTCTGTCTAAACTTGAAGAATAATTTTACACAAAAAAAGTAGAAGAAGAAAAAAAAAAACATAATTGCCTCATTCTAAAATGTTGGCAGAGCTCTTTAAGTTATAGAGTGCATTTACTTATTTGACACATCCAAAGGATAAATAAAGGATAATATTGTTTATTTAGATTTTTATTTTATTTTATTTTTTTAATAATAAATATAGCTGCAAGCAGTCATTAAAGGGTAACTCTCGCCAAAATGCAATCTAGGGTCTAGATTTAGAATGGAAACGCCACTTTTAAGTTTGACCGTATTTTCGTTTTAGGTCAAATTGCCTTTTGAATGGGAGTGCTTGGGGCACTTCTATGATAACATCAAAAATCGCTATTTTTAAAATACTAAGGAGGCTCGACACAACATGAAACTTTGCTCGAAGTATCACCAGAGGCTCTTCACATGAACTCGAGCATTGAGAACATTTTTTTGTGTACACAGAGTTTACTAAAAAGAAAGATTCTGAACAACTCACTGTAGCTGTGTCCGCCGGCATTTTGACAGTCAAAAATAGTCGATCTCCGAATGTGAATGAACTGACTCTGAATTTTAGTATTGTTTCTCATATGAGGATCCTTTTTCAAATAAAAGGTCAATTTTGATTTTCACTAACGACGACAAAACAAATTATCTGTGAATTTATATGGAACTAAGCTTTAGGAGCTTTCCATCTTTACTCTCCTCCCTGTTACGTTGCATTCGGAGATCGTCTATTTTTGACTGACAAAATGCCGGCGGACACAGCTACAGTGAGTTGTTCAAAATCTTTCCTTTTAGTAAACTCTGTGTACACAAACAATGTTCTCAGTGCTTGAGTTCATGGGTGATACTTCGAGCAAAGTTTCATGTTGTGTCGAGCCTTCTTAGAGTGTTACGGCCAGCTCGTTTCGACCGTACATAAAGTATACAAGTACACGAAAGTAATGACTTGCAAGATTTTATTAGTCTTCAAAATACAAATAACTTAATATAACGAAGTCTAGGGTTCAAAATCAAAGGGGAAAAATCATAATCCAGATGGGGAGGAGAAAAGGTTGGTATGGGCTGTAAACAAATAAAGGTTCGCAAAAACAAGTGACTTCTCCAGAGGGTGTCAATCCCCTGGACGAAGTGAAGAGGAGTGGTTGAATCCAATATTTTTCCTCTCCGTAATTAAGTGGTAAACAGGTAACAGGGGTGTGCGATCTCCCACGCTCTCCTGACAGAACACCGCCACCAGCAGGCGGGCAAGTAGAACGCAGGGTCGTAACAAGAGTTTTAAAAATAGCGAGTTTTGATGCTATCATAGAAGTGCCCCAAGCACTCCCATTCAAAAGGCAATTTGACCGAAAACGAAAATACGGTCAAACTTTAAAGTGGCATTTCCATACTAATTATGCTTTTAAACGAAATTTTGCCTCGGGTAGATTAACAAAAAGACCCTAGGTCCCTAAAGGCCCTAGGGCCAAGCACAAAGAAGGCACAATAATACAGCATGGCTGCGAGCATCAGAGCAACTTTCGTAACGATACGTCAAATGCGTTCATAAAATATAGCATTTTATGACAAAATTAAAAATGGCCGATGCCTTAAATTGCTGATATGGGAAATTGGGTATCGCTTGACTCAGCATGCTACACCGAATCTAAAGAGTTTTGTAATTTTTGTCCAAACTGTTCATTGCGGTTATAAAGCAAAAAAGGCCATTGTTCATATTGACCACTAGGTGGCACTGCGCCAAAACTTTGCAGGTACCTTCGGTTCCTGGATGTCATAACACAAACCAAGTTTGCTCAGAATGCGCTAGTGTCATTTCATTCATTCATTTATTCATTCATCACTCGCTCGCTCACTTATGTAAGCGAGGTCTAGAAATACTTTGGCATGCATGCTTGCATGAATTATTTGACCTTCAACGCACACAGCTTATTAATGAAGTGAGCACACAGTTGAATGAACATGAATGCATTCTCAAAATGTAACCTGGCAGGTGCTGCGACCAGTAAAATGAAACCCTATGATGCTAAGGACGCTTTCCTAAACCAAGATTACATTTAGAAATACAGTAAGTGATAGTGTGAATGTTGTTACTGGAGTATTGAGTCAGCACTGAGTTTAGTCTGTCCTAATAAGACTCACTATCAGTCTGTGCTTAGGATCTATTTGTTTTTAGTGTTGAAATATACTCTTCAGCTATTCAAATGTGTGACTTCTTGCACACAAATCCAAACACATGCCCATGATGTTCACATACTGTACAGCACAACTGGCACTGCCCCCCTCAGTTCACTTAAGTGTCACCTATTTGATTCATTTTATTATGTATATAATTATTTTTAGAGATAAAATGACAGGCCAAATTTCAAGTCTGGTTTATGGTCATTCTACATATTCATGTACAGTATAGAGGCAACAAAATGGTATTTCACAAGGTCTGCAGTGCAACTTACAGAGATGACAATAAACAGCAAACAATACACTCTGTAAACAATAAACAATAGACTGCTACTTATTTATTGAGCACTCATTGTTTACAAAGATAAAGGGGTCAGGGGCCGATATGCATATGTGATTCCTGAATTCTAATGTTTACGAATTAAGCAATTAGCAAGAAGAATCTAAGGGATGAGATCATGTAATAAGTATTAATATTTAACTACAGATATTTACTAGAATGTTGCAGAGTTGTATTACCACTGAAATATAACTTATAACACAAAAAAGTTAGAATAATATTCTCTTGGAACAGAAAGACTTTAATTGATTTTAAGTGCAATATTTTACGCTGGGGGAAACACAACGGAATAGTACACTGTCTGGCACAGATGCAGGGCAGTGTATCAAATGGTGCCATTTTGTGAACTGCTTTTGCAAATTATTTCCTTAACTCAGAAATGACCCAACAAAATGGTGCAAATTGAAAAAGTCGGCTGCAATGAAATGATCATATTTCTGAAATGAGAAATTTGGAGAGCACTGAAGGGGGTAAGAAACTGCATCATAAATCTGGGAATCATTTTACACTTCATTATTACACGTTTTTATTTTAAAGGTATAGCGGAGGATCTTTCCAAATTTTAGATAAGACCCGCCCTCTCCACTTTTTGAAAAGTTTGATTGATTCACCAGAATGATTGACAATTAGGAGGACCAATAGTTTAGACTACCCACCAGGAAGTAAAACATCCTCCGCTATACCTTTAACTATGTGGGAAAAACACTACCATAATTTTACATTTCATGGACAAACTATCTGCATTACTCTTTCTTTAAAAGGTCACGCATGGTCAACATAGATATGGAAGAGCCTTAACATGTGACTGTTATCTCTGCACAATCCTCTCGTGCGAACATGTGAGAGAAAGCAGAACAGAATATAATATCCTCCATGCATATTCATCTGCATATTTAACACACATCCAAATGGCTCCCAAATAGATTTGGCTTTTTAATAATTACTAGCGATTTCATCACACATCATCTAAAATGTTGGTTTGGTAATTCCGAAATGCCTGAGCCAATGTCTGTCATCAAAATAGTTGGGTGTGATTCCCTCCCAGAACTCTCACAACTCGCAAATGACTTTGAATGGAAACATAGCTATTGTTCAGTTTACTGCCTTTATTGAACACACTGGGTATACATTCATTGCTCAGGGTGGAAAAGTATGTGAACCTGTAGGCTAATGACTTCTCCATCAGCTGAACCTCTCTGCCTTATAAAAACAATGATTTCGCTATTCACAAGAAACCATCCATTGAACAACACATCTCAGAATATCTGAGATTAAGAATTGTTGACTGGAGAGATAAAAAAGTAGGCTACCTAGAACTACCCAAAAAAAATCCCCCCAAAAACTGATAAAAGTTTATCAGTAAATTTTGCCGTAGAATTTAACTGCATCTCTAAGGCCCTGTTTACTTCTGGTATTAAGAAGCCCTTTCGTCAATCCGATCACGTGGACGATGCTAAATAAAGGTGTAAACAGGGTCTCAAACATTTTGAGCTGTTCCACTTTCAAGCACTTCCAGAGGTAGTCGAAAACACATTTGATCGGATTGCTTTCGCAGCATAGCGTAGCACCTCATGTGTTCAACAGCCACAAAAAGACTGCTTACTGTCTGCCTACTGACCTAATGCCTAAAGATTATGGGAAGCACGCTAGCCAGTCGAGATTTAAACTTTGTTGGGCCTGTAGACCTACGTTTAAACTTTGGTTCAATTGAACCAACTGCTTCGCAAAATGATTCACTGTTCCAAAGTGCTCATAACGCCACACACTGTTGACCCCTGCTGGTCAGGACTGCGTGAAAACACATTTTACAAACCAATTATAAATGTTTTAATGAAGGTGTAATCTATTAAATGAGATTAATGCAAGTGTCTTTATAATATGTGATAGTTTTATAAAATTGTAGGGCATGTTTTGTTTGTTTTATGGAGAGCTAACAGACCAATAAGAGACTGCAACTCTTCCTCTTTTTTTATACAAATGTATCATTAAACAAATGTATAAAATGTAACCAAGATCAGGTAACAAATCATATCTAAGTCAACTGTATGTTCATTAGATCACCCCTAGTAGCGAAACATTGATATTTTGAATAATTTCTAAATAGTTATGACTTGTAACAAAGCCTCGTTTACTGAACTCACGTGACTTTGGCAGTTTGATACCTGCTTCTGATCACTGATTCTAAACCAATGATTCGCAGAAGTTTCGAAGCTTCTCGAAGTTCTCTCATCATTCCTGATTTCTGACACGCACCGTTTCGGCGTGGTATTGCAGCTTTCAGAGCAGAAACAAAGCTGCTGCTCTCTGTATGTTTTTCTGTCGTCTCCAGTCACATCCATATGTAAATCACGCAAGCTTATTTCGTCCATTAGATCGACAAATCTTAAAAAGCCCATACACTCACCATACCCGTTCATGGACCCTCCCTTCGAAGAAATCAGGACAGAAATGGTTGAAAGTGGACAAAAGAGATGGATTAAAACACCAGGTGTAAACGGGAATGTGTCTCCCTCGTCTACTTGTGATCTGATCGACTAAAACACATCTCAATTCCAGGTGTCCAAACAGGGCCTCAGACCAGTTGATGTGTAAGTTGCGTCATGAAACAAGGCTGGAGAACAGTAAGAGCAATAAATCAACAGAATAAATATGTCTTCTGATGTGGCCCAGTCAGAGTTCTGTTTTCAACCCGATAAAGATGTTTTGGTGTGATCTCAGGAGAGCAATTCACAACAATAATATTGCTGAAGTGAAACAGTTTTGCAAAAAAAGGAATGGAATGGTGGAAAACTCTTCCTGACACTACACCGCGTTCCAAATTATTATGCAAATTGGAATCAAATGTCATAAACATTAAATATTTTGTTTTTCAATCAATCTCACACACCTTTGATAATTAGTTTGCTAGGTGAGCCCAATTAAAGGAAAACTACTTAAGAGGGATGTTCCACATTATTAAGCAGGCCACAGGTTTCAAGCAATATGGGAAAGAAAAAAGATCTCTCTGCTGCGGAAAAGCGTCAAATAGTACAATGCCTTGGACAAGGTATGAAAACGTTAGATATTTCACGAAAACTTAAGTGGTTTCATTGTACTGTGAAGAGGTTTGTGGCTGATTCAGAGCACAGACGGGTTCGTGCAGATAAAGGCATATTGAGGAAGGTTACTGCCAGACAAATTCATTGGATTAAGAGAGCAGCTGCTAAAATGCCATTACAAAGCAGCAAACAGGTATTTGAAGCTGTTGGTGCCTCTGGAGTCCCATGGACCTCAAGGTGTAGGATCCTCCAGAGGCTTGCAGTTGTGCATAAACCTACTATTCGGCCACCCCTAACCAATGCTCACAAGCAGAAACGGTTGCAGTGGGCCCAGAAATACATGAAGACTAATTTTCAAACAGTCTTGTTTACTGATGAGTGCTATGCAACCCTGGATGGTCCAGATGGATGGAGTAGTGGATGGTTGGTGGATGGCCACCATGTCCCAATAAGGCTGCAATGTCAGAAAGGAGGTGGCAGAGTCATGTTTTGGGCCGGAATCATGGGGAGAGAGCTGGTAGGCCCCTTTAGGGTCCCTGAAGGTCTCAAAAGGACCTCGGCAAAGTATATAGGGTTTCTGACTGACCACTTTCTTCCATGGTACAAAAAGAAGAACCGTGCCTTCCGTAGCAAAATCATCTGCATGCATGACAATGCACCATCTCATGCTGCAAAGAATACCTCTGTGTCATTGGCTGTTATGGGCATAAAAGGAGAGAAACTCCCTCCCCTGACCTTAACCCTATTAAGACCCTTTGGAGCGCCCTCAAGCAATAGATCTATGAGGGTCAAGGAGGCAGTTTGCATCAAAACAGCAGCTCTGGGAGGCTATTCTGACATCCTGCAAAGAAATTCAAGCAGAAAATCCATAAACTCACAAGTTCAATGGATGCAAGAATTGTGAAGGTGATCTCAAAGAAGGGTTTGTTGACATTTAACTTGCCCTGTTAAGATGTGTTTGATTGAAATAGCTTTTGATTTCAGTAAATATGACCTCCTAATGCTGCAAATTCAACAAATGACCATTTTCAGTTCTTTACAACCTATAAAATGTTTTCAAACTCTGTTGTGCATAATAATTTGGAACAGTGCATTTTGAGTTTTTTATTTAAAAAAAAAAATAAAAAAATACTGTTTTCTTTGGGTGGTTTGATCAATGAAATGCGATTTATACCCTAACGGTTGGTGACTTGAAAATTATACTGACTGTCATTTACATCGACTATTTAGGAAAATCAGTGTAAAATATAATTTGCATAATAATTTGGAACGCGGTGCAGTGCAGCACTGATATCAGGAAACATTTTGAGGAGGTTATTGCTGCCAAAGGATGGTCAATTAGTCTTTAAAATCCAGGTTAACATATTTTTCTACCTTGCACTGTGAATTTTGTATGACCAATTTATGCAGAAATACATGGCAAATCTATGCTTCGCATATTTATATTCACGTATGTATTAATATTATTATTATATGAAGCAGGGAAAAAGGGGGAAAAGCTTATATGATTTAGTGATTTAGCTAAATACATAATGCATTTGGCTGAATCAAATGGTCCATACATCAAGGAAAGTAAAAGTGACCTGAAATACTCCTCCTAAGTGATCTTTTAAATTTAAATGTGTGGGGCTTGTTTATTCTCAGACGTGCATGTAAATGGATGAACTCTCTGCCATTTTATGACTTGCTTTGGTAATGGATGAGAGCTCTAGCAGACCTGAAAAGCCCTTGCACGTTGAGCTGGATCAGAGCCAGCAGAACCTTAAAACTCTCAAAGTCTGCACTATTTAAAGAGAGAAACTTTTACTATCTGCATAAGATCACCATCATCCAGGTGTTCTGTCCTTCAATACATCCAAATTCATACATCGGTTCAGTCAGTCTTGTATAATGATGTGATGTGATGTGATAGCATTGCATTTGTGCAGCATTAAAAATGTCACTGCTGCCAAATTTACGTAAGACTGCTTTTAATGTCAGTATTGTCTCACAGTATGTATTCCTGACATTTTTCACACTGTCATTGAAATTCTAAAGTCCAGTAGAATTCCAGAATCGGGATATTCCAATGCTATCTCACGACCAATGTGTACGAGTGAGTAAAAGGTGACCTCACTCGTACGATTTGTCTAAACCCCAGTGATGGGTAGGTTTGGCTGTAGGTCATTCGTACGAATTCATACAATTCTCGTAACATGTTTTAGCAAAAATCTTAGGAATTCGTACGAGTGAGGTCGTATGAATTCATACGAATTTGCCACCTCGTAACATTCGTTCAAATTGCCGTGATATTGGGTTGGATATTCACAATGCAGAAATATATTACAATATTATATATTAAGTATTTAGCATTTTTGTAATACTGGGGATCAAAAGTTTGGAATAAATACGATTTTTTAATGTTTTTGAAAGAAGTTTAAAGGCTGCGGGCTGCATATTTAAAATTGTGAAATATTACATTTTAAAATAACTGTTTTATATTTAAAATTGGTAAAATGTAATTTATTTCTGTGATGTCGAAGCTGAATTTTCAGCATCATTATTCCAGTCTTCAGTGTCACATGATCCTTCAGAAATAATTTGATTATGCTCATTTGATGCTGAATTATTATCATTTATTATTGGTGATCAGTTATTATTATTGGCTCTTAATGTCTTAGCAATATTGAAAACACTTTTTGCTGCTATATATTCTTGTAAAAACTGATTATTTGATGATCAGAAAGTTCAAAAGAACAACATTTGAAACAACTTTTGTAAAATTATATATATATATATATATATATATATATATATATTACTGTCAATTTAATGTGCCCTCGTTGAATAAAAGTATCAATTTCTTTAAAAAAAGATCTTTCTTCAAACTTAAAATGGTAGTGTATTGCAGTTTCCACAAAAGTTATTTTTTATTGTAACAAAAGTGCACCATATTAGGCAAGGCAAGTTTATTTATATAGCACATGTCATACACAATGGTAATTCAAAGTGTTTTACATAGAAGGAATTAAAATAATCAAAAGAACTAAGAATAAAAGGAAATAAAATACAGTGCAAACAGTCGGACGAACAGTGGCACATTGCTCATTCATTAAAAGCACAGCTAGATGTGTTTTGAGTCTGGATTTGAATGTGACTACTGTAGGAGCGGACTCGCCATGCTTAGAGTGAACCCTTGGTATTTCTAGCTGATGTGATCCTAATGATCTGAGTGATCTGTTGGGTTTATATTCAGTGAGCATATCTTCAATGTATTGAGGTTCTAGGCCATTGAGCGATTTATATACCAGGAATAATACTTTAAAATCAATCCTAAATGTAACTGGGAGCCAGTGTAAAGCCCCGAGGACTGGTGTGATATGTTCATATTTTCTGGTTCTGCTCAGAATCCTGGCAGCGGCGTTCTGTATGAGCTGCAACTGTCTTATTGACTTTTTGGGAAGGCCATAGAACAATTTCGAGCTGACGCCACAGTTACGTCACTTGCAGAAGCGTAGTGGCAGAAAAACAGCAAAAACAAACAAACATCTATGAGTGAATTGGGCGAGACTCCCCACAAAAATGTCTTGTTGTTCTGTTGGATGTTGATTAGCCTACATCAAAGCATGAATTTGATGTAAACAATAGATCTAGATAATGAAAAGGAGTTAATACGTACCCAGCCATACAATTGCAGTTCACAGTCAGTATGCTGTCAGTCAGTTTGATTTGTTAATAATAGCTATAGTTATAGCTTTGACATGAGTCCTGAAACTAAGATCTTACTCTAGAGTCACACCAAGATTCCTGACTTGATTTTTAGTTGCTTGACCCCTAGAGTGAAGGTATGCATTCACCTTGAGAACTTCATCTTTATTTCCAAACGCAATGACTTCAGTTTTGTCTTTGTTTAGCTGAAGAACGTTTTGGTACATCCAACTGTTGACTTCATCAATGCATTGGCACAGGGAGTCAATGGGGCTGTAATCGTTAGGCAATAGGGCTAAGTAGATCTGTGTGTCGTCTGCATAGCTGTGGTAGGCAATTTTTTTCTTTTTTTTTCTCATTATTTGGCTCATTGGGAGCATATGCAGGTTGAATCAGAGTGGCGCAAGAATTGAGCCTTGAGGGACTCCGCATGTCATGGATGTCCACTCAGACTTATGGTCTCCTATACTCCTATACTAACCTCTCCCTCCTAAATATGACCTGAACCATTTTAGGACTATCCCAGAAAGCCTGACCCAGTTTTCCAGCCTGTCAAGAAGTATGTTATGATTGACAGTGTCAAATGCAGCACTGAGGTCGAGTAGTACCAGCACTGATAATTTGCCTGAATCAGTTGTTCAGCAAATATCGCATAAAAGCATAAAGTCCAGGTTGTTTGTGGTTATTAAATCGTTGACTAGAAGTGATGAGCGGATGCTCAAAAGTGTTAACCTAACAGTCTTACTTTTTGCCCCCACAACAATCTTAGTTTGACGTGTAATAGGCACCAGATTAGATGGGTTTGCTATACGGCTTGAGAAGGCCTTAGACTTTCTATCATGTACAGTAATAGAACAGAAATAGAGAAAGATACAGGCACACTGGGTTCCTGCTTGTTCTGTAAACATTTGAGAAAGTTACTGTTATCATAGCGGGGGCCCGGAACATATCACTGAGACCTGGTATCAGTTGTTTTTGGTTCACCTAGAGGCGATGGAGGAAGGTGTGGGTCCTGGTGTTGTGGCAGAGGCCGAAGAGCTCTCACAGGAGGAGGGCGAGGGCGAGCTGGGCTCGCAGGCTTTGGTGGTTGCGGGGCCAGCCGTTTTTTGGTTGATATCTGGGGTCTCACTCACTGTAAAAAATGTTACTGCTATTTACTTAAACAAATTATGGTAACAGTATTACACATACTATTTTTGAGTAGTTAAAGCTTGATTTTATTCATGGAATCTACCTGAATAAATCATGTAAAATGCCCTAATTTATTTAGTCTATGACATAATACATTTTAGTGAAATGTGCTTTTTTATTTGAAGTATGTTTTATTCTCAAAATTGTGTGAAGTCAAGTGAATGGATATGACCTGTTTATATTTAACTTTGAGATATATTGTTTTATATAAAGACTGTATGCTGCTAGGACAGCACAGAATCAAACTTGTTACTGCACTATCATTAGCAGAGTTATTGTTACATGTATAAAACAACATGCTTCAGAATATTAAAATAATCAATAATTAAACCATAAGTCCTACTCTTCTGCACAATGGTAACGATCAAAACTTTAACATAATAGAAACTCTTTCAAATGTCAAACATTAAACATTAACAGATGTTTCCCTTTACTCAAAAACACATGAAATAACACTTCATTTCAAGATTTACTCTCTATTTCCAGCCATGTGCAAAGCATGCTGGGAACAAACAATGGTGTCTCTATATAAAACCGCATAAATGAGCTAATTCTCTTAAAATAAATAGGTAGCCTTTTCCTTAATTTAATGAGGATTATCAGTTCCTCAATTCAAGCCTTAAAATTGTGTATGCTTCCTTAAAAAAAAATAGGAAAATGCCTCTCTTGGTGTTATTAGTGAAATGTTCTCAATATTTTCAACAAAACACTGAACCACAATTTTCTTAATAAAATATACATAATACTTTTAATGATCACCTCAGTTTTTTTAATGAAAATTACAAGACTCATGATTCATTTTTTACAGTGCTGCAATAGAGTGGGATAGTTTGGTTCCAGCATACACCAGTTCTTCAGTTTTCTCTGAGAAGCACAGAAGTGATGCTGGAGAGGGGGATAACGTGTCTGGTGAGAGGGGCTGTTGCTCTGGTGTTATCGTTATTACTATATTACTGTTTTTACTGTACTTTTATTCAAATAAATGCAGCCTTGGTGAGCATAAAAGACTTAATTATTTCAATCTTTTGAGCCCTGGTACATTTTTGTATTTTGATATTTCTTTATTTTTGTAAATTGATTATGCGCAACTTTAAATTAAAACTTTTTTTTAAATAATAATAATAAATAAATAAAAATACTTTAGTACTTTATCACTTGTCTGTTGTGAATCGACTCTGGCTTACAGTACCCACATAACAAATGGCAGCAAGTCCCATCCTAATCCTTATCAGTATTTTGACCGGTACATCATTTCCCCAGGCCTAGAGGAATGTCTATATTTTCCCTGTTTATTAAATCAAACCAGAAGCTTGACATGCCAAGGGGCTCCAGTGGCTTCCTGGGTGACAGGCTGAGCAGGGTTGAATCTGTCTATATATCATAATACAACCTCCCAAACACAACTAAACCTGCAGACCTCTTCAGTGTCTCACAAAATCGAGAGACCCCCCGATGCCCTAATACTACTGACATCTGATGCTTATGGACTTATAGTTCAGGATAGTTCAGCTGAAAATATAAGTTTCTCTCATCATTGACTGTTCAAAATTTCACAGATTTTGTTGGTAATATATATATATGAACAATGATTACTCGTTCTCTGTGTTACCTGGACCGAGAAATTCACGTTTATTTGTCAGCAAAAGTCTGCCGGAAAACTTTCTTACCTGTATGTCACCGTTTTGCTTCCCTGGGTTGGCTGGAGCTGGCAGAACCGAAAGTTAGTAAATCAGTCCTGCTGAACGTTTACTCTTTGAATTATTGCACCCGGGAACAATACAAGTCATCACCATTATGACTAAAAGTTTGCTGAAAAGTATTTCCTACTAAAAGCAAGGCAGTTTGACTCTGGTAAGTGTATTCATAGCAGACTGGTGGGAGTGGCCTTGGATGGCAACATGCACAGTGCATTATGGGTGTTGAAGGTTTCCAACCTATTTGGCAAAAGGGAAGACAGCAGCCTTTATTTCTCTGTTTTCTCTAGTCAGGTAACATCGACGTCAAATGTTTTTTTTTGTTTTTTTTTTGTTTTTTTTTGTTGTGTAAGCAGCCACATTTTATTGAAAGCCCATTTATCAGTGGTGAAGTAAACCTTTTAGCTATTGTTTGGTTTCAGAACTCTTGAAACAAAACGAGGAAATCATATTTTCACTGTGTGTGTGTGTGTGTGTGTGTGTGTGTGTGTGTGTGTGTGTGTGTGTGTGTGTGTGTGTGTGTGTGTGTGTGTGTGTGTGTGTGTACATTTTGTAACTTGACAGCTTCTGAAACTGTTTTTTTTTATTTTTATTTTATTTTTTTTATTATACTTTTGTTGAATGAGAATTATGTATTAAATACAAAATGTCACACTCACTTGAAGCTTAAATGTGCTGTATGTAACTTTTTCACTCTACCAAACCATACAAATACCATAATATGTTTCAATATATTGAGGAAACATGCTATATTCACATACTCGTTTCTCTGAAAAACACTTCTACGGCCAGTTATTTCACTTTGAAATGTGCGTTTCCAGGCTGGAATGTTTGGTTTTGTTTTTGGTCTGTGATACTGCACGTTGCCAATTTTCCAATTTTCATTGTCCATTGCGCTCATTCCTGTTGCGTGTGCTCAAACTGGCAACCCGTGTGAGCGCCATCTAGTCTGAGAAGCAGGTGGCGGGAGAAACGACGATCCACGGTATTTTGAATTGGACTGCAGTACCTATTTCCGAAGTCATTCGCACCTTTAAATAAGCTAGATTAAATCCAGTTTCTGAAATAATATATATTACCACCCTTCTTTTTTTTTTTTTTTTTGCATAATAGAACAAGAAAAGTACCTAAATGGAAGTACAGAGGAGAAAGTCATTGACACTGAAAATCTAATTATTTCTGAATGGACATCTGAAATAAATTTACACAGAGCTGAGTCAGCATAGGAGATAACAGTGATCACTGGCCATGGAATTTCACACTACTTGACTCTTCTGAAAGGAATTCTTGAAGTCAGTATGACATTCTTAGTAGAGGTACATAATCACTCTATCATTATCATCTCAAAAATCATGGTGATTGTGGAAAACTGCTGGTTACACTCTATTTTGATGGTCCACTTTAGACAACTAGAGAGCAACTACATGTCGAATAACTCTCATTAGAGTATTAGCAAACTGGTAGGGTTATGGTTACTAGAACTAGTTGACATGTAGGCCTTCTTGCAAAGTTACTTAGAACGTATAATGTCTGTTTGGGGAGCATCATAATAAAGTGTTCGCAGGTATTAAGCCGACAGTCTACTAATACTCTAATGACTTGTAGTTGACATGTAGTTGTAAAGTTAGTTATAGTTAGTAGAATGTCTAAAGTGGACTATATCAAAATATGATACCATAAATACTGTAAAAAATGCATTGCTTATTGTTAAAGTTAGTTGATGCATAAACTAATGTTAACTTATAGGACCTTATTGTAATGTGTTACTAATAACTTTTCTGAACACACTGTATTTGCAAATGAAATTCAAAATGCCCCTCAATGTTTTAAATGAGGCAGCACAAAATGAGAAAGTCATAAGAATGAAGGACCAGATGCACCACCACCAACTCAATTCCAGGCAAAAAATGTAATGTATGCAAAAGTATGTTTCATTTGGACATCAGATGCCATTACGCATAGAGATCTGCTGTTTATGTGGACGGGAAGTTGTGCTTTACTTTTGTACTACCGCTAGAACATTTTACAGCTCTGGATTTTGTGCGTAATAACTCGTATTTGCCTGTGCATGAGCATGTTGTTAATAAACAAAGTGGATATCTATAAACAGGGTTCCTCAGATCCGATCATGGAGGGCCACTGGCACTGCCTTTCAGAGTTTAGTTCCAACCCTAGTCAAACACACCTGAACATGCTCGAGGCCTTCAGAGTTCCCATACAGTTGCAGGTAGGTGAGTTTGATCATGGTTTGAGCTAAACTCTGCAGGACAGTGTCTCTTCAGGGCTGTGGAACCCTGATATATTCTATTGCATATAAAGTGTAATGTTTATTTATGATCTGTGATACAAAGCCAATAATTATGTGACAGTTACTCATTCAATGCACATTGTTTTTTTTTTTTGTGTTTTTTTACTATAATAATTTAAGCAATCATCATAAGTGTAACATAACCTGTCTGCATGTCTCATTAAATAATAACTCATTTAACAGCTTCTCATACTAAATTATTTTAAACGTTGGTGACAGAGAACAAGAGGGAGAGAGAGTGAGCCCTGAGCCGTGTAAATATTGGGTAATATTCTTGCAGTAGAATCAGGAAAATGAAGCTGGCATCCTCACGGTGCAGTTGGAGTAGAGCGGTTGGAACTGGGCACTTGGCACAGAAGTGTAGGCTGAGGATCCAATTCAGTTCAGTCCTCATCCTCCATGACCGAGGAGAGCTTTTCCTCAACTCACTCACCAAACAAGGACACTGGCATCTCTTGTGTATCCTGCACTGATAAAAAAAAAAAAAAAAAAAAAAAAAAAAAATCAGTGCAACACAAAAGAAAACATTTTGAAGAATCTTTGTGCAGCTGTTTTTCATACAACAACAATTCATAGTCTGAAAAGTACACAGCATAAACTACTGTGCAAGTCAGTTGGCAAATGCTATCCAAAGTGTCAAAAGTTTTGGGTTAAGATTGGTAAGACAGAAATATTGTGTTATATTATTAAAATTTTTAAATAACTCTATATTAAAATGTAATTTATTCCTGATAGCAAAGCTGAATTTTCAGCATCATTACTCCAATCTTCAGTGTCACATGATCCTTCAGAAATGATTCTAATATGATGGTTTTATGCTCAAGAAACATTTCTTATTATTATCAAAGTTGAAAACAGTTGTGCTGCTTCTTTTTTTTTTTTTTTTTTTTTTTTTGGAAACCACTATAATTAGTTTTTCCTTGATACTTCATTCCTTGATGAATAAAAAAAAAGTTCAAAAGAACAGCATTTATTTGAAATAGAAAACGTTTGTAACATACTGTCACTTTTGATCAAATGAATGTGTCCTTACTAAATAAAAGTGATCATTTCTTAAAAAAAAAATCTTACTGACCCCAAACTTTTGCACGGAAGAGTACTTTACTTTCAAAGTATACTTTTTCATCAGTTTTTGCGTTCTTTGGGAATCTAACTCATGGCCTTGCTGTAGCACCATGTTCTACTTTTTGAGGAACATGAATTATGCCTGTTAAAGGCACACTATGCAGTTTCCGTTTTTCCCAAACAGCGACCCCTAGAGTCGCTGTGGAGTACTTGTATTTAGCGTTACTGTCGTAAATACCACTCAGCCGTCTCTGCACTCTTCCGACCGCGCTTTCTTCGCTTTCTTTGTCGAGTCTGCCATGATTCACGTCTGAAATGCATGCTAGTGTCTTCCATAGAGGCTGCTTCATGTGTTGTTGATGTATGTGACGTCGTGCCGTAAAGCAAGTCGTGATTCTCGCGAGATTTGGCGGGGCGCCACCTCTCAAACTTGCATTGCTGGTTTTGCCCTACTACGAGTTTGTTTACCATCGAAATGATTTCAACGCTGTTATATTAAGGTACAAATCTTGCATAGTGGGCCTTTGAAGGAACACTCCACCGTTTTTTTTTCATATTAAACGATGTTATTCCCTTAACTAAGACGAGTTGATACATACCTCTCTCGTCTCAGTGCGTGCACTCAATCGCTCTGGTGCGCGGCGACACTTTGATAGCACTTAGCTTAGCACAGTTCATTCATTAGGAACCAAACAGAGATGAAGCTAGAAGCGACCAAACACCTCCACATTTTCCTTATTTAACCCTCTGAGGTCGAGAAACGCGTCGACGCGTTTTGCTGGATTTTTTTCACATAGCAGCAACATAAACTTAAATTACTCCGTCATTTATGGTTATACAGAAAAAAGAAATATAAAAAAATAATCTGTGATATTTCTTTATTTTATTGTAAAATAAAGAAAATAAACAGGGTGTGCGTTCTGCCTCTCCGTCGCGGTGAACTTTTTTTTCTTGAGCACATCTATAAACTGAAACAAAACTCAGCGAATACTTCTCACACATTTATGAGCCATATACCTTTATACACATTTAAGTGTGTACTTTTAAATGATCGGATTCAAACTGCAAACAAATATTCTCTGTTTAAGTAATTTGTATAAAACCAACAGGATGTCCAGTATCTCAAACGCTTGCTAATTACTTTTTAATTTGACACGCCCACTCGCGCAAAAGAGATTCACATGCAAATCTCCACATGGGACGCGAACGCCCTCGTTACCTCAAACACAAAACACCAAAACACTTCACAAGTCTCTGCTTTTCGTCGAGTTTGGAAGACACGTCTGAGCTTACATTGGATTTACCTAAGAAGAAGAAGAACGCGATTTGAAGACAAGAAAGATGTAAGGTAAGAAATTCTTACTTATTAGTTTATGGTATTGTTGCATAAACTTCACATTGCAGTTGAACTGTTGCTAGATACTGTATATGGTGAATATTATACTATTTAGACCCGTGTTTCCTGATAAATACTGTTTGTGGATATCTGCTCAAACATAGATATGTATAACCATAATGTTTAATATTTTGGAGCGCGATGGCGTTTGAATGTATCATATTTTGGAGCGCGCTGTGGGTTTTAATGTATCATATTTTGGAGCGCGATTGCGTTTGAAAGGAAAAATGCACCAAACATTAGGCTTTATGTTTTTACTATTATCTCATTTCATATCATCATAACGAATGGAAACATTTGAAGTAACATATGATAATCAATATATTTTTCTCTAGCGTAGTTGTTCTTGAAATCTTTTGGAAGATTTAATTTATTGTTATTATTATTTTATGCAGCACTGCGTAGCCTATGCCTACAAGGCACAACAAACCTGGTGTTCATTATATGTTGTTGGAAACGTGTGTGTGTGTGTGTGTATTCTGTGAATTTTAAAAAGAAATTTTAACCAGAAAAATCTAAAATCTATTCCCAAAATCGTGCAGCCCTATAGTTTCTCTTGATATCATTATGTTCACAGTTTTTTCTTTTTTTTTTTCTTTCAGGGACCAGATGCAACTGAGTCCTGCTGACTTCAACATTCACATGAGTCTCTGTACATGAACATGGTAAAGTGAAAATCAAACACCTTGGAAATTAAAGGTATGTACAATGTTTTTAGGAATGGCACAAAGGTCTCTGTCTTTGGATCATTGTTTTCAATGTGCTCTTTTGTCATTTGTATTTTTGGATTGTGTTGTGCTGTAAATAAATCCAAACAATCTAAAAGCCATTCTTTTTTAAATCTCCTGATTCTTTGTGCAAGGTTGCTCTGAATGACAGGGCCTGATCGCTCCTAATAGGGCAGTTAGGGGAGTGTCTTTGTCTTTCTCAGGTGTTAAAAGCTTACATATTCATGAGATGATCACGCCTCTTCGCATATGGCTTTGTCACACAAAACACGTCTTAGAAATTTTAAATCAATATATTGTCTTATCTGAATGAGCAGTCAGGGTGATTTTCACATAGTTTTGGAGCAAATATTCTAGGCTATGTCATACAATTTTCAAAAGTCTTGTGAAGAAATAATCAGTATGGGTTTCATGGCCTTATTTCAGTGAGAATTTTTTTTTGTATTTTCACAAACCACGCATAAATGTCATTATCTCAAAACTACAAACTTTTACATACATGCTGCTGATATATTATTGTAGCAGAGTTTGTGCTGAATACAGTGTAATCAGACTTTAGCCATGAAAATGTCACTAGTAACAGAAAAAAACACAAATGTCAGAGCATGTCAGAACACCTCCAGGGCCCAGGAAACAGCTCAGACCTCAGAGGGTTAAATACAGTTACACGAGTAGTTACACGACCAAGTATGGTGACACAAAATAAAACGTGGCACTTTTCTAAGCAGGTAAAAAGGATAACTATAATGTATGGCGGAATAGCACTTGGGAGCACTTCGACTTGGCGCAGTAATATCATCACCCCTGAAAAATCCTCTCCCTCTCACTTCTGTCATTAGAACCAACGTGACTTTTTACTGCGCCGAGTCGAAGTGCTTCCAAGTGCTATTCCGCCATACATTATAGTTATCCTTTTTACCTGCTTAGAAAAGTGGCACGTTTCATTTTGTGTCACCATACTTGGGCGTGTAACTGTATTTAAATAGGGAAAACGTGGAGGTGTTTGGTCGCTTCTAGCTTCATCTCTGTTTGGTTCCTAATGAATGAACTGGGCTAAGCTAAGTGCTATCAAAGTGTCGCCGCGCACCAGAGCGATTGATTGCACGCACTGAGACGAGAGAGGTATGTATCAACTCGTCTTAGTTAAGGGAATAACATAGTTTAATATGAAGAAACGGTGGAGTGTTCCTTTAAGATGGATCAGCATTGAGATGTGGACCGGTTCCAGTCAGTCATGTGGCTTTGTTTGTCCCTTTCAATGGGACTGAATTATGCACAGTTTGAGGGTGTGAGCACAAACTGGGTTAGGAAATGAAAAAGACCTTTTCCGTTCCAGAGCACTTGCTCACAGCCTCGGTCAAATTGTTCCTATTGCTGGTGGTTTTTCACTAGACATTCCAAATAACACCAATTTATTGCAAGTAGAAAGAAACAATATCTTTAAGCACAATAAACCGGTAACACAGGCTTAGAAATAAAAAGTCTGACAGGTTCAACATAGCAAAGGTAAGTAAATAATAAGTGTGGTCAATAAAAGCTGATGTTTACACAAAGCTGTCTAAATCCATTTAATCCCCCAAAAAGTCAAAGTAAAAATGATGTCAATGCATCAAACTGACACAGTTGTCTTGCTGGGTGGTGATACAATCAAATAGATTCAGTTGTATATCATAAGTCCTCATGTTTAAAACATGTTTTGTGGAAGTATTGGATATCCGTGTTCTCTTTAATTGCCTGCTTTTTATTATCAATGCAACTGAGTGTCTTACACTGTTTGACATGCAGCAGCGTTCTGCTTTAGGGGATGTGCTGTCATAAAACATGTGAGGCAATTTACTTTTGCAGAAAAGCGTTCCTGTGCACGTCAAACTGGTTATATCCTAGCTCCATACAGCAGCGAAGCACAAGACAAACCGGCAGACTTGATTTATGACACGTTAGATACACGGATGTAGCGTAAGCATATGGTTCCATCAGCAGGCCCGTCGAGCGCAAGACAAAAGTGGATTTCGGGATGGTGACTTCAGTGCCACGCGGACGGCTTTTTTGGCAGTGCTGCGGGAGTCCGTCCCTCAATGACACTGGCAGAAGTCCACCGCGCTTCAATAATTCACATCGCACTCCAGACATGCTATTTAATTTCAGAAGATGAAATTAATTGCGTTCAAAAAAGCAGGAGGGGCTTAGAGCAGAGCTAAAGTAGAGTCAAGAGGGGAGCTAAAATGATCCTTGAAATGAATGAGGGAAACTTACAGAATTGTCAAAGCTCTGGATGTGATGTGAAGGCATACAGAAGGAAGATGTGAAGCACTTCGGAGGAAAAGAGGAGCTAGATCTGGATCACCTTACAATCAATGACATGCATCGTTTGAATGCCATGAAAAGGTTAGGAAGGATTACTTAGTGGCTTCTGATGCACTTTGATCCATCTTAAATCTGATCTTTTCAAGCCCTGATACTCGATTCAAATTATATAAATTAATATATTCTAAGCCAGCAAAGGGATCTTAATCATTATTGCAAATCAGATCAGGCTTTACTTGGTATGTCCATGTTATTATATTACTCATTAAAACACTTCCTAAAAAAAGATAAAGCTAAAGTATGTAAAATAATGTATGCTGCATTACAAGTAGTGGGATTTTGATTCATCTCAATGACATGATTCAAATTTGTTCTTTGAATCTTTCTGCAGGTTACATATTCACACCAGTAGGTGGCGATAAGAGAGACCTACGGTGTTATTATATAAATTCTGTGCAAATGAGTCGTTGATTCGCTCACTTAAACGATTTGGAGTAATTCACAACCAAAACTAATCTCAATTCTTTATTAAAATTTGTATTTAATTTTTTTTTTTTTATAATATTCTAAATTATAATCTACAATAAAAAAAAAAAAATTAAAAAAAATAAAAAATAAAAAAATTATATATATATATATATATATATATATATATATATATATATATATATTGGGAAGTGTAATATTTTGAATAAAATAAACAAGCTCAGTTGACACCTTGATTTCATGTTTTTTTTTTTTTTTTTTTGCATTTTAATTTAGATTATAGTTAATAATAATTTATTAATTTATATATTTTGAAGTCATCCTACAGTACCCTTGGAAGTTTGTTAAGGTTCTTTAATGGGCCCCTGGTTCAGAACCACTGTTTTAAATAAAATATTAACAGACATTTTATAATGTAAAAAAAAAAAAAAATTATATATATATATATATATATATATATATATATATATATATATATATATATATTATCTTAGTTTAATATGTAAAGAAAAAAAATATTTTTGTTTAAATTATTTAAATGTTTTAAATTATTATATATAAAAATGAAATGAAACCCTAAATGCATGTTATATGTCATATTGTGGACAATTCATGTTCATGCATATGTTTCCTTTTTTTATTGATTAATATAACCATGACATGACTCAACTAAATAATTTACTAGTGATGTAAATATACCTGTTTAATCAAAACTCTAGATTTTATCTGGTGATGTATGCAAGACTTCTCCTATCATTGAGTCCGCTTAAACCCATCCCTGCAAGCATGGTCATCGGCCTCTGCTTTTGAGAATCAACAACCAATGCACAGAAACAAGACCCGCCTTAGATTTTTTTTGCAATATATATATAGATTTTTTATAATCTTTTACACCGAAGTCCTTTTCAAGGAAAGTCCGTTCACTCTGTAGCCATATTTGCAATGCCTCGGGGCAGCTATTTTGGGCATCCAAGGCCAAGTCCTATCTACTTGAAATCTCCTGAAATCTCAAAAACCGCTTGCCAAACTCACAATTAAATAACATATTTCATATACAAATAAATAAAAATAATCTGACATGGACTGTCCCATAAATTATTATTTTTTATTTTTTATTTTGTGGTCAAAAAGCATTAAAAAAGCTTATTTTCCAACAATGCACATGGTCATACCTAAGCGCGCATGCACAATCACACCTTGCACATTTCCGTTCGCATTTATAGCCTCCAGTTTGACCTTCCCGAGGCCTCGCTCAGCCAGATCACCTTCAATATGACCAAAATAAACAGTATAAGCAATGTTCCACCGCTGACATAAATCATCCTGGGTTAAACTATTGGAGTGATTTAGTGGTCACTGTGATGATATAAGACAGCCTAGGATAGGGCCACGGGGAGCCTGGGATGCAAGAGCCGGTAAAAGTGGGTGCACATGGCTGATAGCGCTTAGCAGGAACACATGGTAAATGCTAAAGGCTTGGGCATCAATCATGCACGGATTAGTTAATCAATCTCGCAGCCTCCCGTATGGACGGAGATGTAATTCCGAAAAGAGTCCCAGCCAAGATCTGACAACTCAGGATACATCTTAAGGAGAAATAGAGGAGGTTAAGGTTGTTGACGAATACCACTTCACCAGAGAAAAAGCTCTACTTATTTTCCAACAGCACATGCCATCTGAACATCTGCAACAGACTGGAAATTCGAACTAATGAGCGGTTCATGCAGTCGAGAAAAGTTTTCCGAGGCAAATGTATGTTGTTTTATTGTAGAGTTTCTGAATCGTGAATGTACCAGGCTGCATGATAAGGAACCCTTGGTCATCTGTCTTGAACAGACGGGACAGATATGGATTACCGGTTTGGCTATAGCACTTGGGCACGCTCGATATTTGGCAGAATTATCTTCACAGTTCTTCACACATCTTACACGGACACATTTGAACTCAGACGTGATTTATGTGGAATAATTGAGCACTGAAGATTTGATTAATGTTAACCTCCACTACAAACTCTGATCTTAATTTTCTCTGCAGAAAAAAGTTGGAAAAGAAAGTTTTTCTTCAACCGAGTCGGATGGATGAAAATGAGGGATGCTTAATGCGGCTGAGAAGGATCCGAATAATTATGTATCTAATCGCACATCTGGTAACCATACAGGTTCCTGCAAATTACTGATGAATGATCAGACAGTCTTCCCAAATGAGCCATCCATCAAAACCGACAGCTAAGATATCATCTAAATTATGAGTAGATTTGGGGTAATGACTTTGGATGGGGAACCACATGTAAAACCCATCTTGTGCTTCCGCAACCATGGAGTTTATACAAGAACGATCATGCCGCAGCTGCCAGTCCATTAACAAGTTAAAGGCCACTATTTTCCGGTCACTGGTTGCTAAGGCATAAGCTTTATGATCGTGACCAAGTGTGGGATAGCCATGTAACGTAGTATGTAACATGTAGCCTCCAATGCTTTTTATAGTCTTTTTGTAGTGTGACTCACAACCAGTTAGTCACTCAGTTCTGCGTGCAAGGAGCAAACTGTGTTCTTATCAAAACAGTAATTATAAATCTAACAGCGCTAAGTGATCATGACTCCTACTTCTTTGGTGATCTAACATGGCTCAGCTTTTGACACTCAGTAAAAAGAGCTCTTCTAAAGAGGGTTGCCTTAGTGCATTATGGGAAAAGCTCTAAAAAGAGACATGTTGGAAGTGCAACTGAGCCCTCGGCTAACCCAGTTTTTACAGGGTTCCGGACAATAACTTTAAGGTCACTTCATGATGATGAATGGACAGTGCTTGAGTTGAATAATAAGATGGTGTGGCCCAGTCATGGGAATGTGTACCCTTTTTTTTTTATTAAATTTTTTTGTAAAGGTTTTATTATCATATTGTTAATCTGGAGACACTCACAGTGAGAGTATAAGGGTTAGGTCGAGATGGATAAAGGACAAACTGAACTCTAAAGGAAGGAAAATGAAAACTAACAGATGCTAATAGATCAGTGGTTCTCAAATGCTGGGTCACAGATCTGGTCTGAAGGGGTTGATGCAGCAGAAGAAAAAAAACATAACTATGGTAAATGCAAACAGTAAATGCAACTAACCGTAGCAAAATCATTAACACACTTTTGTCTCATTTGTTAATAACATTAACGAATAATGGCCAATATACAGATTTGTTAAAACATTTAGGCCTATTAGTCTATGAATGCTAGTTAATAGAAAAAAAAAAAAAAAAAAAAAAAAAAAATATATATATATATATATATATATATATATATATATATATATATGATATTGTTTTTCGTTTTAGTTCACAGTGCATTAACTAATGTTAACAGATATATTAAAATGTAAATTAAAAACATTATTAATAATAATAAATGACATAAACTTCATTGTTAGTTAATGCTAACATTCAGTTAACTAGTGTTAACAAATTAAATCTTATATTAAAATATAATAAGACATCAATTGTTTGGGATAAAGTTTAATTTGTTAACATTAAATAACTAAATTAGTTCAAATATAGTGTGTATATACAGACACACGCACACACACACACACACACACACACACACACACACACACTATATACTGTATCACTAGAGTTATAGAGGTATATTCACATATCTAGAAAATGACAAAAAAATAATTGCTTATAGTTGGATCAAGTCTTAGTTATCTTAATGTATTTTAATTTATAAATATTATTAATATTAATAGATTTAAGAACAAATGTTAACTTTTTTTTTAATAATATTCGGTTTTATTACTGTAGGGTCACCACTTGTTCTGAAACAACACCATTTGAGAAACGTTGATCTAGATAATAACTGCAATCATGATGTCGCAGAAATCAGTGAGCTAGAAAATATTGTCACAAACATGACATACAAAATGCCACTCATACTGAAGGAAAGAAGTGTGAAATCAGAAAATAAAAAGACAGAAAGAACATGAAATCCCCTCCAAAAAATGAATACTTGAGAGATTTGGGTGTGTGCAGATGCAGAAATATACTTTTATGAGAAGGAGCGTTTGGGAGTTGAGCTCTGAGCTGTAGAGGAGCTATAAATAAACAGCTGAGCTGAGCAAGGGCAAGCACACATGCACGCACACACAGATCTAGAGCAAGGGATTCAGATTCATCACAGCAGCGATGTCTCCCACATGTCTAGTACCCACATCAGTTCTCAATATCTCTCTGAGTGACCTAGGACTGCCAGGACTGATAGAGAAGAAGAGTAAAAATAAATACCAGCACACATATCAAAGCTTCTCAGCACAGCAAACAATCCTATCCGCTCACCTCACCAATATTTAGCAGAGAAATCCGCTGGGAGTCTTGATATGCAGACAATCATGGGTCACTAAGTATTCCGCACCTGCGTCTGTCAGGCCTTGATATGGTGAACTCCTGCAACACTTCACTGGAGGCTGTAGCGAGCAACACAAAGCAATCTGATCGATAAGATAAATGTAATTTGCCTGTATTTATGTGAGCATTTTAGCTGCTGTTTTTTTTTTTACTTGATACGAATTGAATTAGGGCCACCCACATAATCTGCTTAATCAGATTTTAATTTTAGAATTAAATTGGCCGACAGATGGCACAGCTTTGATTTTGCATCTAGTTTTACACTTGTGTTGTTGTTTTTTACTGTGAGTGAAACTACAACCGGCTGTTGATGCTGCTAAGCCCAGTTGAGACTACAATCAGCAAACGGATTTAAATTCATGCCACCCATCGCTATATTTGGTGGTCGTTGCAATATTCATTGTGCTCCTCTCATATTAATATGAACTTTTTTGTGTATTATAGTTCCTGAAAGGCGATGCTTAAAACCTGTTTTACATGATATTGAATTATACACTAAAGTTTCATTAAATTCATATTAGTCATTCTACTAAACAATGTTTAAATTAATGTATGTTTTGTATTTAAGTTGGGTCAAATGGAACAGAAATATTGATAACACTTTACAATAAGGTTCATTAGTTAACATTAGTTCACTACCTTTGTTAACATGAACTAAGAATAAACAATACTTCTACGGCATTTATTAATCTTAGTTAATACTAATTCAGCATTTACTAATGCATTATTAAAATCAAAGGTTGTATTTGTTAACATAGTTAATGCACTGTGAACTAACATGAACAAACAATGAAGAGCTTTATTTTTATTAACTATCATTAACAAATAGTAATAAATACTGTAACAAATATATTGCTCATGGTTAGTTTATGTTAGTTAATACATTAATTAACGTTAACTAATGAAGTGTTACCGAAATATATAAAGGGGATCATAGAGCAAATCCACTTTTGTGAATTCCACATTATGAGGTCAAACTAAAACTGTTTTCTATATTTTTCTATGAGGTTTGGCATTTTATCAATTTTATCATAAGTAACATTAAGGACATGTCCAACGACATTTTCTATCAATAAACATTTTAGGTAACATGTTTGGAAGAACAGGGTTGCAAATGTAGCCTAAATTAAGCTGTACATTGACATGGACTCGCTAGTTGTCACGATTCCCCCGTGTTTAATGTTCTAGGACTCTTATTTTGATATTCTATTGACTCGTTGTTTCTGGTTTTAATTTCCTATCGTGTTAAACTTCTATTTTCCATAAATTAAAGAATGTATTTTTTTTGTATTTTTTTTTTTTATAAAATAACTTTAGTAATCTAGGTTGAAGCTTGGGGTAGCCAGTGAACACAGCATTGTAAAATTAAATAATTAATTAATTAAAATAAATAAATAAAATGATGCTATTTTTTTTAGAAAAAAATGTGGGACACAGCTTAATATGATATTTTTTTGGTAATTAAAAGTAGTTATTAATGAGTTTTTAAATAGTTATTACTGACTATATTTTAAACAGATTAGGTCAACATTGTATATTTTTAAATATTGAGAAAGTCAAAAACCTCTGACAGGTTTAAAAAGCTGAAAAATAAAAGTGTAGGCTTATTAATTCTATACAAAACTGTGTTATTTGAGCTGAAAATGTCTGAAGCATCCGTTTAGTGGTGAGATACTCTTCTAGATGGATACATTTCTTATTATGCATTACAGGCATACTGTAAGTGTGGTGGATGGATGTTTAGTCTGTGTTGTACTTTGCCCATGTCAGGTTTCTTTCTGGTATCCTTAAGCGTACAAAAGTGTGCAAAAGTTGGCGTGTGTTTACTGTCATGGCATTATGTAAACATATAATGCGCAAGTCATGGGGCTATCCTTTCGTAAGGAATGCTTTTTTAATGTTTATTCCGGTGCATTGTCTTGCCCCATAGACTTCCACTGTGCATTACTGTAAAGGTAATTTTTGTTTGTGGCTTTACAAACTGAGGGTCGTGTTTTTCTATGTTAATCTATAAATAGAGCTTAACTTGTATTGAACTGAAGCATTCCTTTTAAAGTTATATAAAGATTATTGCTCATTGTACCACTTTCTGCGTCCAATCAACATTCCTTTATAGAGTTTCACTCTCAAATAATGGTGATGGTCTTGGCAAGCAAGATATATGGCAGTTCATCATGTGAATAATGATCCATGCTAATTTAAGCAATTACAGTGACCTTTAAGTAAAGGCATATCCAACATTATAAGACGCCAATTAGTATAATAGGCAATTAGTCTAAATCAAATATGACAAGGGCTATGTGCATTTTTTACCTCATTTAAAATCTACATTGAAATAGTTTGTTTTATTGCTGAAACTAGGCATTAATGGGTGAAATGGTAAAATGGCATGTCTTAACTTGTCATATAATGCGATGTGATAGAATATGATTCAAGTTTCTATAGATTTAATGAAGGTAATCCAAGAAAAAAGAAAAGAAAAAAAGACCCCAAATTATAGCAATGGGGGGAAAAAACTCATAAATCTTCCTAAATGGCTGTTAAGAGTAATTAAGATTAATCATGTTCTAATATGGCCGATATATTGAGATTTATGTCAGTGTATAAGTGATTGACAAAGTCAACACTGCATTTAAATGCATTTAATGTCTTGTACACATCAATGGTCTTACTGTGTGTGATTCATCTGTGTACATTATACTAAGGAGAAAAAAAGATATACTTGTGTTTTGTGCCAGAAATCACTTTGGATAAAGACGACTGCTAAATGCAATCCGCAAATGTCTTCATAATGATTTATCAAAATGCCATTGTTACACCTCTGAAACCACTTTGCTTTTCGGTTGATGCCACCAGTGCTTCTTTCTTTTCAACCCCTGATCTCCAAAAACCTTGCTCCGTTCTGCAGGCTTCACACATCCTTTAACCACCATTTCTACATGATTTTCAAGTTTTTCATCATTACTTTTGTTTGACTGCGTTAGAGCAATTTCAAGCCTGTGAAATAGTTAAGAGCTGAGTGTGATTACAAAGATGTATATTCACTAGGAGTGGCTTGGAAATCCCAGTTTCCTCTAAATTTGTTTCTTTTTGAATATCCTGCTTCACTCGGGAATGAATAACATTAATGTGGAATTGAACATTTTGGGTTGCAAATTTTTCATGTTGGCTTATGTGTAAAATCCATTATCCTTTCCCATTAAGGCATTTCGTCAGAGGCCAGTGAACAGATGATGATGGATGAGGAAGGTCTTCTGTGCCAGATATAAGATACTTGCTCATTCTCTACACATCTGAACTGCACAGGAAGAGAGGTCCTGCCCCTGTGCCCTCATTAGCATTGCTTACATGTGAGTATTCTGCTTGTGTGGGGCAAGGGAATATGTGTTATATTCAATATGTGTATTTATATGTAGATTACATTATGCAGGATTTTTATGCTTCGAGCATAAACAACTTTAATATACATTTTAATAAATTGTCAGCCTTCTACACAGTGAATGTGAACTGCCATTTGCAACCTATTTTGCAACTTTTCCATAATGTGACGCAGTGAAACAGTGATCTCATGAGTATTCGTGTGTATTTTTACATAAAGTGTGGTTCTACCACACGTACATTTATTTGTTTGTTTCAACAACTTTAAAGAAACAAATGCGTACAAATCCTTATTTATGAATATTAAAACATGGCATTTATATTTTGATTCTATTTTATTAAATTGTCAATTTATTAAACAGTTTTCTCAGTATAGTCCTTTGCTGTGACTGACATAGAACCATAAAATACTCCAAAAACACAACATAAATTCACTTTTTTTAAATGTCATTTTATTTGTGTGTTGTTATCCAAATCCAAACCCATACGATTGCGAGGAACAGACTCAGATTCAAGCCTTTATTCAGCGATCTTCATCTCCATTCTTAGCAGCGACCATCATGCATGTTTTACAGCAGTGATATCAAACGCTCATTGGCTCTCGCCTGCTTCGTCACAGATTTTGACATGCTGTGTTTTGAGTGATGAGCATTTTGCTGTAAATGCGTAATAATGTTTAGGTTTAAATGGTGTCAATATGTCCATATTGTACGTTTCAGAATTTACCTAGTTCTGGCATGAAACTCTAGATGGCGCAAGCTGATAAGTCTTTGACTCATTTGGTAGTGATCACATAATTATGACCGCCGCTAGCGTAGCTAGCGAAAGCAGTCATATAGGGATTGTCAAAGTTTTTTTTGTTTTTTTTTCCGTCATCTACTGAATTTTTCGTCAACGATACCAGGGACTAGCTATATTAATATATATTATATAAACTATATTATATAAACACCGGGGAACATGAAATTTGGTGGGCATGTAGCCCCACTAGACTTTTACGGAAAAATTTCGCTTGGTCCCCGGGGGCCACTCCCCCCCCCCCGCGCTGGGCCCCCCCAAACCCAAAAAATTCAGTTTTTCCTAAATAACTACCTGAACCGTGGCACCGAGGATGAAGACATTTTTTATGGTATGTTGGTCTTAAGGGCCCACATCAACCTAGCCCATAATCACTCATTTGTGATTTGCGCCCCTCCCATAAAAAATGAAAATGCAATATTATTCTGCTTTAATCGCCCCTATCTTCAGTTGAGATGTTCAGAACTGCACCATATTTCATGTGTATGATTAACTTGACATCCTCTGGGGGTATGCTAAGTTTCGTAGAATTTCATCCATGGGGGGGTATAAAATAAATTAATTTATTTATCACTCATCGGCCTTTAGATGGTGGTGTTGAGCGAAGGGTTGCTGGTTTAGGATGATACTGTCACACACACACATGCAGGAATACAAACAAATGCAAGCATGCACACACACTGACATCCACACGCACAGACACACACCCATACACACACATACAAATCCACATGCACAGACACACACACAAACACACACGCGCACACACATGTACGCACGCATACATACACGCACAGACACACACACACACACACACACACACACACACACACACAGACACACACATACACAAACACACACACATACACAGACAGACATGCACATACTACTACTTTTTTTTAGGTATATACATAAACACGCAATACAGCCAAATTGCTCCACGTCATTTATTTTTGTGGAAAGCCAGTGCAGGCCTGAGCGGCGGTCATATTTTGTACCGCCATGCGGTACATCTAGTTATCTAAATAGCACAGCTGATTGGTTGCTGTTGCATCAGCGTCCAATGAGCTGCGGCTCAACATTCAAACAAGTACCAGGGTGTTGCTGGTATTAGTCTGCAGCGCACTTTCAGAAACCCTCCACCTTCCCCAGCTCCACCTTTATAGATCTGCTACAGGGGTTAAATCATGTATGTTACATGTGCAGCAGCATATTTTACATGCTCACAGCAATGTCTGTGAATATATTAGCAATAGCAAGTCTTGCTCTGCAGCAGCAGCAGTGTAGCAGATCTATTCCACCAAGACCAAATACATTAGCATTGCCATATCCATTACCATGCCAATCTCTATTACCATTCCAATCTCCAGAGAGTAGTCATGACAGAACTATTCAAATATACAAAAAATTACATTTTGTACCTGTAAATGTTATAATATCTACATATTAACATAGACCAGGCTGAACTATTCAGTGGAAAAACAAACAAACAAACAAAAAACTATGGAAAATTATATATCGGTGTATGTCTATTTTTTATATTTATTAAAAAAACATTTACTACATGTACTGTGCTAGACTTACAGGGACTGGTCACAGCACTTGCATATTGTTGCGCTGTTGTTGATTTAATTTAGTTAAATTATTAAATGTAATTGAAATGTAATGCAAAAAATTTGAAATGTGAATTTATCCATCTGGAATTGATTGGATTGTGAAAACTGTTTGGTATATATACCACAAATGGAGCCAGGTCTGAATGTAAGGCCTACATCTTCATTAAATCTGGATACATTTGAAAACAGTGTTTTACTTTCAAAACACTCTTTTTACACACTAGTGTTTTCTAAAAGCTGCTATCATCAAATGCTTAAAGGCACAATATGTAAGACTTTTACATAAAAAAAATAATAAAAAAACACTAGCATAGTGTTATAAATGTTGTTCACTTGTGTACTTACATCATCCCAAATGTTTCCAACAATGTTTAAACCCAGAGAAATTCGCAACCACTGTCCCTCCTCTTTGCGTTGCCTGTCAATGGCGTCATGTCCGCTTTATCCTCTTGTTTCTGCTTTTACTGCCAGAAAAATTGTGTAAAAAATGTTTGGGAAGTAGTAGTTGTAGTGTCTAGCATGCCATGTCCTAAACCAAACCTCAAATTCATTAGCAATAAATTTGTGTATTTTCCAGAATAACATTTAGTTACACGGTAAATACTGTACACAGTCTTGTACTGACTTGTACCTCTAGGTATTTAATGATAGTACAGTTAAAGCCACCTAATATAGAGTGTGACCCAATCGATTTTCTTTTAAATAATGTGTGCACTAATGAATCAGTCACAATAAAACCAACAACATTTATTAAGAAAGTAAATAGAGTCAATTGCGATTTGCTTTGTTGACTTATACATCTTCTACCAGGGCCTGAAAACAATGTGTCACATCTAGAATTATTAGTGGACAAACCTAAACCACTACAGCATGCACTGAAACATCAATGGCCATTTTGCGGAAAATTAACAGTGTATTCTATCGCTAGTCTGTGCAGGCTTTTGTGGAGAGGAGACAGCAACTTTTTCATCTCGGGCACATAATGACTTTCAGCCAGGCGAAAGCAAATGAGAAAGGAATAAAAGGAGAGAGAGAGGAAGAGAGAGGAGATATAATGCGTAAGGTTGAGGAGGACTGCCACAAGGATATGATGGGTCATTGATCATAGGCTGAGCTCTGAGAGAGGAAGCAGCTCTCGAGAGACAGAGCTAAATAAACATTTTCCGGAAAGAGAGTGGTTAAAATCTGCAGTTCCGCACCAGCCAGGTCCTGTGAGTGACACTGGAGGGAGATAGAGTTACCACATCGGTGATGAGAGACAGAGCAGAGAGGTTGGGAGGTGTCTGATATCGCAGATATGGTGGTAGATTGTTGTGTGGAGAGAGAGTGTTTCAAGCTAAATACCTTTGTGGTTTCCTTAGGGATGCGCATTCTTGTGTAATGCTTTCACAAAGACAGCAAGTGAGTGATATCCGTCTCTTTTCAACCTTCACATGTGCCTGTGCTGTACAGGAGAGGCTTTGAATTTGTGAATTGGGAGTTTTCCAGGTGCTTTACGGCCAGAATATGTGCTCACAGAAAGCTCTGTAGATTTCTGCGGAATTAGATTGCACATCATTCACAAAGTTAGACGTTTTGGGGCGCTGAGTGTAACCTCACCAAACGAAATATATCATGACACAAAATGCAGTATTTCATGGAAAAATTCACTTTTGCTTTCAGGTATTTGTGCACATACATACTGTACAAAAGCACATACGGCTGAATATACTTAATTTTGTCGATATTAGGAAACACTGGGGTTTAAATACACAAGGGCTGACAATATAAATATATAATATAAAACGACACACCTGGGAACAATCAAGACTAATGAACAGGGGGAACAAATCAACAAAATGACTACAAAACCTAACACAAAAGTCCAAACAAGACATGGGGAACATATAACTATGTTAAGTGTGGCTTTCAGATAACAAAACCCCCAAAAGGGATGGAAGGCCAGGCCCATGGAGTGTGTTTCAGTCTTGGTTTGTCGGTTGTTGTCTTTGCATGTTTTGTGAAGCTGTTAAACTCCTGCCCTTTGGATTATGTTCCTGTTTTGCTCATGTTCCTGGTTTTGACCCTCTATTTGGATTCTCTTTGATTTTGTTTTCAATAAATACTGCAACTGGATTCTCACCTCTCTTCGTACCTGCCTGCACATAACAGTAACAGAACAGGGAGTATATATGCAGGGATTAACAAGAAACTAAATACAACACAGCTGATAATTATACGTAACCATAGGAAAAAAAAATTAGGACATAATTAGAAACAAAGGAAAATGAAACTAAACATTGCAGGGATACAGGAACTAAGGGAAACAGAACTTAATTTCAAAATAAGAGTCCAATACCGTGACATATAGGCTACAATGGCCATTATTATTTTTTCAGAAGCTGCATCTGACTGGGTATTTAGATTTAAAGACCAAAACAGTTTGGTTACCAACAATCTTCAAAATATATTATTTTATGTTCCGCAAAACAACAAAGATTTTAGAGGTTTGAAACGACATTAGGGTGAGTAAAGCTTTCTGTAGCTCAAACAGTAGAGTGTTGGCGCTTGCAATGCCAAGGTCATGGGTTTGATTCCCAGGGAAAGCAAGAACTGATAAGAATGTAAAAGTATGTACCTTGAATTGCAATGGAAGTCGCTTTAGATAAAAGCGTCTGCCAAATGCATACATAAAAAAGAGTTTTCATTTTTAGGCAAACTATCCCCAAAATATGAAATTATTATTTTTAATTAAATGATACACTAAATAAGAAACTAAAACTGCCAGTACGTGGAGTACTGGCAGTTGTCTAAATGAATAAATCATTGGCTCTCTCTGAAATTCATTTATGCCATATTTCCACCGCAGGAACTTTACCCAGGAACTAGGAACTTTAGGGTGGTACTCTGTGTGTTTACACCGCAGGAACCAGGGTCTAAATAAAGTTCCGGGTAAATATTTCCCCCTCAGAAAGTCCCTGCTGGTGAGTTAGTACTTTTTTAAAGTTCCAGAACTTTCGGGGGTGGGACTTGTGTGCTGAACATGCTGATTGGTTGAGTTCATGCCGCATTGTGATTGGTCGACTCCACGCAGCATTTTATTTTAGACCACCATTTTTTTAAATTGTGGTTCTTTGCTTCGTGCAGTAAGAGTTGTCTGTTGTCTTCGTGCAGTAAGAGTTGTCAACATGGAATTTAATTAAAAATACGACCGCTGGACCGACGACGAGGTCCAGGCTTTAATAAGCGTATTTGCGGAAGAGGAAATCCAGCGGGAACTGGATATATCGAGTCGGTTATGCGAGCTGGGCATCGTTCACACTGGAAAACAGTGCAGAGAGAAGAAACACAACGCATTTTATTTCTCGCATATCTAAAACACACAAAAGTGGCAAAAATAAGTTGATGTAATTGATAATAACATTATTCACAACTTGGTTTATTTTGATGGATTCATTTCTTACCACTCTTTTCTGCCCGATGGCGCGCGTTCGTCCCAGCCATCTCACGGTCAATGTCCGCAATAGCTGATAACATACGTTGTCTAATTTCATATCTAGCATTACGAGCTTTCTGAATACGCTTTAGTATCAGTGCTCGTCTCTTTTCTGCCATTTTGTTAATTACCTCGTTAGTAAACCAATACATCACACACAAAAGCAGCACAGCTTGAATCTCCTCCATACTTAAAACTCAAAAGGCGCTCAAAACTGATTACTGTCCGTCGCAGACTGAGAGGAGCAGTCGCACGTAGTTAACGTCACCAGACTAATTTGCATAATCTTCCCGGTACTTTAGACCGCGGTTTAAACGCAGTAAGCAACCGGTCTGCACATTGGTGGTGGGTGAGGAGATTCCCCCTTCCATGTAAAGCGCTTTGAGTACCTAGAAAAGCGCTATATAAATGTAACGAATTATTATTATTATTATTACTCTGAATTTGAACGTACTACTTTTGTCGTACTGTTTCTCGCCTACTATATAGTTGGGTAGTTTGTGATTTCAGATGCAGCCATTGAGTCATTCATTCATTCAATCAGTTCAAACGGCTGATTCATTCAGGAATTAGCCTCTCTTTATGAATGGACACACAACAGTTCTGCTCTGGCTTTATAGGAAATATTTTCAATAGCAAAATTAAGCAAAAACAGACAATATTGTTTAAAATATAACACAATATTAAAGGCATGGTTCACCAAAACAAATGTATTCTGTCATCCTTTACTCACCCTTAATTTGTTCCAATACTTTGTGATGTGTTCCATATGTAATTCAATGGGGTCCATCAACTGTTTGGTTATCCATATTATTTAAAATATCTTCTTTTGTGTTCAGCAGAAGAAAGAAATTCACACAGGTTTGTAACAACATGAGGGTGATTAAATGATGACAGAATTTTCATTTTTGGGTGAACTGTCCCTTTAACTACTTATTTATTGAACTGTAGTATAAAATCAATATCACATTTGCACTCAAGCTATTCGGGACAAAAAACAGTGCACGTGTGATATTGCGCTCATTACTTGTGCGATTCTTATCCTGATGACAAGGGGGTTTACCAACTAATTTCAGACAAACCTTTTTTGTGCTTGCTCTTTTGGAATACAAACACATAAAAAAGCAGTATTTTAAACAGATAATGCTGACGAATCATGTCCACACATAGAGGGTGGATATTACTGTGTGCACCACTGAGTTTATTGAGACACAGATAATACAGAAGCTAATAAACAATATTTTATTACTGTTTCACTATGGTAATGAGCTGTTTCAGTTAAAAGTTCTTACTGAGGGCTAGGGTTTCCCACTTCCTAGGACAAATGGAACGCACAAGAAGTCCTGGTTAATTTTTGTGTCTTTTTATTTTAATTTTAAATCTGCAAAGGCCACAAAGTCGGAAATATGTCCCTGTATGTCAACTGAGTGCATGGCACTAACAACACCAATGTCACGGATTTTAATCCCAGAGAAAGCACATACTGATTTACATATACATGTAGGCATTTAGTAGAGCATTTATTCAAAGTGACTTACAAATAAAGCACAGCACAAGCAATTTATGATAACAGCCAGAAATGTTTGAACAATGCCATGCACAGTGCTGTAGTACTGATGAAAAGTATAGCTTGAATGCAATGCTATTGATTAAAGCAAACTGTATAAACGTAAATTAATTATGACAATAAGCAAATAAAGTGGAAATTAAGCACTTCACATCAACAAAACATTGTTTTGGATTTTCACATTCAAGCCAGCTGTGATGTCTGAGACCCCTGAAGGAATTCAGATGTCATCCAGAGGCTGAATGAAAATATAAATGAGAAGGACAAGTCATCATCCAATAATGATAACGCAAGCAGCTTCAATGCAGACATGCAAGCTTTTGTTTCTAACAGGCAGGCATGTTTGTTACATAAGGTAAACACTGAGTAGTTGGTTACTTTTCTGGATGACTAATCGGCTAGTAAAAACGAGTAGTCATGCAAGCTCTACTGATGACATGGGTTTTATGACAGGATTCTTTTATTATGTTCCTATTTAAGTTCCAATTATCTTTTGAATTAAAACATCACAAAGCACATTGTTCGCAATTAGCAGTATGCTACATAAGGTCCTTAAGGACGAGTGGATTAGCCGACTCAGAGATTCCCATCTATGAGCAATGTTGCTGTCAGCGTATCAAATTTGCATTTCGAACAACTCATGTAACATCATGAAATTAATAGGTAAAATACACCTCCGGGCCGATTTTTAGGTTCTGCAGAGGCGGTAACTCTTGGAATGCAGGGCAACCAAATTATGCAAACTCTTAAAATGCTGCTTCCCTTGAGATCTCTTCAACTGAGCTGTACAATTTAACTGAGGCAAACACTTTGGTCATCTTCATTTTTGCCCACGGAAGATCCCTTAGTTTAGTTTAATATATATATATATATATATATATATATAAAAATAAAATATTATTATTATTATTATTATTATTATATATTTTTTTATAATAATATTATAATATATATATATATATATATATATATATAGATAATTTTCCCTTTCAGTTTAGGGAATGTTCTTAGTGATATATCCAGCAACACTCCACACTCTTTAACTAGCCCTAGAACTTTGGAGCATTTTATTTTCCCCTGAAGTCCACTTATAATGTTAGTCAATGTTTCTTGAACCAAAAACTGTTTTAAATTTAAATAGAATAGAACTGGCTGTTTTTGCTATAATGTATCTTTAACAACCCTCTATGGGCTAGATTTACTAACAGCTTGCATCAGCGCAAACCCTCTTTTGGCGTTAAAAAAAAACTATTGTCAGGATTTACTGAAGACATGCAGTGAATGATTAGCGATGAAAAGGATTGAACGTCTAGGTTACTAATGTAACTCCTGTTCCCTGAAGGAGGGAACAGAGACATTATGCCATGTGACTGACAAATTGGGATCTCGCCTGCTGGGGCAGAGAAAAGACAGGGCTTTTTCTGTTTACTTCAACCAAAAATGAGCTCCCCGTCGAGCACCAGGTCCTTATAAAGACCACACAATGACGGAACAACCTATTATGGTCATACACCTCATCATCGGACAATCTACAATATCAGAAGACAGACAGAACGAGAGAGAGAGAGAGAGAGAGAGAGAGAGAAATACAAGAAACAACTCCCATCTGTACTTTTATGGGATTGCGGTCTGATGATCATTTGCCCTGTTTAGTAAATCTGTCCCTAAGTCTATTATATCTAAGAAAGCAACATTGGCTCATCCAAAGTTTGAGGCGGGACTACTGTTTACTTCAACAATGGAGGATGAAGGAATATGTGGGAAACCCCACCCAAGCTCATTGGAAAAACATCTGTGGTTGCATTTCTGTAGAATGATATTATGTTTCTTCTTGCATGTTTCGCAACACTTTCAAAGTGAATGTCCAGTAAGTAACGCTGAAAGAATGTTCCGTTTCAGAGAAACGTGAATGAATGTGAATCTGGAAATGCTTTATCACATTGGATGTTGTACTTATCAAGGCAGTTCAGAAATGAAATGTCCGGTGAGTGGAGCTAAAAGGTTTATGGCCTATCGTGTATAAAAAATTATGTACCATCTGCTCTAAACCTAACCGATAGTGTTAGCAAAAGCACATATAGAGATTGTTATGTGATACAAAAGTACAAATATATTAGTTTACAAATCAAGCACTAAAAATAGTACTGTGCAAGGTGCATTTTTCCAAAGAGCCTATATTGCAAACCCATTATTTATACAGTAATGTTTGGCAGATAAATAACATAGTTTACATACAAAATGTATTTTATGTTCTTCATCTGGTAGAGCATGGTACTAGCAATACCAAAATTGTGATGCATTGTTGATTTGGATGAAAATTTCTGCTAAACAAATAAATTATAATAATCTCTGTGATATGTTCAAAAGATTTTAAACAGGCGTATTATGATGAAACTTCAAGGATTTGTTTTTAAATGGGTTGGTTTCAAATGAGAGAATACAGTAGAGCATGACGGGTTCCTCAGATCTGGTGTTTTATTCAGTCCAGAGACACTCTTATCCTACTCAATCTATCATATCCTTTGTGAAATAAGGCTGGAAAAGATAGTGCTTTGGATATAGAGGACTAAGGAGAGAATAGCCCCACTGTCAGAGCACCTGTCACTCCAATGATATCTCTTGCCAGCTGGCGCTGAAACGGCCCGTTGAGTCTGTATGCCTAGAAGCCGGGCTGATACGGCTTGCATCTGGAAATTAACTGCACTCAACAGAACTGAAACATCAGAACTTTTTTTGGTTTGTTTTTTTTTTGACATGAGGCTTTTTTTATTATGGTAATAAAAATAAATAAAAAGTTTTATCGTGTGGGGTTCTCCCGGATAAGTTCATAGGCTTTTGGGTAATAACCAAACATTCTCTGTAAATCCATTTTTGAGTTCATTTAAAATATACAATGTTCTGATCCTGATGCAGGTTTGATGACAATTGAAATTCCTCATTTTTGTGTGACCTGACCTATCAGATTCATGTATTAGTCTTATCAGATTTCTAGTGCTTTGCGATGACTGCCCAGTTACACATCTTGCTTTATTAAATTACAGTTCAGAGCAGTGACGGCATTCAATCAAAACCCAATCACCATGTCCTATTTCCACCAAAGGAGCATATGAAGGAAACATTTGGTCCTCACCCTGAAAGTGCCATTTACCAGCTGGTCTAGGATATTAAAGGAAAGGTTGCCAGATCCTCCACCACTTTTGCTTTATTATAAGGAGGGAGGTGGGATAAACTGTGCCAAGATGTCCTATCATCAAGGAAAAATGCAACGTAGGTTATATTATCTTATAATAATTGTGTTGATTTTTATTTAATACTATTCCATTTTTATTATATTGTTATTTTTAAAGATTGTGATACTTTTAATTAAAATGTGACACCATAGGGTCACTGTATATGTGAGGAGTTGGGAGTGAGAACCTGTTGACCCCACGTAAGGTGTAAACTTAGTAATTTCAAGTTGTAGCTGAATTATTGAGCAATACATGAAGAAAAAATTGCTTCACATTATATGTGTTACGTGTTCCTTATATCTAATTAGGACTTTTATAATACTTCATGTCCCATGTGCCATTTTGTAATCAGTTTGTATTTTTTCGTGTTGATTTGTGTCATTGTTCCCAGGTGTGTCTTATTAGCCCTGCGTCTTTTGTTTGCGTATTTTGTTAATAATGTTGTTTATTAATAAATCCTCTGCACTTACTGTAGATCTTTTCTGAATCAACCTCCCCATTACATAACAACCCGACCAGGAAACACAGGGATACACAAATGAGTCAACAAGACACCTGGATTCAATGACAGGGTAATCAACAGAAAAACTACAACTAGACTACAAATACACAGGAACTGAATAGACTTCAAAATAAAAGACATGGTCCAAAACCATGACAATATATATTTTCTAAAAAATATATATCCATAAACAAGCCAAGAAAAGTGTTGTATTGAGAATGTGTTAATCATGTGAATCAATTCTCTACATTTCGGTTGATAAATATTATTCCTCATTATAATCGGTTCATGATTAATAGTTTTAGACTTGGAAGAATTTGCTTTGACATAAAACATAATAATAAGAAAGAAAGAAAGAAAGAAAGAAAGAAAGAAAGAAAGACACATTTTTGTATTTAACGGTGGCTGTATACAGTATGATGGTCCATTTTTAAATACTGTAAATATGGTCACATGAAAAAGTGCAGTTCCTACATACATATTAGTTCATTTTAATTTAAAGTTAATAAAAAAAACAAAAAAAAATCTCCCTCTGCTAGAATATGATCTCAATTACAATATCATAATATGTCTGACAAGTAATTACTGTCACTCCACATTTACATTGAGTTATTATTATTATTAATTAATTGCATATTTCATAGGTTAATAAGGTTGACCCCAACCAATTAGCAGTGACCTTATTACAATCTCTACAACATAGCCAAAATGGCAAAAGTCATTAGTATGTGCAGCATGGCCTGACATAAAAAAAAAAAATGAATTCCTTGTTCAACCACCCAAGTATATTAAATACATGTTTGACACACTTGTGTGCATGATGAACCAGAATAGATTGGAATTACTGCTCCTTGACGCATCCACATGATTTGAAATGCCAACTCAATTTTATAATATACTTTGGAATTCCTCCAGAGTATTTCTGCAAAGCGATCTTTTCAAAAAGATTAAATGACTTGCAATTTATGAATGATACATATTACGGAGGAACCAGAACAACACAAACCCATTATTTGTATGTCAACGTCCCACTCAAGATGCTTGACTAAATGTCAAACAAACAAATGCTCCCCTCTCTTGTTTTGCTCTTCCATTTAATATGAATACACACATTACTCATTTCAGAGAGACAATCAAAATGGTAAAGAAAGAGAGAGAGAGTGCTTGTACAGCCATCACTCAACATAATACCCAAAAGAATTCAAATAACCGAAGCCTAGAAAAACTGACCTAACAAAATGGTTATAGAATTCACTCTGATAATTGTAATTGTTTAGCCAACAGGAGCTCTCAACCATGAAACCATATTGCTAGCCTGATATTGATTTGCATATTGATGCTTTGCAATATCATACACAGCAAAACACATGCCTTAGGGAGCGCCCAAAGGTCAATATTTGCATCGGACAATGTATCTGCGTTGAATAAAAACCAAGGCACAGGTGGGACTGCGGCTGTGTGTCTTATATTGATGCCTGCATTTTTTAACTGTACAAGGGAATGTGAAGATGTTTGCACATATATTGTCGCAATTCCCTGACAAAGCACCATGTCATCATTAAAATAAATATTTGATTATCCCGTACATTTGGTTTAATTTCATTTTGTGATTTCACTGGAACACATGCAGAGCATTTCACAGAACACCTACATAAGTTCCTCTCACATTATGAGCCAATAATCTGTTGTATCTGTGTCAATTCTATCTAGAGACTGTGAAATCATAACTTTGCTTTGTCATGATGATTAAACTGTGTTGTAATTTCTTTTTGGCATGGCTCAGAGCATGATTTTTGCTTTATGCACTCTTATTTAGGCTCTTCATTACTTTAAGACCCTCCAGACACGGTGTGATCATAACGGATGAGCTATGGCTTGACCGGAGCGAGTCATGCATCATCTAAACAATGCCAACACTGCACAATCACTTTTGGATCAGTTCTGATCTCTGCACCCAGAGAATTTGGCACTCTAGGTAAGTACACTGAACAAAATTATAAACGCAACACTTTTGTTTTTGCCTCCATTTTTCATGAGCTGAACTCAAAGATCTAAGACTTTTTCTATGTACACAAAAGGCCTATTTCTCTCAAATATTGTTCACAAATCTGTGTTAGTGAGCACTTCTCCTTTGCTAAGATAATCCATCCACCTCTCAGGTGTGGCATATCAAGATGCTGATTAGACAACATGATTATTGCACAGGTGTGCCTTAGGCTGGCCACAATAAAAGGCCACTTAAAAATGTGCAGTTTTACTGTATTTGTGTGTGTGTGTGTGTGTGTGTGTGTGTGTGTGTGTGTGTGTGTGTGTGTGTGTTTTCATTCAAGCATAAAAACCTATTCTAGTAGTGTTACTAGCCATCCATGCTGAGATTTCCATGCAAACAACGGTTTGTAATCGTGTAATCATATTGTCAAACCAACACTCTGAAATCACAATGCTTATTGCAACAGAACACATATTTCTGACATGGTCTGATCAAGTTATAACTGGCCAAAATGCTGAGAGCTGTGAATTGTAAATTGCAAGTCTTTGCGACATAAAACAATCTGCTTGAATGGATCTTTTCTGCTGAGAGCAATGAGCTTATGCAGCTCAATAATTGTAAAAGTGATCAGTTGGAAAATTATAACCAGAAGTTCATTTTGGAGTGATAAAGTTAAGAGCTTTAAATGCTGATATTTCCTTTGGGCAAGTGAGTCATTTGAAATTATTTCCTCTAATTGGATGTGGTCAGGGTAACATGTGTTCTATCGATTTCATGGCAGCAAGCAACTAAACTGTTCACAGCACTGTATGAAGTCTGTTTGATCATAGCTTTCTTTACAGATGGGTCAGTAGTCATGTATGTATTTCAAAACAAAATAAACTAAATGTGAATATACAGTACAGTAAGCAAATAACATTTGCCTGTGTTTGCGGGGGAGGTGAAATGATTATTCCTTGTCTAACATATTTTCAATTAGTTGCTGCACAGACATTAGACAACTGATAATTGCATACAATTATTCTTGGCTCATTGTTCTAAAGTATGATAATCAAGATTAATACGGGCCGGTTGACTTCGTTTATTTCTAAAGCACCAGGGGTGTTCCCTTCTTCTGCGTAAATATATAATTAATTATACATTGGCAGGAATAGTGTAATTGCAATATATCACAATTAACAAAATTCCTGTTTCTCATGACAGAACTATTTATTACTGGGTGCAAGTATGTGTGTGTGTGCCAGTTTCCAAGTGTGGCGAAATAAAAACCTAAACAAATAAATAAAAAAAACATCAGTAATGACTACTAGGGCTGAAACGATTCATCGAGTTACTCGATTTACTCGATTACAAAAATTCCTCGAGGCAAAAACTCTGCCTCGAAGCCTCGTTAAATTCCTATGACGCGCACTATACGCGCAGGGATCTGATTTCACACGGACCGTTGTTCAGTGTTCAGGAAGAACACCATAGCGCGTGATACATTTTGAATTTAGTTGGCGCGATGGCGGAGAGTAAAGATGTCCATAAACGGCAGAGAATGTCTAAAGTTTGGGATCGCTTCCTTCCAGCGTCGCTGAAACAAGGTAACGATTCTGTCCCGCATTTTTTTTTTTTGACCCAGCGCCAATATTTCCGCCCGTGCCTAAGCCTATACATTGATGTTCACTGATTTTAATCCCATACTGTATTTGTAGTGATGATGTCGTGATGCGGTTTGACTAGATATGATGTTTAGCTTTGATGTTTTTAAGTAGTAAACGTATTCACGTTCAATTGCAAGAGAGTATAGCCTAAAAAAAGAACCGCTTCACACACACACACACGCACCCTCGTCTCTCACACGCGCCAGTCAGACCAATTGCGGCAATGCATATGCTTAAACTTTTATGTAGCCACGCAACAATAATTTCAGCATGCATTCACTGTATACACCGGGACGTGATGGAGGAACAAATATTGTATTGCAGTCTTTGCGAGACCTTGTTTGTAGTCTGTCACGTCTGCCAAATAGTTACAGACAACAACAAAAAATGAAACTCCCCAGCCTCTCCAATCCACTCGTACTTTTGGGGAAGACATAATCAGCTACCAAAGTAATTGAGCATAGAACATTTTCAATTAACAAAAAAAATATAATACTACAAAACGTGATAATATACTTAAACTAGCCTAAGTGAAAAACAAAATGCTGTTCTTTTTCTATTTAACAAAATGCATATTTGCAATAAAACATTCCCCTTTTCAAAGCTACAATTATTTATTTTTTTTATAAATTGTATACATTGTGTACCTGTTGGGCTTGATATTTTATATTCATTTCATTTATTTTTGTTCTCCAGTGGGTAATTTGCAGAAGGTGCAATCCTTTTTTTGTAATGTTGTATTAAGAAGACAAAACTAAGGCCAAATGGCCTTTACTATTTAAGTTTGTATTGATAGTTTTACATGTTATACATGTTTTACAGTAAGTTGACTTAACTGTCTTGTTATATAATTGTTGGCACTGGCACTTATAAACACTAAATGGGTCAAGATTGCAATAAATAGGCTTAGTTTTGGAGCCAAATGCTGGAGTTGGAATAAATACCTCATTTTCGTTATGCATTATTTGTTTTGGTTGTTTAAAAACACACACATTTTTTTTTATCCGATTACTCGATTAATCGATCGATTAAGTGCTAGATTAATCGATTACAAAAAGAATCGATAGCTGCAGCCCTAATGACTACCTAATTAGTTTACCTTCTTCAAATAAAATATGCATGCAATTACCAATAGTGGTAATTTGCTTATAGAAATAATAGAGGAGATTTGTTTTTTTATTATTCATTTTAGTAAACAGTCTAATACAATACTGTTCTCATTTCACATTTGTATTTATGAATATGAAAGATTAGTTTTTATTGAGATGTGGGATGTTGCACTCAAAAACATCTCAGGTTATGCATGTAATCATGGTTCCATGAGAAGAGGAACGAGACACTGCGTCCGAAGACACTTTGGGGAACACCTCCAGCATGAAGGCCGCTTCTTGGCCAGTCGATAAATGAGGAGTAGCATGATTTGGAACGCTTGAGCTGCTTCTTGATCACGATCAGCAGCTTCTGTGAACATAAAGCCCGCCTACTTTGATTTGATTGGTCATCTCAAATACTTTGACATATATTGATGAGAGGTGACAGACCAATGAGGCTTAGATGAGAAGACCTTGGTGCTGTGCAATATCATTGAAGCATCAAAATAGAGTTAATACTATATTAGGCAATTATTTCACAACATTTATTTAATACACCTCGGGAAACTACAGAGTGACCTCATAGTTGGCTACGGCCATGGTTAAAGCAGCAATGCATGCTGGGAACTGGCACAACTTTATTCAATGTAAAACTGTCTGTTCAGATAACAAAATTTTGGAAAGTTGGGACAACATTTGGAAAACATTTTGGACAAAAACTTGAGAATCTAACGTCACAAAAGCAACATGTTTAGTGCATTTCTTATTTAGCTCACTCAAGATAATAAACTGACTTTTCCTAGTAAATCTTTGTTCAACCTATTTGTACATTTGTAGAAGAACATTTTGCTGATACCTAATGTATTAAATCCAACTTGCAAAACCTACAAACAATGGGTAAAATTGTTGCCTCTGGTTTTAAGATGCAAACAATGTTCATGTATGAAGTTATCTTTGGAAATCAAACACGGAGATGAAAAACAAGGGTTGTAGCTGCTTACAGTGCTAAATGCTAAACATTATATAGTTGTCTGGACAATTATTATTATCTTTTTATTATATATATTTTTTAAAGACTACATGTAAAATTAAAATGACCATTATTATTATTATTATTATTATTATTATTATTTTAAGTTTTTAAGCAAATTAGTTAACTTAAATTGAGTGTGATAGGTTGACTTATTTTTTTTCCAAGTTGGCTCAACTGGAGCGATAGGTGACAATAAAGTATGTTCTATTGTATTCCATTCCAGTTCTGACCCTAATCTTAACCATAACCAATTTGTAAACTAGTAGAAATGGCTAGATATATTGTTAAGTTTATTTTCATAATCAAATTTCCATATTGGAGCCAATTTCTGCATCAGAGTGAAACATTAAAATGTCGCTTAATTATGAGAAATTTAAAATGAGAAAAATAAATAAAATAAATAACTAAATAAATAAGTGCAAGATTTAAAAAGACAATTATCAGAAACTAAGTTTGACGATGACAAACGATCTTTTGTCGATGTTGAATATCTTTATTAACTCTGTAAAGCCTGACATATGAAATAATAGTCAGAAATTGTTTGAAATTATAATAGCTGTAATAATGTAAAATAATAATAATAATGTAAACCAATGAGTTATTAATTATATAATTATATAACTGTTATAAATGTATAACAGTATAGCAGCATACTTACATAAAATGCATTTAAATATAAGTTTTCTATTTGGTTACTCAGGTAAACCTAAGTTGTTTCAGTCTAGTAAGTTTTCATCTTGAAATATTACTAAGAATATACAAGTTATTGTTGCATATACTTTATAAAAATCATTAAAGATTTCACAGCAAAAAAGACATGTTAACCAAGGTGGACATTTTTAAAGTGATATGCTAAAAAAGTATGAACTTTCAATCAGACGATCGAAGGCGTGTTGTAGTTTTTCAGCCAAAACACTATAAAACCACTAACAGTGCACAAAAATGTAAAATATACCACACCATTACCCTGTTTGTGATATGATGTAATTTTGAGAAACTTTCAAAACATTTCATGTGAAGACTTTTAGATATGCTTTGTTTGAACAGTTAGCCTAATGCTGTTCTACATTATTCAAGGATTTGTTAAAAATGATTCCAAACTCACCAGAATTGAACACTTTGGTGTTCCAGTACTGATAAATAAAGCAACAAATATCTTATACAATCTTTCCATACAGCCTGTAAAGTTCTTTATATGTGCTCTTTATCTTTTGATTTTGAATTTCTTCACAATATGTTTTTTTCAAAGCGTCTTTTGATTGTGGTTCAACACTGAAGTCTTATTGCTATGTATACAATAATTGGCTGTATGATAGACCGAGCATATTTTTCCTGTTCTGTTTCCAAGCAATTTTGCTTGGATTGACATTCTTGTATTGTTAGTTTTCTTTAAAGCAGGCAGTCATTGAATCTCAGTTTGTGGCTGGGACACTTCTTATGGATGGGTTGTTATTTTTAAACACAGCAAGAGAAATCAAAAAACGCATTGTGAGGTAATGGGAAAGAGATTAGCGAGCCAACTTGGTTCAATGTAATCGACATGATTTGTGAAGCTTGGTGGTTTTCTGTTGATTTCAGATGCAGAGATGCAGAAAACACTGCTCAAGTGCACATCAATAAAAACGCTGCAGCGTTGAATGATAAGATCAGATCATTAGGACCAGCACAAGAAACCTCATTACATTCATCAATTTACAGTGAAACGTTAAAGCTTGTTCTCATATTAGTGTGCGCTTGTGTGTGTCATGTACAGCTTTGGTTGATTCACCAGTGGGTGGTGGGCTGTGAATTTCAATGCAAGCCCATAATGCACAGTTGGCTCATGACAGAAGACAATACGAAAAGACTGCCGGCATTGTGCGCTGTAGTTTCTTGTCTAGCTGACTGGAGCTAAATGAGTTGCCTAAAGCATCTGTACGTTGGATGCGGTGACAAAATGTAACCACTGAGCTGGTTGTCATAATTACTGTCTCTCTTAGTACTGCGAGTTCTTTGCTGCCCATCTGACAGTATCTCATAACCCATATTTAATCTTCCTGGAAATGGCCCATTCAGGTGGGCCCCAGGGGCCAGAGTTTACTCCAGTTCTTTAAGCTCTCAGTGCCGTCTCAATGGAGGTGTGCCACTGACATGTAAAATATTATTTTCTTCATACTGCACACCTCAGAAGATGACAACACTGTCATTCTGACTATGTGTTGATGAATGCTGCATGTTAAGTTACACCTTTTGTTCCCAGACAGCTTTTATTTTTTTTATTTTTTTTGCTCAACCCCTATATGTGCCATAATGAGGTCTCAGGAAAACGTCAGAGATAGCCGTAAAGTAATTTGTTTTGATACGGAAGATTTCTCACTCTCTCGTCACTTACTTCTTGCCCGGTGGTGTCTTTATAACAAAATCCAAATAGTCTTTTTCCAAGTGATAGATGATAGAAAAAGTAGCCTGAATAATTGTTGCATTTTATGCCAATTAACGTCCGCTGTAAAACAAAAAAATAAACAGGTGTCTGTGGAGTTCTGCAGAATGAGCTGTTTTATTAGAACAATAAAACTGCATGGAAAGTATCTAATTTGACTTTTTTTATTTATTTTTTATTTTATGATTAAAGCAGAATCTGAATTGCCACATTACAGAATTCTCAAGCAATATCACAAGTGCAAGGTGTTGTTCTGCAGTAATCATATTATACTATACTACAATTATATAATCCAGATAATCATAGGATACTTTACTCTATATAGTATACTGTACTTCATCCAGACCATCTAATATACATTTTATCGTAGCTTCCAGTCTACTGGAGTGTAATTAGCTGTGCAGTGTGACCAGTGCTATTAACACCTGGGTTTAAATAGTCTCTTTGATACAAGCATTGGATAAAATAGTGGAGAATGTTTGTTAACTTCAGGGACAATAAATGTGTATGTTCACAATTTGGGGTTAAATGTCCTTAAATGGGTCTTGTGATATCAGTAACCCCTGACTTCTTAGGGCCCTATTATTATTTTCTTTTTTGGCAAACATTCCATTTTATTGATTTTTTCTAAAATTTCATATTTTACTTTTACATTTTTTTTCTGAATTCCGTTTAATGATTTAATTAAATGTTAACAATCAAAAAGCATGTCTAATCAATTCATACAATTCAAACAACTCCAACAGTTTATTTTAACAATAAAAGAGATTCAATCTGTTTTATTTTACAGAAGTAAAAAAAAAAAAAAAAAATCTGGATTCTATGTTTTATGTTTTAATACTAATTTATCGAACCAAATACAAAAACGCTGTTAATCAAATGAAAATGCACTAATTTATTTAAAAAACAGAAAATGCATTGATAAATAAAAAAATGGATGATAAAATCGTTATTGTGTGATATTCTTACATTTAATTGATGATGATGATGATGATGATGATGATGATGATGATTACTTTTACATTTTGCAACAATAGTACATTTTTGTAATAATTTGTTCAAGTTCAACCAAACATTTATTTTGACCTTTGAGTTTCTTTGTGTCTCTGACATATTGTATTTGGCTCTGGAGATGAAGTTGATGAGGAGTGCCTGCCACCATATTGCTATTCCCATACATTCTATTGAATCAATAGGAAATCATCTGATTTTAATGAGAAAACGATACCTAACCAGGCATCGTTTTTATATCTAGAATCTCCCTGTACATTCTTAAAATGCACACATAAAGGCATGTAAATTGTTATTGTTTAAAGTTGGGAATTTCCCCTGCTTATTAAAAAGTTACATTCATATTCATTACATGAATAACCTAATCGGAGTGACGAGACACCTCAACATACTGTAAGTGCTGATTCTGAAATCTGAATACAGATTCATGCTTTTTAAGGTATGCGCATAGTACCAGTAAATTTGCCTTGTACATGTGGTTATATAATTAGGTTGTGTTGTATAGTATTGCTTTATTTTAATTTATTTTTGTATGCATTAACTGTAAATGATTCAACAATGATTTAGTTAACATGTTTTTTTTTTTTGTTTTTTTTAAACAGTAAAGATAACGACTCTAGTGGCCTTATGTCTCACACAGGACAAAGAGGATTAAGTTAGTAAAAGATTAAGTAAATTAAAGATAACGACTGAAATGATGGCTAAATGAACATCTGATTAAAAATTATATAAATGTAATGTTTAATTCCTGTGCAAACTGTCATGCTAGTAAAAAGCCATATATAATGGCCTACTGCAATATAATATATATATATATATATATATATATATATATATATATATATATATATATATATTATATTATATTTGAATCAAGTTATGTTGATAATCCCAGATATGTGTTCATGTTTAATATTTCCTGCACAAAATAAATATATTTTGTGGTAGATAAAGCGTGTCATCAGTGTGCATCTTAATGATTTCAGTATAGATTTATCGCTGTAATGAATCATCAGAATCAGTCAGGTCCATTTGCAACAGGTTTATTTATCGAGTAGTCGACAGGAAAAGGTCAGGCATGGGCAGAATGGACAGAGCAGGGCAGGCAAAGACGAGGTGATAATCCAGGCAAGGGTTCAGAGGCAGGCAGCAAGCAAAACAGAATCCAGATACAAGGCAGAGGGTCAATAGGCAGGCAACAAGAAGATCAGATCAGATGGGGTCAAACACAGGTAGGCAGAAACACGGGAGAAATGTTCACAACAGCAAAACAAGACTTCGCACTGGTTGTAATGTGAGCGTGGTTTTTATGTGTGTATGGAACGAGATGCAGGTGCGTGAGTGATCAGTGATGGCAGGTGGATGCGGGATTAGTCCAGGAATGATGTACTATGGGAGATGCAGTTCGTAAGGGAAAGTCAGTATTCGGGTGACGGCGCCCTGTGGCGGCCAGAGAGGGAGGTCATGGAGTCGGTGATCGTGACAATCGCTTATCCTGCCCAAAAAGACCATAAACATTACAGATAACATCTGAAGTAACAATTTATTTACATGCATATATAGTAAAATTATATATAATTTACAGTTAACTTGTAAGCTGCAAATTGGGTGATTTCTAGTTTTCTAGTCAAAGTTTTGGCCGTCAGTCAATACGATGTCCTCTGTCGGCAGGGAATAGTCAAGTCAAGTCACCTTTATTTGTAGCGCTTTATAAAATACAGATTGTTCCAAAGCAGCTTCACAGAAATAAACAGGAAAATAACAATCGATGATGCAAACGTCATCAAATATGCAACAAACTCTAAACTCAAACTCTTCTGCTGTAATGCAGCTCTAAAGAAGACAATAGTGTCATTATCAAGCTCAAGTCAGTTTAGTGTTGATTCAGTTGGCACTTTGTAAAGTTCATCAATTATGAGTTCAGTTCAGCTAAGCAAGTCTACATATGTCACTTGTGTCATTAAACAGCTAGATTCAATTCAGTAGCTGTGTTTACATGGATGCTAATAATCCATTTGTAATCGGACAAGTAGAATAGGGAAAAAAAGTGACAAATAACTATATCAATCGGAATTAATTTCATTTGGATTGTAAGCGGTGGTTTAAACCTTTTCTCATCCGTTTGATAGGACATGTACCATGATCTAGAAATGGTGCAATGACGTAAATCAAAAATTCTCATTCTATTCATCATCTGTGAAGTGCTGCAGGAGACTGTCGTCCCAGCAGTCCTTGCTTTGGACTCTCCTTCACAGACTAGGAATGTCCCAAGCCGAACTCAACAATTGGTATCGGGCCTGGCCTGATTAAGCATTTTTTTAACTGATTGGTTTTGATTATTGTAAGCCCGATCCTTATTTTACTCCAGCTGTCTCGAAGGTGTCAGTATGCACCTTCATGTTGGTTTGCCAACCACCATTAAAAAGGAAAGGAAGAAACCCAAATGTGTGTGCGTGATGCACAAGAGCCAATGCGCTCTGGTCACACATGCACGTTCAAGCTTCCGTGTTTCACATGAGGCACACTTTTGTAACGAATCACTCGAAAGTCTTTTATGTTCTGGTTCTTTTAATCTGCCATCAGACTATCTCAGATGTTGTTACCATAACACGTATGGTATACTATAACTATGGGTTGTGTCTTTAGTTTAGTTTAGTTTTATTGATTTTTATAGCACATTTAATAACAGAGTCGACCAAATTGCTGTACAAAAGTAAAATAGAAACATAACAGAAGAAACAAAACTTTAAAATTGGCCAACAAAACAATTGACACATAGTAAATTATTATACAGCCCATAAGCCATTTTAAGCAACGATTTAAAAACCTGAAGAGAAGTGGCAGATCGTATATAAAAGGGCAAATTATTGCGAAATAATTTCTAATTATTGCCAAAAATGCAAGCTTTCAAGCGTGTCATTGGTACCACCGACAACAAAGTATTCGATGACCTTAAAGGCCTATTGGTCTGATGGTAGGATAGAAGATCAGAGAGGTAGGATAGTGCCAAGCCTACTAGGGACTTGTACACAAGCAATAAATCCTTAAACTGAATTTTAAACTCAATAGGAAGCCAATGCAAACTAATCAAAACAGAAGTAATACTTTACCTTTTTCTACTCCCCGTTAAAAGTCTGGCCGCAGCATTTTGGACTAGCTTAAGGTGAGATAAACAAGATCAACCAATCCCTAAATACAATGACTTACAGTAGTCCAGTCTTGTTGAAATAAATGTATGCATGATGGTTTCCAGATCCCTATGAGGGAAAAATATTTTATTTTACCAATCAGCCTGAGCTGAAAAAAATGCTTATTTTGCTCTTGGCTAAATGAAGAAGATAGAGGGAAAATAAACCAGTGCCTAATACAGAACCCTGCAGTACACCACATCTGCATGCAGCAGAGAACGAAGAAGTAGTTTTCAATGGCTAAAGAAAAAGATTTCTCCTGAAGGTAGGATAAGAACCAATTTAAGGCTCCTGCCTTAATACCAAAATACTGCTCTAAAGGTTTCAGTAAAATAGAATGATTGATAGTGTCAAAAGCCAAGCTTAGATTCTGAGTCGACAGCTACAGATTGTTTAACACTTTTAAAAGAGCAGATTCTGTACTAAACTGAGCTCTGAAGATAAAGTAAGCTAAGGTAATGAATCTTGATATGGACTTGACTGACAGACTGGCATTCTGACACAAAGAGTATCTTTTAATTAGAATTTCCTTTTTACATTTGAGAAAGTCTACACGGCCCCGTTTACATTGGATAGATTTGTTTTAATACTCTATTTGCATTAATAATAGGTATGCAGAAAATCCACTATGCAAAAAAAAAAAAAAATATATATATATACGCTGGATTGATTTTAATAACTTAAATGTACTTGAAGTGTGCAGCACCAAGCACTAGGAAAATACAAGTATCGGATCGGGACTATATCGGCAGATACTCAATTTTCAACGATTCGGATCGGGGGATTAATTTAATATAAATACTATGTTCAGATTCATTAAACGGTATTCGTCAATTATGAAACAAATTTGAATCCGCTATAAAGCAGCTCTTCAGAAAACATTGGTGTCATCATCCATCTCAGTTCAGTTTTCTTCCCATCCAAAAGCAATATACATCCCAATATACAATCCAGGTTGTGCAAGGAAGGATGGATGCACTGTGAACTTTGCATTTTCCCTTTATTAAAACGCAGGACACCCCTTATTGCCGCTCAAACACTTCCGGTGGCTTCAGGCAGCTTAGAATGAGCAAGATCAGTGGTTTCACCTCAGCTTTTATGAAATGCCCAAATCCAGAGGTTTGTGGGTGGGGGAGGTTGTTAAAAGAGCTGTCAGTTGAAATCTTCAAGGTCATTGTTTCTAGACTCATTTTGCAATTTCTTTATAATGCTACAGCATAATAAATAATATGATTTGGATTGATGTAAAAATGTGCAATTCATCACCAATTTAGCCAGTGTTGTTTTTATCTGCCCACCCCTCTATGTAGTAAATTAGTTTCTCACAGCATCCGTGTGTATGGAAGGAGCAATCTCTTTACCTCACGCTGTGCGTGTTCTCAGGTTCATTCTCACCTAGCACACACTCCGGAGGCTTATCGGATGTGAGGACTGCATGGTTGAGCAGCAGTAACAAGTGCAGACTTCCCATTCTAGCACGCTACACAGAGCGCCTGAATGGAAGCAGATGTGATTGACCACAGCGCATCCAATTAGTTTACGGTTGGATCTCTGTCACCTGTTAGGATGAGATACTGCGGAAGTCTGCATCAGTATATTTGTGGATGGGCTGATTTGACATCAGAAAAAATGAATTTGATCTTTCGCATCAGCGGAATGGAAAGATATTTTTGAAGCAGGCCGAGGTGAATGAATAATTTATGATTTACACTGGTAATGCATTAAAATGTTTGACTCTAACAAAATCCTTCTAGGTGTAATATGCAGATAAAATACAGCATATCTTAATGTGCATGCTGTAATATGTATCAACAGGCTCTTAAATCTTTGAACATGTTTAAACAAGAGCTGGACCCAATTGTGATTAAAAGATAATTAAAACAAAATAAAGAGACAACTTTCATGCTTCAATAAAAAAAAAGGAACAAAAATAGAAGAAAAAAAGAAAAAAGAAATGTTCTCAGACTACCAGTGAAGTCATGTGGATTAGGGCCAAAGTCAAAGTGATGCATGAAATGTATTCTGACAACAGTGCCAACGAATTAAAACAGTATTTCTTTAACCATAAACAAACATGTCATTCCAATATGCTGAAATATGGATAAATATTAAAGGGAGTCATTGAACCAAGCTTAATTTGAACTGTAAATTTGATTACAGTGCAGTAAGGCGTTTAATATGTTTTACAGTAGATATGTTGCAGGCGTTTGAATAGATGTCTAGCTCTAGTGTCAGGATGAACCTTTTTAAAGCAGTGCTCTGATATATAAAAGCTTATCCCGCTATCTCATACAAATGGAAATATATAAAGCACAGAGTGCAAGCAGACAAAGGTGATTTTAATAACTCACACTGCAAATATGTGCAGTAACATTATGAAGTATATGACATGACGAGGATTTCAAGTGTTCTGCAGTGTGCTGACACAAGCACTGATGTGTAATTAAACTTTGAAGCAACTAATGAAGACAGATGTAACCAGCAGAAGCTCGTGGTAGGTTTTATTTAGGGCTTGGTTTATTATATTAAGGCTGGAAAGATCATCTTTATTCAGATCAGAACATTTGGCAAAAAGATGTAAGGATTGCATATTTTACAGTTCATGCATGGCTGCTTATTTAACTAATATAATGTTAATGTCAGCCTTCTGAAACTACTCAAATCTGCTTTGTACCTTAAAGTACAGTATGCACAATAATACAGGTCTAAAAACTAGCCAACTAAAGATAATCTAAACTGGTAGTGAGCCATTCGCTTATACAACATATAGAAAAAGCACTGAGTGCAATCTCACAACCAGCGGAATAAACATGACTAAAGTAATGCTTTAAAATAGGGCTGCATGGTTATTCGAAATAAAACCGTAATTATGATATTGTTTTTCATACTGCATACCCAGACAGCAACATAGTGTAGGCCTAGATCCGGCCCACATCTGGTACACGTGGATCACACACGGCCCAGATGTGGGCCGACACTATGTTGCTGTCTGGGTAGGCTGTGATTTAATTAAATAAATATTTGTTTATTTATGTTTTCAATGTCTTGGAGTGCCTCGGTTCAACCATATACACAAACTTATGAGAAGTTGTAATGAAAAATGAGAAACACTTAAATTGGCTGTTGTCTACAAAAGAGAAGTGTTAAAGGGTTAAATTATGTCAATAATTACTCACCCTCATCTAGTTCCAAACCCGTAAGACCTTTGTTCATCTTTGGAACACAAATTAAGATATTTTTGATGAAATCCGAGGGCTTTCTGACCCTCTTATAGACAGCAACGTTCACTTTCAAGGCCCAGAAAGGTTGTAAAGACATCATTAAAGTAGTCCATGTGGCTACAGTGGTTCAACCTTAATGTTAATGTTGAAGCGACGAGAATACTTGTTGTGCACAAATAAATAAATAAATAAATAATTTTATTCAACAAACACTGTTCACGTGAGCAGGTGAATTTTTTTTACGTGTTTTAGGTGAACTAACCCTTTAAGGGCTCCCTTCGGTTTTCCTCCAAAGCTTGACGATTTAATGTAAAAAATTTGGAATATGGAGCTACATTGGTAGGCCATGGAAAATGGCAAGGCAACATTTTTATTGCTTAAAAGTACCGAATCAATCAGTACAAATGTAAGTAAATCATCTCAACAAAAACCTACTTAGACTAATCAGTAATGGAAAGACTAATTGCTCTTCATGGGAACAGTGCCAGTCACAACAAGAAGAGAGGAGGGAGAGCTGTTCAACAAGAGTGAAGCACTAAGGCATGTTTAATAGGTGTGCACAAAGCATAATGCCCAATTATGAATGTGTTGTAATGACTGATGACCATACACAATTAAAATGACGTTAACTTTGATTCGTCTATTGGAAATGCACTGCTTTAGTGCACAGTGTAATACAATAGTAAATTGTTTTCCAACACAATAAAAAAAATTAAACACTGAAACACATGCATCATTTATTTAGGCTATTGTTGGCAGATTTCACCCAGTGCAACATGTTCCTGGATCAAAGAACATTCCAATCAACCAATCAGTTTTGAGGGACAAATTTACAGTTTGTGTAAAGTTTAGGTTTACAACCAGGTTTAGCTGCTTCTACATTAGTATTATTCACCTATAGTTACCCTCTGATTTTAGGGATCATTTATGGATGGAGTTAGGTTTAGGCATAGGGATATGGATATTGTTAGGATTACATTTTTGGACAGGAATTTTGATTCCAGGAAATTCTATTTTGAATTTAACATGTTACGTCCTGGGGACGTATTATTGTAAGAAGTGTTTTTGATATGCTTTTTAATTTGTTAAATATTGTTGTTTTTGTTATGTGCTCTGTTTTGTCTCTTCCTCACTCTGCTTGCCTTGCAGATAATTAGCCACACCTGATGGAGTGTTAGGCGTTTGAACACTTTCTCGAGTGTTTTCACATGATCTGTCCAATTATCCGAATATACCACAATATCATCCAGATATACCTCACAGTTAGTTACATCTGACAGTACTTGATGCATCATACGCTGGAACGTGGCGGGTGCGTTTCGCATCCCAAAAGCTAGAACCTGATATTGTAGGAAGCTGTCAGGTATGACAAACGCTGAAATCTCAGAAGCACGTTGGCTGAGTGGCACTTGCCAATAACCTTTTAGCAGATCTAGTTTTGTGACAAACTTTGCTAATCCAACTCTATCTACACAATCTTCCATCCTTGGAAGGGGGAAAGAGTCAGGTTTTGTTACGTTGTTGACCTTCCGATAATCAGTGCAAAAGAGAAAGGTGTTGTCAGGTTTTGGGACAAGTAAACAGGGGGAGCTCCAGAGACTCTGACTGGGCACGGCCAGCCCATAGCGCAGCATATACAGTACTCAATCTCTGTCTGCATGATCTCACGTTTTCTTGGATTTGCTCTGTAAGGATGTTGTTTTATAGGAACAGCATCACCAACATCAATGTCATGAATAAACACAGTAGTCCTACCTGGCGCGTCATTAAACAAGGTAGGGTAGGTACACAGTAATTCAATTAAGCCACAAGATTGTTCCTTAGTCAGATGAGAAAGAAAGTGTGGGAGATCTTTCATTATAGCAGAACTATTTAACCGCGTAGAGGAAATTGGTACACCTCTACACATTAATCCATCTTCCTCTAAGGAGTAATTCGCTATTACACCTACTGCGGCAACAGAGGACGCCAGAGGGTGATCCGCAGTTTGGTCTACTGTCAATTCACAATGAGGCCTGTTTACATAGGCCTTAAGCCTGTTTGCATGACAAACACAGCTTTTACACTTGCGGTCAGGAGTGGCAATCAGAAAGTTTCTCTCATTTAACTTTCTTTCAACCAGGTATGGACCAGAGAAATGTGCATGTAAAATAGAACCAGGCGTTGGAAGTAGCACCATGACTGAATCACCAGGACTAAAATCTCTTCTCACAGACTTTTTGTCAAAATAAGCCTTCATCTTAGTCTGTGCTGTAGACAGATGAAGTTTTGCGAGAGTTTGGGCATTGTGGAGTTTCTCACGAATAGAAGTGACATAGTCATCAACAGGCAAGGCTTTGGAACTCGGACTTAGCAGCTGTTCACTTAACAGTTTTAGAGGGCCACGAACTGTGTGGCCAAACACCAGCTCAGCAGGGCTAAAGCCAAGGGACTCCTGTACAGATTCTCTTAATGCAAACATTAGAAAAGGAAGACCCTCAACCCAGTCTTTTCCAGTCTCCACACAATATCGTCATAGCATTGTTTTAAGGGTTTGGTGGAACCGCTCTAGTGCACCTTGGGACTCAGGGTGATATGCTGTAGAAGTTTGGTGGCATATACTAAGGGTTTCTAGCGCTTGTTTAAAAACCCTGGAAGTGAAGTTTGACCCTTGGTCTCTCTGAATTACTTTTGGCAATCCAAAAGTAGAACAAAACTTGAGTAGTTCTTTTATCACAACCTTTGCTTTTAGCGTGCGTAACGGAACAGCCTCTGGGAAGCGAGTCGCAGCACACATAATGGTCAGAATGTATTGGTGTCCTGACTTAGCTTTGGGTAATGGTCCAACACAGTCAACAATTAAGCGATCAAATGGGTCACTTACAACTGGTATAGGATAGAGAGGTGCAGGAGGGATCTTCTGGTTGGGTTTTCCTGCCAGCTGACAAGTATGACACGACTTACAAAATCTGGACACTGCTGACTTAAGACCAGGCCAAACAAAAAAAAAAAACTAGTAATGCGATGGTAAGCTTTTGTTATACTGACATGTCCAGACAAAGCATTTTCATGGGCAAGTTTTAAGACCTGCTGCCGATAACCAATAGGCAAAACAATCTGCTGCACTTCCTGCCAGCCTAAGTCTTCTTGCTGGGGTTTCCACCTACGCATTAACAATCCACGTTCCCAGAAGAAAACCTCACCCGATTTAGGCACCTTGGTAGCACCATCTGCAGCTGCTCTACACTTGGCTAAGGAAGGGTCTGCTTTTTGTGCTGTAGCTAAGTATTCTCTACCTGCCTTTAGAGGAACTTCAGAGGTTAATTGTTCGTTGAAAGTTATGTCACGATCAGGGTCTGGAATAACAGACAAAACACACTCCACAGAGTCAGGCTCATTAATCAAAAAAGAGTTTGAGATATCCACGATTTCTTCGACTGAGCACGGGTAACTGCACAGGCAGGAACAACGGATGGGAAATTCTCGGCCAGATCAGATTTCTGTATAGCACTAGGTTTATATGACACAACTGGTCTAGGAAAGATTGTGCCACCCGCAAGGTCATTCCCCAGAATCAGATCAACGCCCTCAACAGGCAACTGTGGGCGCACTGCTAAACTGACTACACTACTGACAATGCTAGACCTTAGATACGCAGTATGAAGTGGCACATTCACACAGTGCATTTCAATTCCACGAATCAGCACGTCATTACCCGTAAAAGAGTCAACAGAAAAAGGCAATATACCCTCAGAAATAAAGGATTGAGCAGCACCGTTGTCACGTAAGATTGTTACAGTTTTAAAACCAGAATCAGGAGATAGGGAGACTGTGCCTTCAAATAAGAAAGGGTGATAACTCTCTCCACTAAGAGAGCTGACATTACGCATGGTTTGCACGAGTGCTACGTTGTTGGGTTTGGAAACCGCACTCTTCTGTTTCCAAGCCATACAGTCCGCAATCAAATGGTTTGGATCAAGGCAGAAAAAAAAAAAAAAACTTGTCTATTATCACTGTTTGTAAGCTTATGCGCAAATTTAGATGCGGTTTCACTTTTAAATTAATTTACTGCATGCGGTGCTGCTGAGCTTTCCACATTCACAAATGGAGACCTGGCAGATGTGTGGGCTGAGAACACATTTCTGTGTGTCAGCACAAACTCATCTGCCAAGACCGCAGCATTAGCCAATGAAACCACTTTTTGTTCATTTAGGTGCATTACGATATTTGTCGGAAGACAATGTTTAAATTCTTCCAGCAAGATTAATTCCTGTAAATCTTCTAAGGATGTAACCTTGCTAGAAAAACACCACTTGTCAAAAATAACTCTCTTTTCTCTAACAAACTCAACATATGTTTGTTTGACTGTTTTCGAATGACCACGAAATTTCTGTCGGTAGGCCTCAGGGACCAGTTCGTACGCTCGCAGTACTGCAGCCTTAACAATATCATAGTCAAGAGAGCTTTCAATTGGCAGAGCCTAACAAACTTCTTGAGCTTTTCCGGTTAGACTACACTGGAGTAATAAAGCTCACATATCTTTTGGCCACCTCAATTTACTAGCGACTCGCTCAAATGCGACAAAGTACGAATCGACTTCCGTCTCTCTGAATGGAGGTACAAGTCTTATATACTTACTGACATTGAAATAATCACTAGGGGGTGCATGAGAAAAATCCTCTGTGACGATACTACCACTAGTCGTTAAAAGCAAAGGTTGTGATAAAATAACTACTCAAGTTTTGTTCTACTTTTGGATTGCCAAAAGTAATTCAGAGTGACTAAGGGTCAAACTTCACTTCCAGGGTTTTTAAACAAGCGCTAGAAACCCTTAGTATATGCCACCAAACTTCTACAGCATATCACCCTGAGTCCCAAGGTGCACTAGAGCGGTTCCACCAAACCCTTAAAACAATGCTACGACGATATTGTCTGGAGACTGGAAAAGACTGGGTTGGGGGTCTTCCTTTTCTAATGTTTGCAGTAAGAGAATCTGTACAGGAGTCCCTTGGCTTTAGCCCTGCTGAGCTGGTGTTTGGCCACACAGTTCGTGGCCTTCTAAAACTGTTAAGTGAACAGCTGCTAAGTCTGAGTTCCAAAGCCTTGCCTGTTGATGACTATGTGTAACGTTTCAATGAAGACAGAAGATGCAAATGCAAGAACTCAGGTTTATTGAATGAACACGTAGAAGGAGTATCAATCACACAGTCCAATAATCCCTGGTAGCGCAGGGGGCAGATGGGCAACCCGAATCCCTTGGCGTGATGAGATGAGACGAGATCCTTTTGATGAGGCAGGCTGACAGGAACACAAACACGAACCCGTGATGTGATGAGACGAGACAGGATCCTTGGAAGATGACAGGCAGACAGAACTCAACACGAACTCCAAAATGGGAACCAGGAACACCAATGAAGACCACACTGCACAGGGATAAATCCCACAACGATCTGACAAACACAGGACGAAAGACCATGAGCTTAAATAGAGATCGCTGATCAGAATCAGCTGGCGCTGATGACAATCAGATCAGCGACCACGCCCACACACACACACACACACAAACACATCGCGAGAAAGAGTCAGTGAATTCATGAACCGTGACATTACCCCTCCCCCTAGGAGTGCCCCCTGGCGCTCCCAGGAGGACCTACCTGTTGATTGTAATCATCAATAAGGGAGTGATCCAGAATGTCTCTTGCAGGAACCCAACTTCTCTCCTCCGGACCATAACCCTCCCAGTCCACCAGATACTGAAATCCGCGTCCCCTCCGTCTCGAGTCCAGAATACGATTTACCGAATACGTAGGTTCCCCATCTACGAGTCGCGGCGGTGGGGGAACCGGGGCTGGCGGATTAAGATGAGAACAAAAAACGGGCTTTAATTTGGAGACATGAAAGGCGGGATGAATTCTCCTGTACGCTGGAGGAAGTTTGAGGCGGACTGTCACCAGACTAATGATCTTGGTGACAGTGAATGGGCCAATGAATTTGGGAGCAAGTTTATTAGACATGGAGCGGAGCGGAATGTTTCTTGTAGAAAGCCACACTTTTTGACCCACGACGTATACGGGAGGCCTTGACCGGTGGCGATCGGCCTTAGCCTTGGTGCGTGCTCCCACCTGGAGCAGAGTCTCGCAGGCTCTGGTCCATGTGCGATAGCACCTCTGGATGAAGGCGTGAGCGGAGGGGACCGCGACTTCGGATTCCAGGCTAGAAAAAACTGGTGGCTGGTACCCTAAGCTACACTGAAATGGAGATAGGCCCGTAGATGACACTGGTAACGAGTTATGGGCGTACTCCACCAATGAAAGTTGCTGACTCCAGGATGAAGGATTCTTGGAAACCAAACATCGTAACACTCTCTCAAGATCTTGGTTGGCCCTCTCGGTTTGCCCATTGCTTTTGGGGATGGTAACCCGAAGATAGACTGACAGTCGCTCCCAGTAATCTACAAAACTCCTGCCAAAATTTGGACACAAATTGGGAACCCCTGTCAGAAACCACGTCTGTCGGGAAGCCATGTAACCGGAAGACGTGATCTATGACAGCCACCGCTGTCTCCTTGGCAGAAGGTAAATGGGCAAGGGAATAAAATGAGCCGCCTTCGAGAACCGGTCCACTACGGTCAAAACGACCGTCTTACCCTGGGAGGGTGGGAGGGCGGTTATAAAATCTAGCGCTATATGGGACCAGGGTCTCGAAGGGACAGACAGCGGTTGGAATAACCCATCTGGGGGTCGATTGGAAGTCTTAACAGTGGCACAAACCGAGCAAGCCAAAACAAAACTCTGAATGTCGCGAGCCATTAATGGCCACCAGAATCGTTGCTTGACCAAAAAACTGGTGCGATTTACCCCTGGATGACATGCTACGCTGGAACAATGACCCCATCGAATAACGTCGGACCGAACCCCCTCTGGCACAAACAAACGACTCGGTGGGCAACCGGGCGGAGGCGTTACCCCTTCTAAGGCCGTCTTGACCTTCGATTCGACCTCCCATGTGAGTGTGGAGATAACTATCTTCTCGGGCAAAATGCACTCGGGAGTAACCGGGCGTTCGGATGGATCAAAAATACGAGATAAAGAATCGGGTTTGATGTTTTTGGACCCCGGGCGGTACGAGAGTGAAAAATCAAAGCGACCGAAAAAAAGTGCCCATCGAGCCTGCCTGGAGTTGAGTCTTTTGGCAGATCTAATATATTCCAGGTTCTTATGATCAGTCCAAACGATAAAAGGTACCCCCGACCCTTCTAACCAATGACGCCACTCCTCCAGCGCTAACTTGACTGCCAACAACTCTGTTACCAATGTCATAGTTACGTTCGGCAGGCGATAAACGATGGGACAAAAACGCGCAAGGATGCATCTTGTCATCTGTGGAAGAACGCTGGGATAGAACTGCACCTATTCCCACCTCTGACGCGTCGACGTCCACCACGAACTGACGTGATGGATCAGGGGCAATCAGAATGGGAGCTGAACTGAAGCGGCTCTTGAGGTTAGCGAATACAGCCTCGGCTGTATCGGACCACCTGAACGTCGTTCTGGGGGAGGTCAAGGCAGTCAGAGGTGCGGCTAGTTGGCTGAAGTTGCGAATAAAACGCCGATAGAAATTGGCAAACCCCAGAAACCTCTGTAGGGCCTTACGGGAATCTGGACTTGGCCAATCCATCACAGCCTTAACCTTGTCAGGGTCCATGCGCACTCCCTCAGATGAGATGATGTAACCTAAGAAAGGAACAGACTGTGCATGAAAAGCGCATTTCTCCGCCTTGACAAAAAGCCCATTCTCTAGCAACCTCTGAAGCACTCGTCTGACGTGCTGAACGTGTTCCTGGAGAGAAGAAGAAAATATCAATATGTCATCCAGGTAAACATATATGAACTGGTCAACCATATCTCTCAGCATGTCATTGACGAGTGCCTGGAAAACCACTGGGGAGTTGGACAGCCCAAAGGGCATGACCAAATATTCAAAATGGCCCCTGGGGGTATTAAATGCGGTTTTCCATTCATCCCCCTTCCTGATGCGAACCAAATGATATGCATTGTGTAAGTCCAATTTTGTGAATACAGAGGCTCCCTGCAACCGCTCGAAGGCTGAAGACATCAACGGCAAAGGGTAAGTATTCTTTACCGTGATGTTGTTCAACCCTCGGTAATCAATACACGGTCGCAGAGATCCGTCCTTCTTACCAACAAAAAAGAACCCCGCCCCCGCCGGAGAAGAGGAATGACGAATGAACTCGGAAGCTAGAGAATCAGAAATGTATTTCTCCATGGCCTCCCTCTCCGGAACTGAAAGAGAGTATAACTTGCCTTTAGGCGGAGACGTACCTGGCATAAGATCTATAGCACAGTCATAGGGACGATGCGGAGGAAGAGAAGCAGCCCGAGACTTATTGAACACTTCCTTCAGGTCGAGGTACTCCGCGGGCATGTTAGACAAATTCACCGACTCCTCCTGCAAAACAGAACTGGACACCCGAAGAACAGGCAGACACTAAACAAGACGCATAACACTTAGTGCTCCAAGCAGACACAGAATTGTGACCCCAGTCAACCCTGGGATTGTGCTGGGTGAGCCAGGGATGACCGAGGACCACCGGAGTATGAGGAGAGTCAAGGAGTAGGAATGAGAGTTCTTCTGTGTGGTTGCCGGAGGTTATGAGTGTCAGATAATCAGTAGTGAATGTAATGACTGGCAGTCCTTGTCCGTTGAGTGCGTTGACAGAAATCGGGTTTGTGAGTGGTATGATGGGAATTTGCAGCTTACGTGCCAAAGATAAGTCCATAAAATTCCCCTCGGCCTCAGAATCCAGGAGTGCATGACAGTTGTAGAATCGGGTTGCCCATTGCAGTCTCACCGGGAGGAGAGTGGAGGAGGTCTTGCTGGTGGAGATCCCGCCCGACAGTAGCCTCCTGCTTACTGCCGAGCTCGCTCTTTTACGGGGCAGGTGTTGATGAAATGGCCAGTTCCTCCACAATAAAGGCACAACCCCTGGGATCTCCGTCGTTCTCTCTCCTCCCGGGAGAGCCGAGCTCTACCCACCTGCATGGGCTCGTGATCGAAGGTTGGGCTGACCGTATCCCCGCCACTGGCCCGAGGGGCTGCGAAGGTCTCCGGAACCAGGGTCCTGCGGGCATGTTGTTTCACCCGCAGGGTCAGCTCGATCAGTCCATTAAGATCCTTCGGAAGATCCAAGGCGTAAATCTCCCCCTGGATACGGTCAGCCAGCCCATGCAGGAACATATCCCACTGCGCCTCCTCGTTCCAGTGACACTCCGCGGCGAGGGTGCGGAACTCGATCGAATAGTCGGTGACCGATTGGCTTCCCTGGCGAAGATCAGCTAGTTGACGTGCAGCTTCTCTTCCGGCCACCGCTCGATCGAACACCCTCTTCATCTCAGCCGCGAGTGACTGGAACGAGGAACAGCATGGATCTCGATTTTCCCACACCGCCGTTCCCCACTGAGCCGCACGTCCAGACAGTTGGGTAAGAACCAGAGCCACCTTGGCTTTTTCTGAAGCAAAAGTCTGGGGTTGCAGAGCAAAAAACATGGAACACTTGGTTAGAAATGCTCTACACAGTTGTGGCTCACCGTTGTACCTCTCTGGAGCAGGTAATCTCGGCTCAGGTGGATGGTTGGTCGGCGGGGGTGTGGGTGGAGTTGGCGGTGTGGGTGGCGCAGTGGGAGTCGCTAGTTCTTGAATCCGCTGGGTGAGCTCGGACACCTGCGCTACCAAGGCTTGTACAGCGCGTCCAGTCAGGGCTAAATTTTCCTCCTGCTGGTCCATCCTCGTAGCGCTTCTGGACAGGAACTCGGCCAGGTCTGGGGTTCTCGCTACATCCATGATGGTCAGATCGTTCTGTAACGTTTCAATGAAGACAGAAGATGCAAATGCAAGAACTCAGGTTTATTGAATGAACACGTAGAAGGAGTATCAATCACACAGTCCAATAATCCCTGGTAGCGCAGGGGGCAGATGGGCAACCCGAATCCCTTGGCGTGATGAGATGAGACGAGATCCTTTTGATGAGGCAGGCTGACAGGAACACAAACACGAACCCGTGATGTGATGAGACGAGACAGGATCCTTGGAAGATGACAGGCAGACAGAACTCAACACGAACTCCGAAACGGGAACCAGGAACACCAACGAAGACCACACTGCACAGGGATAAATCCCACAACGATCTGACAAACACAGGACGAAAGACCATGAGCTTAAATAGAGATCGCTGATCAGAATCAGCTGGCGCTGATGACAATCAGCGGCTGATCAGCGACCACGCCCACACACACACACACCCACAAACACATCGCGAGAAAGAGTCAGTGAATTCATGAACCGTGATACTATGTCACTTCTATTCGTGAGAAACTCCACAATGCCCAAACTCTCGCAAAACTTCATCTGTCTAAGATGAAGTCAAGGAAGACATCTTGATCTTCACAGACTAAGATGAAGGCTTATTTTGACAAAAAGTCTGTGAGAAGAGATTTTAGTCCTGGTGATTCAGTCATGGTGCTACTTCCAACGCCTGGTTCTATTTTACATGCAAAGTTCTCCGGTCCATACCTGGTTGAAAGAAAGTTAAATGAGAAAAACTTTCTGATTGCCACTCCTGACCGCAAGTGTAAAAGCTGTGTTTGTCATGTAAACAGGCTTAAGGCCTATGTAAACAGGCCTCATTGTGAATTGACAGTAGACCAAACTGCGGTTCACCCTCTGGCGCCCTCTGTTGCCGCAGTAGGTGTAATAGCGAATTACTCCTTAGAGGAAGATGGATTAATGTGTAGAGGTGTACCAATTTCCTCTACGCGGTTAAATAATTCTGCTATAATGAAAGATCTCCCACACTTTCTTTCTCATCTGACTAAGGAACAATCTTGTGGCTTAATTGAATTACTGTGTACCTACCCTACCTTGTTTAATGACGCGCCAGGTAGGACTACTGTGTGTATTCATGACATTGATGTTGGTGATGCTGTTCCTATAAAACAACATCCTTACAGAGCAAATCCAAGAAAACGTGAGATCATGCAGACAGAGATTGAGTACTGTATATGCTGCGCTATGGGCTGGCCGTGCCCAATTCAGAGTCCCTGGAGCTCCCCCTGTTTACTTGTCCCAAAACCTGACAACACCTTTCGCTTTTGCACTGATTATCGGAAGGTCAACAATGTAACAAAACCTGACTCTTTTCCCCTTCCAAGGATGGAAGATTGTGTAGATAGAGTTGGATTAGCAAAGTTTGTCACAAAACTAGATCTGCTAAAAGGTTATTGGCAAGTGCCACTCAGCCAACGTGCTTCTGAGATTTCAGCGTTTGTCACACCTGACAGCTTCCTACAATATCAGGTTCTAGCTTTTGGGATGCGAAACGCACCCGCCACGTTCCAGCGTATGATGCATCAAGTACTGTCAGATGTAATTAACTGTGAGGTATATCTGGATGATATTGTGGTTTATTCGGATAATTGGACAGATCATGTGAAAACACTCGAGAAAGTGTTCAAACGCCTAACTGCTGCTTCCTTGACTCTAAATCTTGCCAAATGTGAGTTTGCAAAAGGAGTTGTTACACACTTGGGTAAACAAGTAGGTCAGGGAATGGTTAAACCTGTTGATGCTAAAATTGCAGCCATTCTTGAGTTCCCTGTACCCTGTAATAAACGAGAGTTGAGACGCTTCCTAGGAATGAGTGGATCCTATCGAGGTTTCTGTCCCAATTTCTCTGCCCTAGTCTCTCCTCTTACAGACCTCCTTAGTACAAACCGAAGATTCTTATGGAGCAATGACTTTCAACTTGCCTTTGATGCTGCCAAAGATCTCCTTTGTCATGATCCTGTTCTGTCAGCTCCAAATTTCAAAATGCCTTTCAGTCTGCAAGTGGATGCAAGTGCTAAAGGAGCGGGTGCAGTTTTGCTACAAGAGGATGAGTGTCATATTGAACATCCTGTCTCCTTCTAAGAAGTTCTCCAAGACCCAGCAAAACTATAGTGTAATCAAAAAGGAAGCTTTGTCACTGTTGCTGGCTCTTCAGCATTTTGATGTATACTTGGGAAGTAGCTCTAATCCTATTATTGTGTACACTGATCATAACCCTTTGGTATTCCTTTCCCGTATGTCAGGTTCCAACCAGCGATTGTTACGGTGGTCTCTCACTGTCCAAGAGTATGATCTGGACATTCGACATAAGAAGGGTACTGAAAATGTTATGGCCGATGCTCTCTCTAGAATTTAAAGGGATGCCGTCTTCTTTGAACATTGTGCCATTTATAAATAGGGAAAATGGTAAGGGTGTACATATTTGATTACAAACCCTAGTTTGTATTCTTGGTGGGGGAGGTGTTACATCCTGGGGACGTATTATTGTATGAAGTGTTTTTGATATGCGTTTTACTTTGTTCAATATTGTTGTTTTTGTTATGTGCTCTGTTTTGTCTCTTCCTCACTCTGCTTGCCTTGCAGATAATTAGCCACACCTGATACTCGTAAGGAGTGTTACACAGCTACGCTATAAGAGAACACTCTGAACACTGCTTTTGGAGGTTCACTTCTCCCCTGCTCCAGACTTGTGTGTGGTAGTGACTGAGTGCAAATCTGGTGTGTGGTAGTGACTGAGTGCAAAACTGGTGTAAAACTGGTGTGTGGTAGTGACTGAGTGCAAAACTGGTGTGTGTGTGTGTCCTGGTGTGTTGCAATTCATCTTTTGTGTGTGTCAAAACAGCATTTCAGCTTGGTTATCAGATAGTGATTTTATTTTTATTTTTTTTACTTTGTTTCGGTATTAAAAGGTATTGTATTTATTATATATATTTATTTTACCGCTTGTGGAAAACAGTAGGGAGATTGAGTCACCTTTTTTTTTTGTAATAAGTTAATCCCTGTTTTTGGTTATTTAGGGAGTGGAGGGAAGCATTTGTTGTTTTTTTTTTTTTTTTTACCTCTGTAGGTCATTTAGTTCTCCTTCCAAATAGTAAGTTTCCTCTTTTGTTTGTTGTTTTGGTGACCTTCTCCTGAAGATTGAAACTTCTTCACAATAAACCTTTTTATGCTTGTATCAAGTTTTGGCTCACATTTCTGGGGCAGGGGACTGAAGAGAACCATCCACATTTAAGTTTTGATTTAATTTATTCCTGTTACGCTCTCCCAATCCTAGACGGGGAGAACTTGTAACAAGTGGGGGCTCGTCTGGGATCTGAACCCGGGACCTCTCGCAGCCGAAGCGAGACTCATACCCCTAGACTCAAGAATTCTGAATTCTGAATCAAAAATTTTTTTTTTTTTTTTTTTTTTCACTAATTTGTGGAGTGAATGACTGGTCAACACCTATTGGTGTACTGGTGTAACCTACATAATGTATCACTGAATGGAGCAATTCATGAATCAAGTAACAAATTTGAACATATTTTTGGTGAATGGAGTCAAATGATTTGAAACAATGGCTGAATCAAAAGTAACCTTTTTTAGTGCATATCTGACAGAACAATGCAAGACCGAGTCTACTTTTTGACATGTTAAGAACAAATTATTTCCCTTACAAGATTAAGCTTACTGTAGTTTTCAAACCATTTCCACAAAAATAAAAAATAAATCTATCATCATCTACTACTGACCCTCAAAATCTGATTTTCATTTTTTCTTGATCATCAGTTGTGGTCTGATCATCACATCACAGAGCTATTTTTTTTTTTTTTTGGCTTCAGAACATTTATAAAAGTAGTTCATACAAATTATTATAGCACCACTTCCCTAATGTTTTGTGCTTGACTAAAAAGCGTCTTGCCACTGTCTATATCCATTGCATGGAAAAGAGCAGGTTGAATATTCTGCTAAACCTCTGTTCTGTTCCATGCAAGAAATAAAATTATATGTTTTTTTGTTTTTTTTTACACAGCATGATGATGAGTATCATTGTATGAAGTATCCTTTTAGTATTTGAAGCATAAGTATATGAATACATTGCCCATTTGTGAATTGCGCCTGATTCAATATTTGTCCACATACAGCAGTCATTCCACCGCTCATATCTGAGCAGATGTTATTATTAACAGGACATGTCACCCCAGACAGGCTCGCTGTGTCCCACTATGTTTTGTTATGTTGCAATATACCCCTTGGCGGTCACACAACAACCATTCATGTTATGACCAGAAGGCCGTCCATGTCCAAAAGTGCCATTGCCCAAAGTAAACAGGTGTCAAGACCTTTGGGCACCATGTTGCACGTGAACCTTCCTACCAGGCCGCTCTCATCACTTTTAATTGTTCCTCTGGCCACATGGCGCCTCGTTAGTCAAAAACAACCTCTGTGAGGTATGAATATTAATGACAGACTCCACAGCAAACTGGCTCCTCATCCAGTGTTAATGTTTCACATCTGTTTCAGCAGAAGCAGTAGGAGAAAGATTTCAATGCTAACATCTGCCCTTTGGGGAAAAACTGCTGTTGGTTTAGAATGACGAGGTCGAAATGAATTAGTAATAATCATAACGAAATCAAAGAAGAATATTCTAAGAATTAAAGATTCTACAGTATAAACTGAAATGAATAGAGAACTGTTTGATTCTTAGTGTCGTTTTTGATATCCAATAGTCTTTATCACAACTCTTCTTGTGATGTACAGTATGACTGCATGGACTACTGAATTTTTTAATGAAATTCCACATGGAGCTATAGTTTTAAACTTGAACACCCTGAAAGATTTTCTTAGAACTGTTGATGTCCTTCAGTGGCGTTTATCCTCCTGGGAATCATATCAGTCCTATTGGGAACTGGTGTTCTAAAATATCTTTCCTTTGTTTTTAGCTGGAATCCTATTAGGAAATCCCCAGTAGGCTCCACTAGCTCCAGATTATGATAGAAATTCCAGCGGGAATCCTTTAGTGTTTTTGACAAGGGTTGAAACCATTAGAGGGATTCTTTAGGGATGATCTGTAGTTGATGAACAGAAAACTGTGGTGACAAATAAACTGTTTGTATAAAGTTCTGTGCAGTTTTAATGCCGTTTTTGCCCAAGGTCTAGTTTGAATCTGCTGACGTTTTCTGCTTTTCCTGCACCTGCTTTTGGGAAAAAATCTGTGGAATTCTGCTGAATGGATTTAAAAGTTAAAGTGTGTTAAACGAAGCTCAAAATATTGCATGCTGATTGGTAGCTGAAGGCAAAATGAAATTAGCCAAACTATTTTATAAACAAACACACAAAGGGATGAGTGACATTGGGTAGAACTTTGTTGTAGTGAGTGTTTTTACTTCTACGGAAACATAGCTTTTTGCGACGCATCGCCTTTGCATGTCATTCTTAAACAGTAAACAGTCATACAATGTTCAGATGTCATGAAGATCAGCTTTGTGTTTTTGTAGCTGTAAATCCTGTGTTTTGTTTGATTGCTGAGTCTGTGTACGAATCATTAGCCTCAAAATGACTCTCAAACTGTTTGTATGTCAGCGGCACTCGTGTGTTTACAGTTACTAAAGCAACTGAAGGATTTACAAGTGTCCCTCAGTATTAACCGTTACAGCATGAAATCTATAGTGCAATCCAAACCAGCGTGTCTTGATCTAAGATACTGTTGAACTTTGATAATAGATGCCAGAGGCTGTGTGATGTTTTTGAACATTATGTAGTGAGGGTAATTTCCTGAATGCGGAGATGATCTCTTGGTCCTCTCATCAGGGACTTTGCTCTAGTTTCCCTCGCTCTCTTTATCTGCCTCACGCAAACGCACAGATACACACACACACATGCAAAATCACTCATGAACACACCACCACCATCTGCTATTCTACCCGGTAAAATGGTTACTTAGCAACTGCCATTTTTCCTCTAAATCTTTCCATTCTTGCACAGTGTGACCAAATGCGATGGATGTGTTTACTCTGCTCTTCTGTAAAGAACCACATTGTTTTGAATCAATTGTAAACACCTTAACACCTTTTGTGGGCATTGGTGTATAATGCTGAGAAGAACCAGAATATGTGTTTGACTGGTTGACTAATGTCCCTGTGGGAATGAGAGAATCTATTCTTAACTCAGTGGGAAGTTAAAGAACATCTGAGTAGTAATGTGCCCAGTCAACTATTAAAAAAAAAAAAAAAAAAACTTCAATAACAGTGCATTTATAATGGTAATAACCATTATACTGTATAATGGTATGCATTACCACAGTTCTGTATATTTTATTTCGCAGTGTCTGTATTCCATGCATTAAGGAATAAATGACATCGGACCATTGAATTATTGAAAATATCCATGCACACCCGAGGCTATATTTAATACTGATGTTAAAATTCAACAGTCTGGCCAATATTATTCTGCTTATACCACAGTTACAACATATAGGGTACAACAGGGCTAAAGGCCCCCCATGGAAAAAGCATTTTTAATATTTTTTTTTCCTCAGAGTATTAAATGACAACAATCACCACCACAGCACTTTCCTGAACACATATTTGTCACTATGCACTACAAAAATCTAACACTTTTTTTTAGAATCCTGCTGATTTATGTAGTTCATTCATAAACCTGCACCCATCAGATGTTTTGTTTAAAGTGGATAAGGCAGTACATTTTAAGCAAACGTGGAATAAAATAATAGCTCCCATTAAAATGTAATAAAAATAAGGGTCCCAAAAGGGAATTGTGACAGTGATGCCATAGAATACCCATTTTTGGTTCCCCAAATAACTTTTCAGTGAACATTTCTTAAAATAACCTTTTTTTTTTTTTTTTTTTAGGGTATGTTTACATGACATGATGTACTAAATACAGGAACGTTTTTCCTTTGCGTTCTTCGCGTACAGACGACAACGTTGTCAAAATGATACCCGTTCACACGGACCCACAAGAATGACTAAAAACGCTGTATTATGCTGTCAGGCCAGTAGTTGGTGATGTGCTTTAACTTTGTAAAGAAACACTACGAGCCCATTGACTGAACACGTAATACGTATGCGCATGACGTCATTGTTTTCACAAACTTGTGTTTTTGTAGTTTACACGGAGACGTGGTATCATTTTCAAAAAATTGCACTTTGAAACACATTTTCAAAAGTTAGCGTTTTTAGGCCCCCAAAACGTAATAATCTGAATGAATTGAAATCGAATGTAGATCTTTCACAGACAGCCTACGCAGATGTTCAACTAATAAGGATCTTCATCGCTGGCAAACAATAGGATGCATTTGCAGATTTGCTTTTGAGTGACTGTAGGTCCAGGGCCATTTCATCCAACTCTCTTGATGTTCTTAAATTTCCTGTTACAACTCAGCGTGTGTGTACAGGGAACTGAACAAATAATTCAAATACTGATTCTGGAACTAATTCAGACAGTTTTGCCAACTTGTTTGATCAAGTCTTTCAACAGAATCGATTCAAAAGAGTGATTCATGTGGGAATGGGGCATCGCTCATGTCCCATAAAAAAAGAGAGAATGCACTTGGAATAAACTACGCATTTCTTAACATGTATTGCATTAAACTAAAGTAACGAGAGGAGCTGTGCCCAACGTAATGAAGTAAAAGTACAGTTTTTTTCATTAGAAATGTACTCGAGTTGAAGTAAAAGTTCCTACATTTAAATCTACTGTTAAAAGTACAAATTATCCACAAAAAAAACACTCAAGTAATTGTAACGATGTAAATGAATGTCTCGGTTACGTATGTAACCCTCGTTCCCTGAGTAGGGAACGGAGACGTTACGTTGTGACGACGAATGGGGTTTCACTTAGAAAGCCTCTCACCTTCTCTCCAACCCTTCTTGCAGGAAGGAAAGAACGACACTGATCGGGCATTTTCTGGGGTCTTCTCGGCGAGAAGAGAAGAGAAGAGGTTCCACTTCAACGCGTAGGCATGTCTCGTGGACGATGCTCTAGCGAAAGTGATGGTAGCCACCACCGCTGGTGATAGGGTACTCAAACCTGCCTCGTCCCGTCCAGGAGCCACACGTGGAGGTTCCAAAGATCGGGACGAGGGTGCCATAGGGTGCCCCATCTCTAAGAAGGGAGGTCCTTCCTCAGAGGAATTGGCCAGGGAGGTGCTGTTGCGAGGAGTATTAGTTCAGAGAACCAGGTCCGGTTGTGCCAATGAGGGGCAACCAAAATGACCTGCTCCTCATCCTCCCTGATCTTGCACAGGGTCTGTGTAAGAAGGCTCACTGGGGGAAACGCATACTTGCGTCCGTGCAGAGCGTGCCCTCAGTCAGGGAGTAAAATAAGTTGCAATGGGACGAGTCATGGGAGGCAAACAGATCTACCTGTGGGTCCCCGAACTGATCCCAAATCAGCTGAACCATCTGGGGTTGGAGTCTCCATTCTCCAGGGAGAGGCTGAAGCCGTGACAGTTCGTCGGCTGCACAGTTCAGGTCTCCCGGGATATAAATGGCTCGAAACGACCTCAGATGCTTCTGACTCCATAGGAGGAGGTGACGAGCGAGTTGCGACATACGGCGGGAACATAGACCACCTTGTCAGTTGATGTACGCTACTGTCGTGGTATTGTCTGATTGGATTAGTACTGGTTCTTGAGCAACACATGGAAGCGGTGCAGAGCAAGACGTACTGCCAGCAACTCGAGGCAATTGACATGGCGCTGGGGTCCTGTCCTGGAGCCCAGCATGTCCATTGCACATGGCACCCCAGCCCATTGTGGAGGCAATATGCCTGGAAACTTGTTCTAAGGGCACTCAGGCCCGTAGAAAGCTGAGGTTCGACCACGGGGTGAAGGTCTGACGGCATGTCGGAGTAATTGGTACTCGGAGCGTGCCGTGTTGCCATGCCCACCTCGGGACTCGATCGCGAAGCCAGAGCTGAAACGTTCTCATATGAAGCAGTTCGAGCGCCGTTACTGCGGCTGCGGATGCCATATGCCCCAGGAGCCTCTGACATAACTTTAGTGGAATCACACTCTTGCGCTTGAACTGTCTCAGGCAAGTCGGCAGTGACTGCCGTAAGCTGCGCGCACATGGCGACCGAGTCAATTTCTATACCAAGAAAAGAGATCCTCTGCATGGGGCAAAGTTTGCTCTTCTCCCGGTTGACCCGAAGGCCCAGGCGGGCTAGGTGCCAGAGCACTAGGTCCCTGTGTTCGCAAACCTGGTCTCGAGAGTGAGATAGGATCAGCCAGTCGTCGAGATAATTCAGGATGCGAACCCCGTGTTGCCTTAGCGGAACAAGGGCTGCCTCGATGACCTTCGTGAAGAAGCGAGGAGACAGGGCTAGACCGAAGGGGAGAACCGCGTACTGATATGCCCGCCCCTCGTAAGCAAACCGTAGGAACGGTCTGTGTCGAGGAAGAATGGAGAAATAAAAGTAGGCGTCCTTCAGGTCGATCGCTGCAAACCAATCCTGTGGCCGCACACATTCGAGAATGCGTTTGGTCGTGAGCATCTTGAACGGAAGGCTGTGAAGGGATCGGTTTAAGACACGCAGGTCCAGGATTGGCCGTAACCCACCGGTTTTCTTCGGTACAATGAAGTAGGGGCTGTATAACCCCGACTTCATTTCGGCTGGAGGGACAATTTCGATTGAACCCGTTGCCAGTAAGGTAGCGACCTCCGCACGCATGACAGGGGCATTGTCACCCAACATAGTGTAACGGACTCCCCGGAAGCAGGGGGGAAGTCGTGCGAACTGAATCGCATAGCTGAGCCTGATGGTTGTCGAGGAAACGGGTTCGCTTGGCCTCCCTCATATCGGCCAGGTTTAGCCAGAGGTGTCGCTCCTGGACCAAATTGGTGGACATCACTTGGCCCAGGAAGCGTGCGGTCACTTTCGTCGCCCGGAGAGCGAAGTCAGTGGCGGCACGCAGCTCATCAAAGAGCCCTGGGTCAGTCCTACCCTCGTGCATGTCCCTGAGCATCTGGGCCTGGTAGACCTGCAGAAGGGCCATAGCATGCAGAGAGGCGGTTACTTGCCCCGAGGCTCTATAGGATTTCGCCATGAGAGTGGAGGAAAACCTACAGGCTTTGGAGGGGTGCTTATAGTCACCACGAGAGGGAGGCCCCAGTGTAGCCTTTTGCAGCGGCCACGTCGAGGGGAGGAAAGGCGGAGAAGGTCGCTGAACGATCACGGGAAGACGGGGTGCCTTCCAGGACCTCGTGACCTCCTCATGCACTTCCGGGAAGAATGGTATTGGGGTGGTAACGGGGTAATGGTAACGGGGATCAGCGGCCGCACCCAAAAACCAATCATCCAGCCGCGAGCGCTCAGGACGGGGTGGAGGGTTCCACTCCAGACCGATGCTCACGGCGGCCCCGGAAAGCATGACTGTCAATTCAGGATCAGACTCGGACAATGCTGGCACACCCGAAGGCGGCAGCACAGCCGAATCTTCACTTCCTGATGACTCTTGCCCACCTTGTGATGCTGCGATGGACATAGCATCATCATCTGGAGGGTAGCAACACAGCGGGTAGCAACACAGGAGAGGTGGGTGTGGGCCGAGGAGCAATCATCGGCGCTTTGTACCACACCGTCACCCTCAGGTCACCCTGGCCACCAGCCGAAGTAAGACCTCTCTTGGAGGCGATAGATCGGGATGTGGATGAGGGGACTCTCCCTCTGACGAGGTCATTGAGTCTCGACCGTAGTGTTGTGATGGTCATGTTCCCGCAATGAGAACATGAGTCATCCACAAACGCTGCTTTAGCGTGATCAATGCCCAAACACACAAAGCAGCGATTGTGTCCATCAGAATCAGATACAGAAGTGCACGGGCGAGACATCTTTGAAAAGGCGCGTGCCGCGTGCAAGCTCTTTTTAAAAAAAAAAAAAAAAAAAACTCTGCAGATGCTGAAGCGACCAGGGAGAAACACACTCACTGGCAGATCACTGTACAGATCAGCAGGCAGTGTCAACTCGCTGCAGATCGCTGTCACACAAACACCTGGAGAGTCGCTCATCTCGAAGAGTGAAGAGATGAACTCAGAATGGCTTGTGGAGTGAAGAATGCTTTTGGCTCCGAAGCAAAAACATAACTGCATGTTGCCGGCGTACTTCCTTATATACCCACGAGGTGGGGCAGAGTTACGCTATGCAAATTCCGCAGACCCAAGGCATTTCATTGCCATTGGCTCGTTTTCTAATTCTCGAAGGTGAGAGGCTTTCTAAGCGAAACCCCATTCGTCGTCATGACATAACTCGTAATGGCCACGAAAGGGAACTTTGTTACTACCCACTTCTGTGTAAATGGCCCCTTAATGTAAAGAACCTCTAAATAGCCTTTTTTCCACAAAAAATAACATTTTGTGGAATGGAAATGTTCCTTGCATGTTAAAGTTTTTTTTGCTTTTTTTATGGAACCATTGATGCCAATATAGAACCATTATTTTTTAGAGTGTGACATTTTTGTTATTGATTTTGAGGCATTGCAGAAGAAGAAAACGCAGAATGTCAATAATGCAATAGTTTTTTTTTTTTTTTTTTTTTTTTTTTTTAAATAGGTTTTGTCATATGTTTTGAGGCAAGATTTGCTTATGGTTTAACTGAATCATCGAAGATCAGCAGCAGCAAGTATTTTGGTCAATAAAGTGAGATTAAATGCATACAAATATTAGTTTTATTTAACATTTGGAGATTGGCTTAGTATTCTGATTTTGCATGTCACTGATTTTATTAATTTTGATGAATACTGAATATTCTTTTGTGCAAGTGAGATGAGTAATGCAGGCTCACATTTAGTCTAGAACTACAATAACCATCATGTTCACAAAGTGCACATAATGCCTCTGCACTTACTCAAGATTTTTCTCAACATGGGGACTAGAGAGCTCTCAGTCAATAAATGGGAAGACAAAGTAACTTGCATTACTTATTTGAAATACTTAGATATTTTGTTGTAAATTTAAAAGTAATGAGTTACTTTTCTAGTTACTTGAAAAAAGTAATCTGATTACGTATCTCGAGTTACTTGTAATGTGTTACTACCAACACTGACTGTAATACGTTTGAGCTCTGACACAGACTACCTTCACTGACTACCTCACGCAGCTGTCTTGATAACTTCAGGTATGTAAAAGCTTTGAAGTGACTCCCATGAGCGGAGAATTGAGACAAATGTTGCTCTAGAGTGACGTAAAAGTTTAATTCCGATATGACTGTTCAGACTGCAGTCGCATTGCAAAACATCTGACCTGTCTCGGATTTAGTACCACATATGGAAGTGGCACAAATCGAAAAGATCAGATTCCATGTGTTTTGTGTCATTCACACTGTCATGAGAAAAGCAGATCTGATTCACATGTGAGCAAAAAAAAAAAAAAAAAAAAAAAAAGCAGTCTGAACATAGCCTATTATACACTCACCTAAAGGATTATTAGGAACACCTGTTCAATTTCTCATTAATGCAATTATCTAATCAACCAATCACATGGCAGTTGCTTCGATGCATTTAGGGGTGTGGTCCTGGTCAAGACAATCTCCTGAACTCCAAACTGAATGTCAGAATGGGAAAGAAAGGTGATTTCAGCAATTTTGAGCGTGGCATGGTTGTTGGTGCCAGACGGGCCGGTCTGAGTATTTCGCAATCTGCTCAGTTACTGGGATTTTCACGCACAACCATTTCTAGGGTTTACAAAGAATGGTGTTAAAAAGGAAAAACATCCAGTATGCGGCAGTCCTGTGGGCGAAAATGCCTTGTTGATGCTAGAGGTCAGAGGAGAATGGGCCGACTGATTCAAGCTGATAGAAGAGCAACTTCTGTCTCTGCGGCTAAAGGGAAAGTACCCGCGGCCAGCGGGTGAAATGTTTCGAAATGTCGCTTTGCAGCAAAGCACCCGTTTCAATAAAATGATATATTAAAGTTTATATAGCCTACTTTTACATTTTCGCTGCTGTTCTAAAATGGTTTTCGCCAGCTTGAATCCCAGTGCAGGAGCTGTTAGGTGACCACCACAGAAACGTAAGCAGTTAGTTGATTGCTGTGGTGACTCGTGACACTCGCAAACAGCACTGATCACGCACTTTTGCCGGTACAACTTGAATATTATTATTATTATTATCATAAACTTTTCATTAACTTCGGTAGGCTGTAGGCTACAACAAGGGAATTGTAATTGGCTGCTTTTTCTGCAAAGAGCCGATCTCTGTTGATGTGTCTTAATTTTTTTATCGATCGTTTGTTGGTAAAAAGTGAGAGACCTTGCGAGCCACATGATTTTTGCCAAAGAGCCAGGTGTGGCTCGCGAGCCATAGGTTCCCAACCACTGGTGTACACGAATCAATAGATTCAATTACGTGACCATTTCACGAACTGCCGTGAGACTGGGCTGGTCTGACAGGGTGGGGGGCGTGGCATCACGATGGTGGCTCTCCATCGTGATGTCGGTTAGCCATCACGATGGACGATGATATCGTCCATCGGCACAACCCTAATGTCCATCCCTTTATGACCACCATGTACCCATCCTCTGATGGCTACTTCCAGCAGGATAATGCACCATGTCACAAAGCTCGAATCATTTCAAATTGGTTTCTTGAACATGACAATGAGTTCACTGTACTAAAATGGCCCCCACAGTCACCAGATCTCAACCCAATAGAGCATCTTTGGGATGTGGTGGAACGGGAGCTTCGTGCCCTGGATGTGCATCCCACAAATCTCCATCAACTGCAAGATGCTATCCTATCAATATGGGCCAACATTTCTAAAGAATGCTTTCAGCACCTTGTTGAATCAATGCCACGTAGAATTAAGGCAGTTCTGAAGGCGAAATGGGGTCAAACACAGTATTAGTATGGTGTTCCTAATAATCCTTTAGGTGAGTGTATAGGTTTATAGTTTAGACCTATCGGGATGGTTTTGTGGGAAATTGTGTACATACGCCATAGAGAGAAAAGTTGCTCCGACTACTTTGTATGAAACTTTGCATGTGTGTGGTTTGGGAGAGGCATAGGTTAGTTGTCACAACGAGCGAGAAAGGTTGATATGGATAAGCTAAATCTCCTACCTCCAGGGAATCACCTGTTTAAAATAAAATATGTTGAACAAACAGCTACATAGTGTACCTTTAAGTTGGGAATGGAAAAATCAAATCATACAGTGTAGTGCATTGATGTAATCAAGCCATGACCTGTCATAATAAAAACAACAACTACAAAAACATTCAGTGTCATAACCTCCTAAAATAGTAAGGTCTATCAGTAGTTATGCTTTTCATGCATAATCAAGGGCTTTGCCAAAACCCCCAGCAATCCCTCATGGTGACAAGTGCTAAAGCATAGTGTGTGTGTGTGTGTGTGTGTGTGTGTGTGTGTGTGTGTGTGTGTGTGTGTGTGTGTGTGTGTGTGTGTGTGTGTGTGTGTGTGTGTGTGTGTGTGTGTGTGTGTTAATGTGTGAGAAAGAACACACTCAGAGGTGCTGCATTGCAGTTCATAATGCTGGCATCCACTGAAACCTCTCTTGCATAAATGCCTTGTTACATGGACTTTGACATTACATGTTGACTAATATAAAATAATGATATTATGAGACTAAGGGAATGTTGCTCAAAACCTGTTTTTAAAAAAAAAAAAAAAAAAAAAAAATTTTAGGTCTACTAAAAACTAAAACTAAAAGCTATGTGTTTTGGGTTACACTTTATTTGGTAACACTTTATTTTACAGTGTCCTTGTTACGTATGTTACATGTACTTACTGTAGTAATAAGAGTAAATTATGCATAATTACATGCAATTAACCCTAAACCAATACCTTAATTAGTATTACTCAGTACCTAAATATATAATTACACTGTAACAATGACACCTTAAAATAAAGTGTAACCCTTTATTTTAAGGAGATGTAGTTAAATAGAACTTACTCAATTAAATACTGAGTAATATTAATTAACTACATGTATTTGATATAGAGTTATGGTTAGGGTTAGGGTTTAGTTTAGGGTTAGTTTCTTGTAATTATGCATAAAATATCATCTGGTCCTTGGCAGGTCTTAATATTAGTACAATACAACTTCAGGTGAACAACAACACATGACATACAAACCGTGTCATGGTTTGTTTAACAAAAACTAGGCCAAAATGCAGAAGCCATGTGTGACAAACTAAGTACACCCTCACTGCTTCCATAGGAATTCAGAGTGTATGTAGCAGTCAGGCGCTGCTAATCAAATGCCTTCGATTAACTGATCATCAGCATCCGTAACCACCTCTATAAAAGCAGAAGTTTAGGCGGTTTGTTGGTCTAGACTCTAGAGCATTCAGGTGTGTGTTAACACAATAACAAGGAGGAAAGACATCAGCAATGATCTTAGAGAACCAATTGCTGCTGCCATCAATCTGGGAAGGGTTATATAGCGATTTCCAAACAATTTGAAGTCCATCATTCTACAGCGAGGAAGATTATTCACAAGCGGAAAACATTCAAGACAGTTGCCAATCTTCCCAGGAATGGACGTCCCAGCAAATTCACCCCAAGGTCAGACTGCGTAATGCTCAGAGAAACTGCAAAACCCCCAAAACTACATCTCAGATACACATCTCTACATATCTGGCCTCAGTTAGCATGTTAAACATTAAAGTTCATGACAGTACAATTAGAAAAATACTGAATAAGTATGGCTTAATTGCCTCTTCTCTCTTAAAAGAACATGGCAGCAGGCTTAGGTTTGCAAAGTTGCATCTTCTTAAATTTGTTGCTCAGCATTTTCCTGCTGAGCCTGCACAAGACTTGTGAAACAATGTTCTTTGGACAGACGAGACCAAAGTGGAGATGTTTGGCGATAATCCACAGTGTACATTTGGTGAAAACTAAACACCGCATTTCAGCACAAACACCTCTTACCAACTGTCAAGCAGTGTGGTGGAGGGGTGATGATTTGGTCTTGTTTTGCAGCAATAAGACCTGGGCACCTTGTAGTCAATGAGTCGACCATGAACTTCTCTGTATACCAAAGTCTTCTAGAGTCAAATGTGAGGCCATCTGACCAACAGCTAAAGCTTGGCCAGAATTGAGTCATGCAACAGGACAATGATCCCAAGCACACCAGCAAATCTACAACAAAATGGCTGAAAAAGAAAATAATTAAGGTGTTGTACTGGTCCAGTGAAAGTCCAGAACTCAACCCGATTGAAATGCTGTGGCAGGACCTGAAGAGAGCTGTGCATAAACAAATGCCAACAAACCTCGAAGAAATTAAGCAATGTTGTAAAGAAGAGTGGGCCAAAATTCCTCCACAATGAATGATGTCAGTTATGCTCTGTTTAGTTTCATTTTCATGGACTCTTAGTTTGTTTCTCTTCAGTTACCTGTTCCCTTTATTCTAGTTTCCTAGTTCCTATTTTCATTTGTTATCATGGACATTCATTAACAATCACACCTGGTAGGGTAACACTTTGTAATAACTTGCATTAATGCATCGTTAACAAACCATATACAATGATTAACATGTTAGTTAAGTTATATTCACTTAGCTAGAAATATGAGATAATGTGCATATTTTAAAATGAAGGATTTAAAGTTTTCCGATCGCGTCTCCTGTGAAGCTGATCTTCTGTTCGCATTCACTCACTTCGCACGGACCGACTGTCACTAACACGCTTATGCATGCTACAAATGCATAAAAAGCTGGATTCGATTAAATCTGCAAGGTTTGTGAAATTAAATGTTTATTAGATATTCAGAGATTTGTTTAAAGGCACAATATGTATTTTTTTTTATTTAAAAATATAAAAAATCACTATATCTATGTTATATATTTTTTAAAGTTGTGTATTTACATTATCCCGACAGTTCCAATTAACTTCTAAATCCAGAGAAATTAATATTTTAATTCGAAGACACGGACCGTGTCTTTATTTCCGTTTTGTCGCCGTCAATGCCGTCATATCCGTGTTGTCTCTGGTTTCCGCTCGTGCTGCCATGGCAACCAGAGCTATGAACCAGAGCCCTCTGATAGTAACCAAACTGACGCGGACAACTGTGTAGTTCGCAATGTCTATTTGCACGCTGTTGTTGTTTCGTTCAAACATTATGGACCATGGCAAGCAGACTTTGGATAAAAAAGGAGAACTAAACCGAGAATCAATATCAGCGCTGTGTTTTCGAGATGTCGAGAGCTCCCATGGACACTATATAAACGAGAGCTCCACGTCCGAGACTTCGACAACTCCTACATGTACTTTATTAAACAGGTGAGCACATTTACATAAAACTAATCAAGGTTATATAGTTCAACAATGATAAAATGTTAGAATATGATCTGTATGTTATTCTAATGCTGATCTAGCTAGCTTACTGCTAGTCTCATACAGACAAACTAACGTTAACACATACATTTCAACACATTCAAATGCAGTTTAGTGTGATAGTGTAATGTTAGACCAAGTGAAACAGCGCTGCGTTACCTCTCAAGTTTAATTTGTCTAATAAACTGACCTGTGAGTAGTAATTCTGCGTGTAGTTCGGTAGAATGAAATGTCCATATTCCTTTTATATCCGCGGGACTCGCATCGCGTTTGGAGCTGATAGCTGTCTCTTAGCAATCCCGAACTGCTTCATTTCACAGTCATGATAAAAGCATCGATGTATTCAGTAATCCATATACATTATTAGATCGGTCGGCTTGACGTTGACGACAAAATCCATAATTCATAGCAAATGTTGCGTCATCAATCTACGCCTTTGTTTTTGTAAATAGGTTAGCGACCCCTAGTGGAGAAAAAATCCCATACTGTACGTTTAAATGATGTAGATAGGCATTTGCTGAATGTTGACGGTAAATGATAAAGTATTTTAGCCTGTATTGTTTACCAGTTCTGTCTAACAAAGTATTAGATATGACTGACAGAGATCGTAAACTAATGAAGATGGAGAATGTGAGTGAGCGCTGTGTGATCAGGCGCTGGTGTTCTCAGCACCTCCCGTCAAAATAAAAGTCCCGCTTCCAACACTTCGGCCAATCAGAAAAACTTATCGGCCGATGCCGATATTTAAAAAATGCCAAATATATTGGTGATATATTGGTCGAACACTAATTTGGTGTGTAGAGTATTCTATTAAAAGTCTCCTTGTGTATCTCCTTCGCCGTGCACTTTATTACACTCACCTACCCGTGACACTTATTAAGCATTACATAACAAACAATGACAAACAATTATTTAATGTAAATTGAAATGCTTACAAATTGTATAAACTTTCAATTCATATGATCATGCACTTCTTGTTGAGGCAATACAAAAAAGTTTTGCTCTCCTATTACTATTGTGTGTTGTTGGTGTGTCTTTAGCAAGCATTTAGCTAAACTTAACCACCTTAAGCAAACTTAACAGATATGTTGTTAAGACTAAAAGTCCAATATACATGTGTATAATTAGTAAACAATTATACACATTTACAAATAATACATAGTTTCAACTAGATTGGGTAATACAAAAACCTGAAAAAATTATGAATAAATGATTTGTAAAGATGTGTAAAAAGGGTGAATTAAGGTACGTTGGGACACTTTTTTCCCATTGAGATGACTGCCTATTAAAGATGCTAAATGATTAGTAAACATTTATAAACATTTATAAATAATGAATAGTATCAATGTTAGATTGGGTACTGCAAAAACATAAACAAATAATTAATAAATGATTTATAAAAATGTTTAAATAAAAGTCTGCCCCACAACGAAGACTGAATGTGTGAGATTTGCAGACTGTGGTTATATGAGTTATTGAATAAGTGTGAAGCACATGATCTCATATTTGAATATATATTAACTAATGATCCGTTAAGCGTTAATGTTTCTTAATGTTTTATTAATGAAGCTTTTAATCATTGTAAACCATCTGTCAAATAATTTGTATATATATATATTTTTTTAAGTGTTTGATCATATAAATTGAAAGTTTAATGACATTTTTAAGCATTTCAATTTACATTAAATAATGATCTGCTAATCATTGTGCAAAGTTTAAGTTCATTAGTAAACATTAACAAGCACATTATCTCATATTTCTAGCTAAGTGAATATATATTAACTATGATCTGTTAAGTATTATGTAATGTTTGTTAATGATTTATAAATGAAAGTTATTATAAAGTGTTACAGAGAATCCCATCAATCTTCTTCGGACTAGACGTTACAGTGAGAGATTGATGAAGTAATATAGAAAATGATTACTTGAAGTTATTGCTGGTAAAGGTGGTTCTACAAGCTATTAAATCATAGAGTGTACTTAGTTTGTCACACATGGCTTCTCCATGTTGGCTTTATTTAGTCAAATTAATAACTACTAGGCCATATTTTGTTTTTCCGATGTTGTATTTACCTAATTTTGAGACATGCTAAAGACCAGATGATTTTGTATTATGTCCTGATATGTAAAACCATATCATTCAAAAGAGGGTTTACTTTTTTCACATGACTGTATGTACATATGCACGTTTTTGAAGTTGATATATGAAATGTGAAAAGTGGTTTATGCATTAGAATCCTTTCATTGACATTGTACGTTTTAGTAACTATCCTAATGTCAAAATCGTATGTGTGCAAGAACCACACTATATTAATGCTAATCAGATCACGTTGGAATTATTGATTAGAGTAGAGCAGGTGCATGAGTCGGCTCCAGAAGTCCACAATCATCTCTGTTGTCTTGAAAGTATTAAGCAACAGGCGTCTGATGCTTCGCACAAACACCAGCCATTAAAACTGCCATCTGTAGGCAGATTCATGGCTCCTGATTATAAAGCCAATTAGAGTTGTGTCATCTGTTAGCTTGAGGAGATTCGAGGAGGGATCCAAGAAGATGCAGTTACACCGATTCAACTCCTCTGAGACCTGCAAAACAATCAATACTATCATTGACTGAAATGAAGCTTGTTAAAATTAAAATGTCTCTGCTATTTTTAGAAATACACCACTGATGTATACTGTAGATGGGTATATACTGTGGATAGGTGCATACTAGGTGGATAAATGCTGTGGACAGACGTAGATAGATATATGGATGGATGGATGGATGGATGGATGGATGGATGGATTGATTGATTGATTGATTGATTGATTGATTGATTGATTGATTGATTGATTGATTGATTGATTGATTGATTGATTGATTGATTGATTGATTGATTGATTGATTTGATTGGGTTGGAGAGGTGTTCTATTGTAAGAGATCTGACTTGTATGTCATATAACAGGTGAAAAAAAAGGCACAGGCTTCCGCAGCTAAAATTCACATTGTTCGGGCAGGAAAAGAGAAGTATAAAACAATTATTTTATGATGGGATTCACTGTCCTTTAGATTGCATCATTGCACTCAGTCAGCTCCTCGGCTTATGTGAGGAATCACCCTGCTGAGCTGTATCTCTGCTCCTTTCCGACAGGCTCCTCCATCTGAAAGACGATTCAGTCTGCAAGAATGAGAAATCCTGTCTTATTCAAGACCCTTAGCTATGGGGATTTGGAGACGGGGAGGGTTAGATAGGATGAGGTGAGAGAGACACAACATCCTGCTCAGTGTCAGCTTGGTAGTGTGTACCAATGTTGACGTATACTCAGTGGAACGGACTGTTTTACTTCTGATAGGATATCAAACAGCACATGACAAGCACTCGCAAGGGACAACAGACACTGAACTGTATGTTACAGAGCTCAACAATAGCCGCCCACTTCTTCTTTGGCCTGGGTCCCGGAAGTACAGCTCTCCATAGGCCTTTCAGAAAAATCTTAATAGGTAATAAGATTGAAGCAGTAGGCCGATTAATGTTACGCTGTTGCAGTCAGTGTCATTTTGTTTAATAGAGATGTTTGTGTGCAGTTTATGTCAATTAACATTCATGGCAGAAGTGTTTAATTGAATTATGAAGATGCAGTAACAGGGCATATATCCAAAATGCAGTTGAATGCACACTTTTGGATTTTTAAAGAGCTTATTCAGGTGCCAGGATCGCAGTGGTGGATTGAAGCTGTACACATTTGCTGGATTGTAGGTTTCATCTTCGACAACCTAACAGTCATAAACAGTCTGTGTGTGACCCTACATTATGGAGACAAAATGTCCCCACAAAGATGGCAATATCTGAAATCCTTGTCCTTGTGGGGACATGTTTGGTCCCCATCAGGAAAACAGCTTATAAATCTGATAAGTGATGTTGTTTGGAAAATGTAAAAATGCAGAAACGTTTCTGTGATGTGTAGGTTTAGGGTTAGGGGTTAGAATATACAATTTATACAGTATAAAAATCATTATGTCTATGGAAAGTCCCCATAAAAATTCAAACACAGCGTGTGTGTTTGTGTGTGTGTGTGTGTGTGTGTGTGTGTGTGTGTGTGTGTGTGTGTGTGTGTGTGTGTGTGTGTGTGTACCTACTTAACTATATTGTGGGTACAAATTTGTACCCAGAAATGACGAAAACCTGATAAAATCTCCAAAAGCCTCCCTTTGGGGACGTCCTCATTTGTAAAACTGGTATAACAATAAAGTAAGTAAAGGCTTTTTAAAAATGTAAAAATGCAGAATGTTTTCTGTGATGGGTTGGTTTTGGGGTAGGTTTAGTGTAGGGGCATATAGTTTATACAGTATAAAAACCATTACATCTATGGAACCATTTAGATAGTTAAGTCAACTTTTTATAAACCTATAAAAAGTTATATAAAAGTTATATTAAATAAGTGTTTTAATTTTGTATGGTGCGGGTCACCCGTCTCAATGTATTTCACCATGTTGAAGTGACTTGATCCGCAGTGTTTCACTAAATGTTGGATAGAATCCTTACACTCATTGGCTGCTGCATCTGTAGATACACTTGTGCCGTAGTGTACTTTACTAATGCGAAGAGTGAAAATTAGACATTGGAACACAGTTTTATTGTGCTTTAACAGCTGAGACAACAGGCGAAACATTTGTATGTATGCTGAGTTTAAACGTGAATGGCAATGGAAACATTTATCGTGTAGACAGCTCTCTAAAACTCAGTGTAATTTATGTAAAACTCAGACACGATCATTCTGATCCATGTCGATAGATGGCAGTGCAGCGTATAACACCATTGTGGTATCGGCACTTACAAGATGAAGAGAACTACTGGCTGCGATTGAAAACTTAGGCAGCTGACTTGTTGCCTCGCTGCCCTATCAGGCTGTAACTTTGCAGGCAATGTTTGCGCACTAAGACACCTGACGAAACTGATTTCGGACAGAATTCTGAGGCAGCATATCGATCTAATGACTTACAACAAAATAGAGAGATTTGGCAATAACTAAGTGAATATTTAATTACTACAACAGTCATTTATTGCTAGAAATGGTGAAGAGATCCTGAGTACAGTTTTATTTTATACAGTGGTGAACATCCAAAACGTGAAACATAAACCATAAACTGAATCCAAGACATGAAACGATAACTTTGAACTATTGATAACGACAAACATGAACTATAAACTTGACTTGAAACAATGGCCTGGCACATGGAACAATGGAACATGGGACAGAATAGCATATGTTAATATGCTGCCACATGTTCCATTGTGTATTGAAGTATGTTATGCTGTCCCATGTTCCATTGTTCCATGTGCCAGACCATTGTTTCAAGTCAAGTTTATAGTTCATGTTTATGTTTCGTTCAAATAAACACTAACAGGCTAGAAACAAAAATCAAATGACATGAAACAGGAAACATGGTTATGAATGGGAAGAACTTCAAAATAAAAGGCAAGACATAAACACGAAGTGAGAACATAAAACATGAAAAAAAAAACATCTATAAAGATTAGAAAATAACATTCTTTTATATTCACTATTATTGTTATCAAGCTATGTAGCTAGCTACCATTTGACTACCCTTTTGTAATTAGAGTAATTGACCAAACTGTGAAAATGAAGCTTGAATTTCTGGAGTAGTTTGTGGCAGCTGGTGAAGTTTTTTGATATTTAACATGGCCTTGCTGTATGTATTTTGAAGTGGAAAAAATTACCAAGCAACATTTTATTTGCTAATATTTAATTACAATATAGTGTATAGTTTACTAGAACATGCATATGGATGAATGTGTGAAATTTTTGGAATTAGATTTTTCTTTGTCTGTTCTCCTTGTCACAAGAATAGTCACTAACAGGCTGAACAAAATAAAAACTAGAGACATAACTGAGCACCCATGAGACATTTCAAATCACAAATTTCTGAGGGATCATGCACCAGCCAAGCAATTGGCATTGAGGTTAATGGGAATGCTGATAGATAGCTTTCTGCAGGTATAATAGAGCTCCTTGGTTTGCACTCACAAAGCATGCTTGTGCTGTGAAAGTGTTCATATACTAAAACTGCCCTGAAACTAATCAAATGTCGCCCAGAGGCTGACAGAAACTATAAGTGAATAGGACATGACTGTGTTTTATTTATTTATTTATTTATTTTTGTTGCAATATTTATGACAATGCAAGCAGCTTGAAACTGTCAATCGAGATATGATATGCTTTTGTTTCTCACCCGCATCCAACGTCTCATCTGCCTGGACATCCACTCACTGTCAATGCAGTACTGGACTTGCCAGAAATAGCAAAGACTGCTGATGTTGCATGTTGTACAGTGAGTCATTTACATAAAGTAGACACAACTAGTCTTCAACAACTTTTCAGTATGAGTAGTTGAGTAGTAGCATATGTCATTTTGCCATTGAAGAAACTTTTTGAGTTATAGCAGTAACACAAACATTTCAAGACAGAACCAACACGTTTTTTTAAAAGTTAGCACAAACTTGCTAAGTAATTGTGACGCATTTTAAATTGTATTGCAATTTTTTGTTTTTACTATGAACATTTTTAATGGCATTTTTAGAAACTCTATTTACTACAGACTCAGAATGAGATGCAATTTATGGTAACTTTATTGTGAGTAGAACTCTCAGTTTAGTTAGTATTGAATAATGCCAATTAATTAACCAAATTAATTGCATTAAATGTTGTATTAATATGTCAAAGCACCCACATTCAGACATTTAAAAGACATTACAATATTTTGGCAGACAAAAGCACAATATATTGTAGATTTTAAATGTGTCTTTAGAACTCAATATATTGTTAGTTTTATTTCTGTATCATTGAATCTAAGCACATGACTGACCTACAGTCTACTACAGCAATCCATTTTAAAATCAAGTCTGAGGGAAGCTCAATGGCTGTTCTTGTGTTCCATCTTTGATGTATTTCAATTGATGGTTTTTCAGCAACTCACGCCATGAGTGCCACATTAAAACCATGTAAAATGACAACATAAAAGTGATTTTGCTTTGAAAACATGTCTGTTTCTTATACTCATTCTGTGTCTTTGTAAGTGAGATTTGGTGAGGCATATTGCTTGATTGGTACTACACTACTACACTTGACTGCAACATTGACTTCCAAAAGCATGAAAGTGGTACTTCAATCTTGAAGGAGATAGGATACAAGCGTGATTAATTATCTTTTCATTTGATGTTTTACTTGTTCTGACTTTTCTTTTTCTTTTTCTTTTTTCTTGCTTTTATTGTTGTTGTTTTTTTTTTCATAATGAAACTGAATGAGCGTGTTAAATGTAGCTAGTAAATGCGTAGCTATTTCATGCACAAGAAGGAATGAAGCTTTGAACATACTTGCCTTACTCGTGTTCTCTGTTGCATCCTCTGTCCCACAGCCTAATGGAAAAGATCAAACTATCCCTTTAGATGACATTTCCCCTACTCAATCATGCAAATATGGCCTCCATAAATCAGTCACCTTCTCATAAGAACGGCTTTTGTCCAGGCCATCATTTCTTCCAGCGTAAATACCTAGCCCCAGAGAACTAACCCGCTGTGGCAAACATCAGGGCAAGAGACTCTACTTGCCTGGACAATGGTCCCATTGAACTGTGCCATCATCCAAATGAGAAGTGACATTATTCACCGTGACCCAGACGGAGCTGATGAGAAGATGGAACAGGTCCAGAGGGTCTTTGGCTGTGTAGCGTGACCTACTGCCATATTCCTCTCTCAAAACAAATCAGACAGAATTGTCGTAGGCCTGCTGATATGAATCTCATAGCATGAAATTTTGCTTTGTTGCCTCAAATGTATGTGGGACGTTTTTGTGTAATTGATTTTCTGCTCAACTACTCTGACTGCGGTCCCACAACATTTACATTTTCTTGGAAGATAATGGATCTTTTTTTTTTTTTTTTTCGTTTTCTTAGTAATGCAGCTTTCAAGTAAACACACATGTTGAGACTCATTTGGGTGGCACAGATTTGAGTCTGGTCTGTTATTTGTTACGATTCCACGCTCTTTCTCTTCCTAATAATTTCAATTTACTGTGCATGTCTAAAAAATGATGATAATACCTGAAATTCTTCAGATCCCTGATCTGAATTTTCCTTTCTGATGTCTTAAATGTTTCAATGTCTCATACATTTTAGTATTTGCAATAGTCGTTTAGAAAAGACATTATTATTGTTACGTTTTATTTTTGTTTTTTCAGGCCAACACCTCAGTAGTACTTGTTATCTATTGGTTTAATAGTTCCAACAAGTGTGAAGCTTTAGACTGTTTTTGTTTAGTCCCAGTTTTAGTCAATATTTCATCAATCAATGAAATTCATTCATTTAATTTCAGTAATCCAAATTTTTGCATGTATGCATACATGTGATTATTTTTTCAGTTTTGAAATGGCATGTGGTTTTAATCAATGAAAATAACATTTGGGTTAACAATAATGTGAAAAATCAAGAGAATGCGTGTTAAACTGTAAAAAAACATTTTCATTAACTAAAACAATTATCGACATAACATTCTTTTGAACACAAAAGAAGATATTTTGAAAAATGTTAGTAACCAAACAGTTGATGGTCCCCTTTAAGCGAGTCAGTCCCTAAAATACTAGCATGATTTGAGCATTTTAATCAATTTTTTTATTTTTTATTAATAAAGTACGATTATTTTTCCTGCATTTTCTGCATTGTATTTTCTTTCAAACACAATGTTAGTGCATTGTTAATAACTGACAGTGTTTTTCCCCCTCATATTTTTGTCAACAGTATGTTTTTAATTAAAACTTTTTAATAATTACATCTTGCATTTTGTCTACATTATTGTTGACAAAATAAATAATAAAAAAGCCTTCATCAAGTAAAAACATTTTTGTCAGCAGTTTCATTAACAAGATTAACACTGGTTCCCCCAAACTGTGCAGAAAACAATGTCAGTATCTTGAGGGGTGATAATTAGTATCTCAAAAAATGTTTTTCTTATTTGCAGAAAAGGAGTAAGCTCCAAATACACCTCCATAAAAACAACAACAACAACAACTATATATTTCTGCCTTTGGCAAGAGGACAATGTCATCGGATAATGATCTTGTAGGAATCCCCTGGAAAGAATGAAATCTATCAGCTCTTACGTCTGCTGTTGTGAACCTGAGAGCTCTTAACATTCTTTTTTTTTCACAGGTAATTAAAGCGCAAGGACACATTAAAGGTTAGTTTAAAGGGCCCCTATTATGGATTTTTGAAAATGACCTTTCATGTAGTGTGTAACACAGCTCTAAGTGAATGAAAACATCCTGCAAAGTTTTAAATCTGAACGTGCACCGTATATAAAGTTATTGTCTTTCAAAAGTAAGAGTCGACTCTGAGTCAATGAAATGAATTGTTTTTCAAACGAGTCATAAGCCGTTTCGTTATGACGTAAAGACGAAACATTAACATATTGCCCGCCCACTTATTGCGCGCGCAGACACCAAGGAAAACTTGAACCTCAAACCTGCAGCTGTGGATACTGGATAGCATCATGTTCGAGAAGACACTGTGCTCTACAATGTGAAGGTAAAGCCAGTGTTTTTTTTTAACTGCCCAAGGATGAGCATGTGAAGAATCAGTGGTTAAAATTCATCTTTACTATGATATCACAGCAGTATAATCCTAAACATGTGTTGTGTTCCCTTTATTTCACTGACGACTGCTTCTCAAATTCAATGCAGGATTTGCAAACCACCTGCTCTTGAAAGATGGTGGTCAAAATACTTAGGGCCCTATCTTGCACCCAGCGCAATTGACTTTGTACACCGACGCATGTATCATTCCTATTTTGCACCCGACGCACAGTGGACTTTTCCCTTGACAGACGCATGTCGGTAAATTAGGGAATTAACTTGCGGTTCGGGGGCGGTTCAGCGAAAAGAGGAGGCGTGTTCCGGCGCAAACGTTCCCTGGTGCTATTTTGCAGTTTCAGAAAACAATTCTGCCACAGACCAGGAAAAACCTAGTCTAAAGTCAGTGGCGCGTTTTCAGTGGCGCGTTTCAGATGCGCGCATACACTTTGCTTCTCTCATCTACACAGACGCAGCAGTTGCCACTTTTGCAAACCATACATAATTACAAGGAAAAATATTCCACATGAGGGAAATCAATGTGGTGTGCATGAAGATGTGAAAAAATAGGCATAAATCTAGCTTACACATTTACTCAAATTATTATATGCCTGTTTAACCGAAGCTAATTTGGGTGGGTTTCTCCCATCCCCATACAATGTCACTTTTCTGTCTTTTACGGCCCTGACGAGAACGTTGGTCTCCTCGGCTGTGAACCGCTCCTGGCGTGCGTCTGGCAAATCCGCCATTATAATAGCAATCCGCCATGGAACAAGCATGCCTGCTCTTAAAGGGAATGTGAGATGATGCTCTGATTGGTGTATTGCACGTTACGCCCAAACCACACCTACAGTATGAGTAATGTAGCTACTTCAGACCAACCCATTTTAGATTTGCGCCGAGATCCGCCCACAAAGTTACTTGCCTTTCATGTTTGATACTTGCGTTTCAGATCGTTAAAATAGGGCCCTTACAGTTTTATATTGAGTAGGTCTCCTGCTAACTGGCTAACTCACATTATCACTGTCTTACTGAAATACTTCTGCTAATCAGTTTGTGGGCCACTATTACCTATAACTGTGTATATTAATGCAGTTTTACCAACGTTTATGTTACATCAGTCATTAACATCAGTCATTCACGCTAGAGCTAGGCTAATGTATACATTGCATACATGCATTGTTATTGAAACAGTTTCCACGTGTTCACTGCAATATATTACAAAAATACTCTGCAAATAAATTAGTACAAGTCAAATAATCGGTTTGTTGATGGACATGCACTTGTTAATGCTGATGGTGAGGAATTACAGTTGCAAAATTCCATAATGTACCTCAAACTGAGTAGCATATCACTGAGAAACGTCCTGCTCGAGTTGTCCTTGCGATGGAGGTTCGGGTTGAATAACTAGTTCTTCCAGTGTTTCATCATCGGACTCGCGCTCGCATTGATATGGTAAAATCGACGTCATTGTTCATTACTGTCTTTAGTTTACGGTGTAGGAAGTCTCAGGACATACGCGGTAAACCAATCACAACAGACTGAGCTGTCTGGCCAATCAGAGCAGAGTAGCTCACGGAAAGGAGGGATTTAGAGAGATTGATTCATTTGACGAGTCGTTTGAGAATCATTGAAAAAATGTGGTGATGTGCAAATGTTTATTTACAGTTGAGCTGTTATGTTAATATGCACTGTCCTTGCAAATAAAATAAATAAATAAAATAAAATAAATTATGAGGAAATTAAACAGTTTTTTGACCTTCTATGCATGTAAACCTGTTGTAGGAGACTCCAAAACAACATAAGGAAACTTTAAAATAGCATAATAGGGGCACTTTAAGATCTCAATTATTCAAGCCCTTTTCTACTCTTCTCGTGAACCGGTGGCTTTTATTTGCAGCTTTCTTGGTCCTCAAGGCACGTTGAAACCGGTGACGGAATATTGTTGGCAAGCATTACGGCAAATTGCAACGCAAATCTACGGATAGAGCCATTGCTAATGATCTGCATGTTGCCAGCCTTCTGACAGCTGCCCTTGTCATATGGAGGATGTAATTAAAACAAACAGTGAATAGGCCCTGTGGTCAGCGCCATTGCTGTGACTGCAATAACTTCTGACAGGTACACTGTAAGGGGCCCGCATGATTTCACGCCACATTGAAGTGTTTTCAGTTTTCTAAGGTAATTCTCTCATTTTTGAGCCCCCGAGCTCTTCATTCAAGAGTTAACTTTGAAGAGTTTTTATCGATTTTCTTCACAACCACACTGGAATTGACTGTTACCCTTCAGAAATCTTTGCTTCAGATCAATTCTCTATTTAGCCATATATTTGAGTAGTTGAGTAGAAGCTTGTTTTGCTGTAAATTAGTCTGGGTTTTTGCGGTTGCTTACTTGCAGATGTGTTAACCTCTTAAGGTTAAGCTTCTTTTGTTTTCTCGTAGTCTAGGAGACTGTAGCTGCGTCATGACTACGGCAAAGACTAAAAAAAAAGTTTGAACAGCTGAGATCAGGGAAATTCGCAAGTACTCTCAGGTGTTGTGAAAGCAGGCCATGGTGACGCACATCACCGCAGTGCCTGAATTACATGTTCAGCCTCACACACACACACACACACACACACCCCAACACCCTCTTGAGGACGTTACTCATGCTTTGTGTGAATTAATCATCGTAATTAGCAGACCTTGTAGTATGCAACTTTCAAAATAGAAATTGCCTCACAGTGATGTAGCACTTTCTATTAAAACCTAAGGGGTACACATGCGTGTGTGTGTGTGTGTGTGTGTGTGTGTGTGTGTGTGTGTGTGTGTGTGTGTGTGTGTGTGTGTGTGTGCTGTCCTCTCTGCTGTACCTTATCGAGTTGAGACACCGCATGTTGACCTTGTATCCCGTTTGTGCTTATTTAGCTGTAAATTGGCACAAATTGTGTTTTCCTGTTCTCACATCCCGCTGTGGTTTATTTGTATCACATGTTAACCCCCAATCCTGCAGTGCTGAAACTAACCCGCACTGCAGCTCGCTTAATGTGATTTACTCAAGTAGGACATGTTCCTGGATTCACATCCTTGTTGGACCCCAGACAACATTCCTACCAGGCAGTTTGGCTAAGGATTGAGGGTTCAACAAAAATGCTGTAATTTAAGAGTAGACCCTATGATTGTTTGGTAAGAATGATTTTTCTGTAGGACTAAACAAGGATGTTCAATCAGGAACATGTCTTACTTTGGTATATTAGAAGTGCATTCAAGCTGACTTATGATAAAAAAAAAATATATATATATATATATATATATATATATATATATATATATATATATATATATGGTAGGTAGGTCTTAAACAAAGCTTGAGACTTTCAGTTCTGTGGTAGTTGTCATTTAGCAGACACTTTTATCCAACATAGGGCCATTGGGAAAACTCAATTTTTCCATTTTTGCAAAACTCTAAAACTCTAAAACATACATTTCAACATTGACACTGTTATTTAATTGAATTGAATCAATATTGAACAGACCTCTTCGGAGCTGCTTATTGCTGAATTGTTCTCATCTTATTGGTTAATAAAACATACAAAAAAACAGTAAAATCACTGCAGTTTCCAGCTGAAATGAACACTAATTGCAGTAAAACACCAACAACTTGTATTCTTTTTCACACAAATTATTATTACAGGGGCTGGTTATGGGCTTTTTTTTTTTTTCATGGTTCCATGCACAATACTTTCTGACCTCAAAACACTTTTACTGTAATGCATGAATTCTGAACTAATGCATTTTGATGTTAGCATCACATATCCAGATCCAAATGTATGGCTTTTCTGATGTAGTAAACTTGCTCAGTAGCTCACCTAGTACAGAATTGAATTGCAGAATTGCACTATGGGAAGAGCTTGGATGTGAGTCCTGTAAAACACGAGTCGTGATAAAATGGCTCAAAGACTTGTAGAAGCAAGCTAAAATGATATGGTTGCTTCAGCAAATGTGTCTTTATCTCATGTTTGCCTTTGCAAACACTATCGGTTGAGTTTATTGTAGGTCAGTGGTTCCCAAACACTGGTCCCGGTGTACCCCCAACACTGCACATTTTAATGTACGTTTATACAACAATGATGTACTAAAAACGGACAGGTTTTTCATTTGCGTTGACAACATTGTCAAAATCCAGTTCACACGGATCCGCAAAAATGACTAAATGCCAGGCCAGTTGTTGGCGATGTCATTTTGTAAAAAAGCACTACGCGCCTATAGACTGAACATGAAATACGCATGACGTCACAGTTTTCACAAATTCGCGTTTTTGTAGTTTACACAGAGACAAAAATGTTATCGCTTTAAAAAAAACTTGCACTTTGAGTCCCATTTTCAAAATAAAATAAAATTTCAGGCCCCCAAAACGCCATTGTCATGTAAATAAACGACCAAAACGCATATAACATTTAATGTTATTAGTTGAAAACGGTGTTGTGTAAACAGTCCATTCGATATCTAACTAATCAGCTTATTAGTAAAGACTCCAACACAAGAAATACTGTATGAATGTTATATAAAAGAGTGTAGTGTTAAAAATGTGCAGTGTTAGGAACCACTGGTGTAAGGTTAAGTGTATGTGGTACATTATTTGTTATACATGATAGAGCAATAAAGTTTCAGTGCAACTCACCAGACATTTCATTTCCGAACTGCTGCCATGCATAATAGCCAACGTAATAAAACAATTATTTGCATCTGTTTCGGATAAAATTGAACATGCTTTTAGTGCCACTTGGACATTCACTTTAACAGGGCGATGAAACGTGCAAGAAGTAACAAAATCATTTTGCAGAAATTATCATCACAGGCACGTTTCTCCAACGAGCCTGTGTTGCTTTTGACCTTACACAACTCCCCCAGACCCTGGAGGTAATCCAGTGTTAAGTGTTTGGCTCAAGGTCACAATGCTCACTATTCATAAATTGCAACTAACAACCTGCCAGTACACAGCCTAGATCTTAAAGGGTTAGTTCACGCAAAAATGAAAATTCTGTCATTAATTACTCACCCTTATGTCATTCCAAACCCGTAAGACTTCTGTTCATCTCCGGAACACAAATGAAGATCTTTTTGAGGAAATCCGAGAGCTTTCTGTACCTCTGCTGACAGCTACGCAACTACCACTTTAACGCTTCAAAAAGTGAATTGAGAGATTCAACATTTAATCCATATTATGAATTAAGCAGTTTAGTCCAAATTTTCTGAAGAGACTTGATTGCTTTGTATGATGAACAGATTTAATTTGGGCGGCTTTTTAGGTGAATAGTTAATGGAATTCCTCTGGCTGGAGTTTGTTTCAGCTCAACAGTGATTTATGAATAGTGAAGAAGCGTTATACCAATCAGTTTGTCCATGTTCTGTCCCTTCTAAGTGCCTTATACTGACATCTTTGCAGAGAGACCAAGCAAGCACAACCATTTTTTAGCATAGTTGAGCAATGCATCTTAATTTGCGTATTCCACTATCCTATTTTGTGTGCAAGATTACTAGATGACAATAAGTGTGTCACCAGATGGTATACTACTTTCCATGAATTTTTGACTTGTGCGTGTGTGTTTTCTTTTCCAGTTACCCACAAAAATCCTTCTGCAACAGAAAATGAGGGGATTTCGGTGCTTCTCTTAACACTTTCCGTAATGTTTAAAGATGATGTAGAGAGGACATTGAGAGAATTTTGATTAAACATTTTTCAGTAACAAACTTTGTGCATCAAAGTTACTTTAATGAGAAACTCTATTTCAAAAGCTAATGAAAAAGTTAATGTTTTACTATTTATAACAAACCTTTAATGTGGTTAACTTACACTCAAAACAAATTTTGGCTAGATTCTTAAACTTTTAATCAAGTCAAATGTAACTTCTTATTACATTTATACCATACTTACTTATTTATACACCCCTGGTAAGAAGTCTTGGGTATATTTTGTCTGACTGTCCTGTTTGTACGGCTTAAATTGAATCATAAGTGTGATGCAATCATGTTAATATGTAAAATAATAATCGTGTGAAGGTCTTCATTCAGATTGATAATGAGACATTTTAAATTACAGTTCACTGGGCATTCTTCACCCATTTATCTATGAGAAATGTATTCAAGAAAGTGCTGCTTTGAAATAAAAAATGACAATCCATAAATTCTATCATAATTAAATTGCAGTTAGCATAGTCAGTTTCCCATCAAGGACAACAACAACATTAACAGTCATGTATAGTAAATGAGTCACGTTAGATAAAAAAAAGGTCACAGATGGTGCTGCAATAAACATTTTAACTGCTGGAAAATATAATTGCTTCAATACTGCAATGTCTTCAGTGTGAATGTGGCAAATGTGTTTGTTTTGTTTGCTTCATATTTTCTCATGCACATGACAAAAAGAGATTGAAAGAGAATGTTGCAAATAAATGCTTAACAAAGCTGAAATGTAACAATTATTTATGGTGTTCCCACATAACGAACCACCAATCATGAGTTGCAGATATGATCTCATAATTCTTTTGGCTGAAAGCCTGGTGAACAGGTGTCTATCAATCACTCGGTGGCCGTGCAGTGGTGGAGGTGGATTGATGGGAGTGTGCCGCTACTCTCTGCCATACCTCCTCTTGTGCATCAAATATACTGGCTCACAGAAGCCTGCATGCCAAAGGACAAGGCATCCGTCAGGCGGGTGTCATTGCTAATTACCAGACAGTTCTCGAAAATTAGGTTTTAATTCAAAGAAAAATAGGATACCCGGCATCCCCTTCAAAAACCAATTTGGAGAGCCGCATGTCGTATTGCTCAGTCATGATCGAGTTAATGCTTTTGGAGTCAGTTATCATTAATCAGATTTGATGGGAATGAATTAACTCACAGCTATTGGATGTCATCCAACCCTATGGGCTGTTTGCGTGTGAAGAGAAGTTCATGGAGTATTGAAGCCCACTGTAATGTGAGATGAATGTGTGTCAGTCACATACTGCTCTGTGTCATAGAGCTGATGCTGGAACTGTGCGACTGACTGGTAGATAATATGTTAATGTGATGCCATTGCCAGAACTGCTCAAATCAACTTGAAGGAAAAGCTTAATGGAGAAGACTGTCCCAAGATGCTGTTCCTGACCTACCAAACACAGTTCTAATTTGGTGCTAAAAACAAACTCGAAGGAAAAGTCTCAGTGTGTCAACCAACCAACGAGAAGGGAAGCTTAATCCGATATAACCCGACCATGTCACTCTATAGACAACAATCTTAGTGGTACTAGCTTCTTTTGGTAATTCTTGCAACCAGTGTTGGGGGTAACTCATTACAAGTAACTCGAGTTACGTAATCAGATTACTTTTTCAAGTAACTAGTAAAGTAACGCATTCATTTACATTTTTAATTTACAACAGAATATCTAAGTTACTTTTTCAAATAAGTAACGCTAGTTACTTTTTCACATTTATTGACTGACAGCTCTCTTGTCCCCATGTTTAGAGAAATAAAGTGAGGAGGTGTTGTGTGGAAAAACGGTGGTTATTTTAGTTCTAGACTAAATGTGAACATGCATTGACTCCTCACTTGCACGAAAACATTCAGTATTCCTCAAAATGAATAAAAACAGTCAAGTGCAATCTCAGAATTTTATGCAAAACTTTTACAATTAACTATATTAAATTACACAAATATACTTTATGTATTTAATCTCACTTTATCAACCAATGTCTTTGCTGCTGACCTTCAATGATCTAATTCAGCAAATAAGCAAAATTACTTTAGATTAGATTTAGAAATGAGAGTGTTGAACTTTCTTCTCCTGTATCCTATTGTTTTTTGTTTTTTTAATCCAATATGACAGCACAGCTGAAAGGTTTGTTTGAGCGGTGCCCTCTACTGAACAAGTGTGCATATGCATTTCCTTTAGCCTGAGGCTTATTCATTTCACTTTTGTTGTAAAAGGGCCTAAACATTTGCCAAAAATATAACTTTTTTTGTTGTTATATATACAAATAAAAATAAACAAGCAAGCCCAGCCCAGGTGAGAAAAAGTAACTCAAAAGTGATGTAACGCATTACTTTGCATAAAAAGTAATTAAGTAACGCAATTAGTTACTTTTTTAGGGAGTAACGCAATATTGTAAAGCATTACTTTTAAAAGTAACTTTCCCCAACACTACTTGCAACTAATGTAATCATACAATATTTTATTTTTATTTTATTTTTATTTTTTATGTCTACACAAGAAACGACACACAGAAACATGCAAGAAAAATATTAATGTGAAATTCTGCCCAAGAAGAAATATAAAGATCATTGCCCTCACGCAGACTCTGGACTCCTGGTTCTCATCTGCACTCAGTCAGCCATTACCTGCATCTGCACCTAATCAGCCCCTCAAGTACACACTCCTCAATCCCTCATGGTCTGGTCTCCAATGTCAATGATGACTCATACCTAACAGTGACCTGTTCTCCAACGATGATCTCCTCTAATCCTGTCCTGCGATCTCACAAGCATCTTCCTTGTGTTCTTCTCGAACCTTACCTGCTTCACTTACATATACCCAGCTCCTGGAATCCACCGATCTCCTTTTTGTGAGGTGTATGCTCTACTCCCTGTCATATTACTCCTCAAGAAACCTATTTACAGTATAAGGACTACAGATCCTTAGTTGAACTATCTTTAGAAGACCATGATTTTCGTATCTAGAATATACCAAAATTCTACTAAAACCAATATATATATATATATATATATATATATATATATATATATATATATATTTTTTTTTTTTTTTTTTTAACAAAGGATGCGTTAAATTAATTAAAAGTGAGTAACGATTTCTGTTTCAAATAAATGTTTTTTTTCTTCTTTTTTTAACTTTCTATTTATAAAAGAATCCTGAAAAAAATGTATCACAGTTTCCACACACACACACAAAAAAAAAAAAAAGAAGCAGAACTGTTTTCAACATTGATTGATAATAATAGGAAATATTCCTTGATCGGCAAATCAGTATATTATAATGATTTCTGAAGGATCATGTGACACTGAAGACTTGAGTAAGTATGCTGAAAATTCAGCTTTACCATCAGATGAATAAATTACATTTTAAAATATGTATTATTTTAAATTGTAATAAGATTCCACAATATTACTCTTTTTACTCTACTTTGATCCAATAAATGCTGCCTTGGTGAGCATCAGAGACTTCTATCAATAACATAAAAAATATTACCAACCCCAAACTTTTTGGTAGTGTATACAATATATGCATGCATTTCCATATCTTTAATTGTGATTAATTTGACTAATTCATTAATTGACATTACACAATTAATTAAATTAATATTAAGTGACTGATAGCCACATGCCTTTTCCAACTTTGTGCAAGTTTTATTTAATATCCTTGTTTTAACTTATGATTTCTGTTAGTTTCATTAGTGATTACACTTAGTTACAGCAGTACTATCACATGAAAGAGGCGAACATGTGATTGATTTGTAATGGGCCTTCCAGCCAGTGTAGAACAGGCCTCCGGTTTCTCCAGCTGGTTCTGTGACACAACGACACTCGGCTGCTTTTGATCAAGTCCACAGCGTGACACTCATTTGAGCAATCCATGTCTGCAGGCTTCCACTGAAGGCAAAGGTGTCTCATATGATAAGAGCCCTCTGATCAAGCTGATGGCCTCACAGACTTTGTGAATTCAATCAGAGGCCACATCGCCTACAGCACAGGCTAGCACAGAGCGCACGCAAGGGCAAAGTCAGGGCGCTAGTAAAAGCCACTGTTTTCTTGATGAGAGACCCAGAAAAAAGTCAAGAAAGGTCCTGCAAATCAGCCAGGACCCAGATCCATAAATGATCCATGAAATGCTGGACATTTTAAAAACACAGATGAAAGTGCTATTTGAAGTGAACTACAGAGTGCAAAATTCAGCTACGCTAGAAGGGTTTTTTGTGTCAAAAAAAAAACAATGTCTACTTCTGCAGTCAAACTCTGTTTGTCCAACACTATCTTATTAGTATTTATCACTATTTGCAACTGTTGAACAGATTTATGTGCTTTCACAACAGTTGCAAATAGTGATAAATACTTATCTGCTGTGCTGATAAATACTAATATCTGTTGTGCTGCTTAAAATTTTTGTGGAAACTTGCTAAAAAAAGAAGAAAAAAAAGAAATATAAATATAAATATTTTATGGCATAACTGTCATATTTGAAATGAAAGTATTAATTTCAACAAAATAATATATATATATAATATATATATATATATATATATAGGCCTATACTAATAAAAATAATATATATGTATATATATATATATATATTTTATATATATATATATATATATATATATATATATATATATATATAACCGTAAAATGTAACCTGAACCACATAGTGCAGACTAGTTTGCAATCCACTGGACGGCAACAAGCGGACCTGTTTCCTTGAATGACCCTCTCCCTGTTAATGTAAAGAGACGGGACAAAAAATTAACATATTTGTGTCAAAATGTTCTCTGCATTAGACCTTGCATCTCATATATATCCAGACCTTCAGACTGATAGCAGAAGGTCTGGAATCCATAGCAGCTTTCATTGGCCAAGGACCGCCCAGAGCCTGTCTGACTGACATGTATAGCAACCAATTACAGTTTGCATTGTTCAGCATTATGTTTAGGGGCTGAAAAATGTGACGTTGATGTCTCTACAATAACAGACCTTCATAAATCATTCATTCAAGAATATTGTTCAAATTTACTGCAACAATGGCACATCAGTCTCCAAAATATTTGAAAAACCCAGCATTTAGTTGATCCCGATAAGCGCTCATTGTCACAGTTGTAAACATGACAGCTTTCTTCTTCCATGGGTGGTTTGGCGACACCAAGGCTTTGTTTCCAGGCAGACTTGTTAACGTGACACACGCGTCTCCCAGAAATCCTGTAGAATGCAACCAATCAAGATGACGACTTCGAAACTCGCAGTGTTTCCCATTTTTTGTGCCTTAAGCATCAGATGTATGAGGCTAGACCTTGCAGTATAGATAAATAAGTATTTAAGAATTACATTTTCAAAATGTTTTTTGCAAATTCATATAAAGAATAGTCCACAAAGAATAGTTTCATTGTTTAAAGTGAAAAAACTATCACCATTTTCAAATGTCGCCCCGGAGGTCATCACATTACATTAAATATGCATGGCAGTAATGAATTTCATTTAGCGGTACCTGGATATATTGTACCTTTCATTTGTCTGAACAGAAAAAGAATTACCACAAACCACAGTTTTCTGAGCTATTCTAAGCCTTTGCCGAATGAGCACTTGAGGTGAATACAATTCATGCAGCATCATTATTCATATCTCTGTTTTGTACAAACCAAGTTTACATCTCCGGGCATAACAACAAAATAAAACAGAATGTGTAACGGGTGAGTCTAGAAAGATTTATTTTGTGTACACAAAATCAGATGACCCTTCCGCGAAGGGAGGCCGAATTCAGAAAGTACTACTAAGCAGTAATGAAATATCTAACCAGATTTTCCCTTTTCTCATTGTGAGACAGGAGTCGAGAGAGAGAGTAGGAGTGGAGCGTCGACATTTCTGACCTAGATAGAGCTGAGTGGAGGCAGAATGGAAGGGCTTTGATTAAAAAGGCCGCTGCAAGGCAATGTCGAGCCCAAGATTAGTCAAGACGCTTGAGCGGCAGTTGATGTCTATTCTGAGTCTTCCTTGTTCTCTCTCTCTCTTTCTCCCTCGTTCGTACTGTCTGAGGCCTTTCATTCACCCTAAGTGCAAATGTCATCTCGTATGCATAAAGCATTACATGCTTGGTGAATGTTTTGCAGGCTGTTGTCTATGTAACTGGCAAAGGCAATTTGGTTGAAGGAAAAATATAACATTTCTGTTCACTTTAATTATGTTGGTGAGCACAGCATTTAAGGGGACAGTTCATCAAAAAATTAAAATAAATAAACAATGGAAAAAATTTAATTCATTCAATGCCTCTCATGTTGCTCCAAAGCTGTATCATTATCTTTCTTCCACCAGAACACGGAAGGAGAAAATTGGAAGAATGTTTTCCTTTCTTTTTTATGTAATTATATTGAATGAGAACTGAAGCTTTCATGCTTCAAAACGGACACATAAGCATCATAAAAGCATCATAAAAGTGGTCAATATGAGTCATGCACTAAATTGTAGGTCTTCTAAATCCATACGGTACATTTTGAGAAACAGACTCAAATTGAAGTCAAGATAATGATTCAGGAATTGGAGTAAGATCTTTTTTTTTATGGAAATAGTCGATCTAGTTCACAAAAACAGGGTAAATGATTCATATCCAAATCAGACTGATCCGGTTCAACTCCATGTTTAAGCGCTCATAAGAGGGAAAGTTTATTATGATTATTATTTTAGTTGGAATATAGCACACATCATCTGGACTACATTGAGATGCTTTTATTTATTTATTTCACTGTAATTCATTTGGAAATAGCATGGAAAACGAATACAGAATGAATCCTTCTGTTCTGGAATATTCATTTTTGGTAAACTGTCTTAACTTTTGAGTCATGCAATCTAATAGTTATATTTTACGAACTAAGTGCCAGGCAGAACAGAGATGGAAAGAATTATTACATTTCAGTTAGTGATGCTGTCGTGCATATTTCAGAAGGCATGATTAAAAGATTGCAACATTGCAAAAGAACATGTCAAATTGCATCAACTTCAAGGTGTAACACTGGGACTTGGGTGCTGTTTACTGCAAGTCTAATAATAAGTGCAGAGTAACTTCAAAGGATTTTATATAACAAGAATTCTTAAAAACTATCATGTTTTACAAGCCTTCACATCATATGCTTTCAAGTGATTACAAATATACATGTGCAAGCTTGAAATAGTTGTATACTATACAATATAGTAATAACAGCATATTATATAGTTATTACATATTTATAAGAATTGTCCCTGGGATTTAAAGCATACTACAAGTCCATGAATTTGTTTAGTCACTGTGTTAAGTGACTTAAACTGTGTGTCGATATTTATAGCCTCTATTCATGGTTGGTTTACCTTATCAGTATATTGTTTACTTTTTACTGAATGACTAACAGGTTTGATAATTTAGGGTGGCACAATTAATTACACTCAATTAGATAAGCAGATGGTCGATTCAGTGCAGGGGATGTGGGACTTTATCATTAACCCATTGGTGACTTTTAAGGTGGATTGTGCTTGCATCAAAGCTTCCGATGTGATGAGCACGGGCAGCTAAATAGCTTTAGATGGGAGTTACGAAACAAACTTCATGCAGCTAAATACTGTTAATTGCCCGACTACCTTCTGCTAGGCTCTCATTAACATTATCTAAATGTGTTGTTAAATGAAAACACACCTGCAATATGTTTCTTAACAGGGAAGTTACTTTGAAAGCTTTTGGCTGTATGAGCAGAATAATGTACCATTGTTAAAATATAGCAAATCTACATGTTACACTACAAGCTAATGACAGCTAATGACATTCTATTAACTAAAAGTAGACACATTAAAGGTACTATTAAAGGGTAATATCAGATTATGAAATTTGTTTTTGCAGTCAGAGCAGTTTTATCCTAAATATCACAATATCACAATTACAGTCAAACCAAAAATTATTCAGACACCAGAAATAAATGTTTGATATTTGTTTTACTTGTTTTATTTATGTAAGTGAGGATAGCAAAATAAAGTAAACTGTGACATATTATACCCCCAAAAATGTCATACAGTGGACTACCAGTAAAATGTATAAACATTTAGGGCCAACAATGATTCAGAGACTTTGACCTGACCATGTTTTGCTTAAGTGATTTTTCTTGCTAATGCGACCTTTTCACACCACAGACTGAACAAAATTAAGCATTGCTTGGTAAATGGTTGACCTAAATTGGTAACATCTAAGTATGTGTAGCTGACAGCTATTCAACTTAATTCATTTGTGAGACATTCTACAGTGTTCTGCCTTTGTTTTACTCGCCATTAAAATTGAAATTACGATGTAGCCTGTGTACTTTGTACAGCTGCCATCAGTCCCTGTAACTTCTGATGTCCTTAGAGCTTTGTCCTGCACAAATGCGGTCAGAACATTTAGAATGGTCTGAACCCACTCCATCGACAAATGTGCGATATCGATCGCGAAGGATATATGCAGAGTTGACAGATTTTTTTTTACACTATAATTAATTTCGCGCGAAAACTACAAATCGTTAAAGTAATTTTTCTTAGTTCCACACTCTAGCGAGTTAAGGTCTTTTGCCTTTGTTAGGGCAGAATTGGCATGCTGACTGCAGGAATGTCCACCAGAGCTGTTGCCCTTGAATTGAATGTTTCAGAGAATTTGGCAGTACATTCAACCGGCCTCACAACCGCTGACCACATGTAACTACACCAGCCCAGGACCTCTACATCCAGCTTCTTCACCTCCAAGATCGTCTGAGACCAGCCACCCGGACAGCTGCTGCAACAATTGGTTTGCATAACCAAAGACTTTCTGCACAAACTGTCAGAAACCGTCTCAGGGAAGCTCATCTGCATGCTCGTTGTCCTCATTGGGGTCTCGTCATGACTGCAGTTCATCGTCGTAACTGACTTTACTCCCGGTTTTCACTGTACAGGGCAGATGCTAGACAGCGTGTATGGCGTCATGTGGGTGAGCGGTTTGCTGATGTCAACATTTGGATTGAGTGGCCCATGGTGGCGGAGGGGTTATGGTATGGGCAGGCGTATGTTATGTACAACGAACATAGGTGCATTTTATTGATGGCATTTTGAATGCACAGAGATATCGCGACGAGATCCTGAGGCCCATTGTTGTGTCATTCATCCACGACCATCACCTCATGTTGCAGCATGATAATGCACGGCCCCATGTTGCAAGGATCTGTACACAATTCCTGGAAGCTGAAAACATCCCAGTTCTTGCATGGCCAGCATACTCACCAGGCATGTCACCCATTGAGCATGTTTGGGATGCTCTGGATCGGCGTATACGACAGCGTGTTCCAGGTCCTGCCAATATCCAGCAACTTCGCACAGCCTTTGAAGAGGAGTGGACCAACATTCCACAGGCCACAATCAACAACCTGATCAGCTCTATGCGAAGGAGATGTGTTGCACTGCGTGAGGCAATTGGTGGTCACACCAGATACTCCCCCCAATACAGTAAAACAGAACTGCACATTTTAGAGTGCCATTTTATTGTGGCCAGCCTAAGGCACACCTGTGCAATAATCATGCTGTCTAATCAGCATCTTGATATGCCACAACTGTGAGGTGGATGGATTATCTCGGCAAAAGAGAAGTGCTCACTAACACAGATTTAGACAGATTTGTGAACAATATTTGAGAGAAATAGGCATTTTGTGTACATAGAAAAAGTCTTAGATCTTTGAGTTCAGTTCATGAAAAATGGGGGCAAAAACAAAAGTGTTGCGTTTATAATTTTGTTCAGTGTAATAACACTAGAAACCGTCTCGGGTTACAGATGGTGGACAACCAGAATAAGACTTTTACCGCCGCCGTTCCCGCGGCGTCAAAATTGGGATGTGTATTTGCTGCCTTTTACCGCTAAGTGGCGCTGTAATCACATACTTTGAAAAGTGTCAGTTTATTCTCTTTATGACGTAATCTGCCGCGGCAGTAATCTGAGCTGAGGTCACAGATAAATTCAAGATAAATATTGTGGTTAAACGAATTCAAATTCATTAAATTTAAACAAAATAGACACACGTTAACATTGTTTGCCCAGTTTTTCTATAATTTAGAAAGGCTATGTCAATAGGTTACTTGTCATTTACTTCGTGTTATTTTAATGTGTTTGTAGATTTATTAACTGAAACATAACAGTGAAATAAATTAAAATAATTTACCGTAAAATTAAAACATTTTCAGGACTTGCAGTTACTAACCGATGTTAGTCGGTTTAAGCATTCTTTGTTATATTCAGAATTAAATAGGCTTACATATTGTTATGATTATCAATTGAATTATTTAATAAATAATCAACCACAAATGCCTATTACTGCCGCAGAAAAAATAAACCAGTCGAATTTCAAAGTCATTCGCGAAATGACTAGGCTATACCGGGTGGCGCAAGTGACAGGGCAAAACAGCAGCAACTGCGGCATTTTAAAAGGTAAGTTTCCTATCTGTTTATTTAAAATAAAAAAAAACATGGCGCAAGATCTTGTAAAAAAAACAAAAACTTTTTTTCATTATTTGAACAAAAATGAGACTGGTTGAATTTGTAAAAATATAAACAAACAAAGCAGAGAATAAAACAAACTTTTAGGGAAAAAATATAGGCCTATTATGCTACAACAGAATTGGTTAACATTAACGAAAGCAAAATATGTAAAAATACATTTCAAACAAAATAAAACAAAACAAATTCGTGGCCGAGTGGTAGGCTATAACTTACGTTTCAATAATTCAGATGGCACGGGTTCAAATCCCGAACAAACATGGGCTACTTTTTTATTATTAATGCAGAGAGATTTGATAGTTCTAAAATATTGCTACACCATATTGTTTTTTTCTCCTATAGCCTATATTAAATATTTTATATTTATAAAATAAAATTACCATTCATTTCCATTTTACATTAGGGACAATTTTTATCCAACAGAATGGCTGAATTTACATCTGCATAATAATAATAATAATAATAAACACAAAAAACAGCACAAGGTCTTTTTGACACATAATTTCGAGACAGTAAATTGCCAATGTTAAAAAATAAACAAATAAAAAGAATATAATTTTTTTTTTTACATTTTCTTACATTTTTACATAAAAAAATAAACACAGTCACTTAAACTATAGGCTAAATCTTGCAGGCTTTGGAAGTGAAAAAAGTTGAAAAAGTTATATATTTATATTGCATTATTATGAAAAATTTCGATTTATATATAAATATATTTTCCGAACCATGTTTTACTCTAAACTGTAAGAACATCGAATAGCCTATCTATAAATCCTTAAACATTTTTTTAAGCCATAAATCCATAAATCTAAAAGCCATAATCTATATTTATATATGGATGTTAGCTAAAATTATGATAACGTCAACACGAAGAAAACTTTATTACATTATTAGGAATATATTGGTGTAATAAATGCATTCTCTGGAAATTTATATTTCTAGTTGTGACAGCAGAAAAAATGAAATCTAGGCTATATATAATATGATGATATAAAAGCCAAAAATGAGATGATAATATTGAGTGAATGCTCTCCGCACATAGTCTTCTATACGCTCATCATACTTTCAACTTCAGCCCCAGCCCATTCAGAAATGCCGGTACTTGGGTAGAAACCTATAGACAGCAGCCTGATAAAAATGTTAATATTAAACAAAAACGTTAGACGGACTCAGAGGCTTTTTGCCTCTTTTTGGCTTTTTGCCTCTTTGGATCCGACTCACAACCGACCCTACTAACATTAATATTAACGTACATATTTCCAAAGTCTTCTTTCCTATTGTGTGACATTCAATGGCGTAAAATGTGTGTTCTAAGTGTGTGTGATTGCACGCATTGTGTTTATCGTGCAATTTATACGCGAAAATGAGTTTTAACGTGCATATGACGCAGTTTTCGCGTGCATTTGATACACACTTTTTGCGTGTAATACACGCACCCCACACAACTAATACTACCCATGCCTACAGTATCATATGCACGTACCCTACCAATACTAAACCTACCCATGCGTATCACAGTAGGCCTATGCACGTAAAAACTCATTTTGGCGTATAAATTGCATGATAAACACAATGCGTGCTATAGAGGCGCATTTAGTGCGATCGGGTAGCCTTCAAAGCTAAAGGTATTCATCAATAATTCTATATCACGAACAGGGACACTTTAGTGTGCATTTGGTATTGTGATTTTACCCCGTCTGTGAGGCGCTCGTCTGTGATGATGAGCCATTGCCACTGAACTGATAGCGGCAACGGCAACACTTTTCATGATTTCAAAAAACACATTCAGGGCCATATCGCATCTTATGTTACACAAAGGAATGTAATTCATATTTTAGTCAATTGGAGATACATCAGCCCCACTCGCTAATTATTCTTGTTAAATTAAAAAGGGGAAAAAGACCACCAATTGTATGACTAATAGCTCATGATACATAGTTACAAAATACAAAACATGTACTTTTTACATGTACATTTACAGGGTTGTCATGGAACCATTTACCCAGACAAAGAGCCATATAAGAACCATTATTTCAAAAAATCACAACTTGTGCTTGCTGCGAACGCAAGTTATTTAAGGTGTCTCAACTGTACTCAGTCTACCCTACAGTGTGAATTCGTTACAAGGTTTCATTAAATTAAATTAAATTAAAATAGAGTCTATAGGCCTACTATACTGTTGTAGCCATTAAATAATCTCATTTAGTATCATATTTGTTAAAATATTATAATGTTATTTTTTTCCATCTATGTTGAATATGAAAAGTGAACAGCACGAGTAAGATAGGATGTATTATATGGAGAGATGGATATGGAGTGGGTCAGACATGATTTTGACCACTTCATTAAGTTTTGTTTAGTAGAAAACCTTTCTTTAAAGTGAATTTCGTTTTCTATAAATTGTATCTTAATTTTAATCAATCTTTCATCAAACAATTGCCTGGATTTAATAAATAAGAGAAGCAAATATAACAGACACTAATCATGGAGGCGCCCGCGCGGTCACTTGCATTGCACGTCAGCTGGAGCGCATCTCATCCTCCTAACTTAACGAAACTCAGCGTATGCCTCACACAGACATGATAAATACATCAAATACACAAAGCTTGAAATGTCTTCAAACGAAATAATTCAAAACGAAAAGAAAAAGGCTACTCTCTGATTATGTCTTTATGTGCATTTCTCTCTAGGTGCGTTCACTACAAATATGGCGATCGTCAACTTCATCTTTGCAGTCGACACTGTCAGAAAACACTAGTTTATTGATAAAAATCAATGCACGCATCACCGGATTTACAAATACACATCTTGCTTGTTGCACGCACACATATTATGTCGAAAAAACGAAATATTATGTTGAAATAAACATATTTTAGAATATTTGATTAAATGCTGATTGTTGCGCTTGTTCAATTTAACAAAATTAAAACTTTAATTGTGATAATTAAGATAATTGAAAATTAAATATTTAGTGGCCAAGTTTTGCTAATTTATTATATAGGCTATTATATGCCTATTGCCTATATTAAGTAGGTCATATTAAGACAAGGCATATATTAAGTTATTTTAGCTGTTATGAGAAAAATAAATCTAACGAAATCTAAAATCTAAATCTAATAAATCAAAAAAAATATTCTAACGCCAATTCAACATGCCAGAATAAAACCTGATTTTTGAACAATGCGTAACGCCACTCGGCCTGGTGTGCCAAAACACTACATTTTAAACTTCAATGTTTAATTCAAAACAATCTCAAAACGCGTTGTGACATTTTTTTAAAGCAGTAGCCTAGCCTATATACATTAAGGGCATTGAAACCAGGATCTTAACTAAAACGCGTTCCGCGTAATCTCTCAAAAATTATGCCACACTACTCCATGTATTTTTTTTTTTTTTTTTAAGGACTGCTTTTGAAATCACTATAAATCACTATAAATTACTATGCAATTGTATCGCTCACGAGAGCTCTTCATTTATCTAATTCCTCAATAGAATAGTAAAAATATTCAGCATCATTGCTCCTATAATATCGTCTCTATTTTTAACTTTTGATTCTATTTTTTCAGTTCTAAAATTGATTCTATCTTTGGTTCTATTCTGTTGTAGCCTAATAGGCCTATTTATATATATGAAAAATATGCCTATTAGGCTTAGGGATTTATATTTAACCCACTTACATTTTAAAATACGGCAATTAAAATACGGCAATTGCTGCTGTTTTGCACAATGTCCCTTTGCGCCACCTGGCGGTCATTTCGGGAACAACTTTGAAATGCGGCTGGTTTATTTTCGCCGCGGTGATTTCCGGCGCGGCGGTAATAGGCATTCTGGTTGTCCACCATCTGTACTTGCGTATGTAACCCATGTTCTCTGAATAGGGAATGAGACGCTGCGTAGGGATGCCCTTGGGATGGAGCTGATTGAACCCGTATAGAATTCCTTCAGGAGGATTGACGTCACTTCCTGCTGTAGCTCGGCCGGTAGACTTTCTGTGTGGCTGCCAGCGAGGGGTGGTGGGCACAAAGCTAAAGTTACTGGAGGAGTGCCTGAGGCGTCCTCTGACAGCGAAGAGTGGCCCATGATGCCCATTCTTTCATTTTTGGGTCTGGTGTAGAGGCTGGTTGCATTCGACGTGGGGAGAAAACCAGATGCGTCTCCCGTCGCGGGTGAAGCAGCTCTAGTGAGAAGAGGTATTGAGGGGAGATAGCCTGAAGCGTCTCCATCCTTCAATACAGGACGATGGTGTTGGTAACTTAACTATGTATCCATTTGAGCCGATGGCGCCGTTGTGCTCCTGGTCACTAGGAGTTTACTACAACCTTTGAAACATAAAAAAAATAAAAAAATATTGTGAATTGCAGTAATTTATATATATATATATATATATATATATATATATATATATATATATATATATAAATTGTTTACTGCACATACATTGAGGGAGGTATTGTCAATATTTCACCTGTTGTAAGTCAGTCTGGTCACTGGGAACATACTACAACCATTGGAGCATGAAAAAAGCCATAGGTGAAATCCAGATGAACCGCTTCTTCTGAAGAAGTAAATCTGAGGAGCAGATGGCAAGTTTACTGTGAGTTCACTCACAAGAGTGAGTGACGTCAATGAACTGGCTCGATTCTATAACGGTTCAGACAATCCGCACCGCCCAAAGGGCGATTCCATTGCATCATCACTACGCAGCGTTGCGTGAACCTATGAAAGAACACATTATAACTGAATTGAATACATGACAGCAGTGTTTAACTGTTACATACGTTCTGTTTAGTTCTGGTTCCTGTACCTGTTTCCTTTGTTCCCATTTTCCCGCCACTAGTTTGTTTCCGTGGTTACAGATTTTAGTTGCACACCTGTTTCTTTTGATTACTCCATGTGTATTTAAGCCTTCAGTTCTCTCAGTTCTTTGTTCAGTGTTAATTGTCTTCAATGTTTTGCTGAGCTTTTTTCCTACAATCTCCTGAGTGTTACATTTTGGATTTATTAAAGACCATTTTGTTGTATTCTCCTGCATCGTGCAATCATTGCAACCACCCGTTTGTGACATTAGCTAAATATTTTGCAACACAAAATAAGTTCTGGGGACTAAAATGAATCATTGAATCAGTCGTCCCAATGATTGTGTATAGTTCAGTTATATTCTTAGCCACTGGAAAAGCTACACTTCTATGTCTAAGTTAGTAGCTTTACTACTCTGTACAGTTAGTTATTCACCAACACTTAGAACAGTGATTCTCAACCAGTGGATCATGATAGGTTACGAAAAAAATAGGTTGCACTGTTCTGATAGCATCATAGATAGCAGAGATAAAACAGTTCTGAATGCAAATAATAAAATGTAACTAACCATCTATTTGTATATAGTTGTGCAAAAATGTATAAGCTTATCCATTTTTTAAATCAAACATTCTTTTCCTCTAAATTCATCTCACTTGCTAGTTAGATTAGGCATATGCCAATATAGTTTACGTGACATGCCCTTATACTTAAAGCCATGCATAAAACTATGCAAGGTAAATTGAAGACTGCATTTAATACGAGTTGAAATGGGGATAAACATGGTCTGCCAACCACAATGTGTTTAATTCAGTGAATTATTAAGAGCATGTAACCACTGCAAGCATGTAACCACTACAAATCAAACATTCAAACTTAAAGATGATGCAATAAACCACTAATAATATATGCATTCATAATTTATGTATTAGTGAATATATATATATATATATATATATATATATATATATATATATATATATATATATATATATATATAAAGATCAATATCTGATTTTAAGAGCTTTTGTTTATTAGTATGGTGTGTTGTGTCGCTACCACTAAATTTAGATCCTGAGGCAAATTTTTTGAGAACTACATTCTTTGCATAAATAGATGTTTTTTTTTTACCTTTTTGATATGGTTTTTACAGGATCTTGGTTTTCTTTCAACTCACTTTAAATAGGATTATTCATAGAATAATCGTGTTATTGCAGTGTGATGATGATGCAACGTCAGTGCTGGGAAAGAATTAGTATCCATTTTAAATCTTCCTCAGTGTCTTGAACATGAGACTCATTCTGATTCATTGACAAAGCCACAGTGCCACAATTCTCCTAGTAGGAAATATATTAATCTGTTGTTGATTGTCTTATGCCTCTCTTCTTATTGATTCCTGTCACACCAGAAATGAAGGGGCTATGGTATCTGCCATGAGATGATTGGAGAGACGTGCCAACTGACTGATACCAGTCCTTGAGGCATACTCTCATTAAAACCATGATCAATGCAGGTGCTGTTCCTTATTGACTAAGCTAATAACACTACTTCAGTCTCCAACATGCAGAACTTACATTTCAAAAGTGTTCATATGGAAAGGCTTTGCATTGCCTTTCCTTTCATATCCAAGCAAATGTTTCATATCAGTCTGATGCAACAGACTGCTGGATTTGAAGGTGTTACACACGCAGAAGAGCATAACAAAGATAGATCTGGCTCTTCTATAGAGTTATTTATACTGTGATTTATGTGACTGTGATTTATGTTGAGTGGAGTCTGGGGAAGTGACTCCGCCTTGAGCCTGGAAGGAACCTATGACATCAACCCTTTGAATTAATAATTCTTTGCCATGTTTTGAATTCACCATGCTAGACTTATTGTCATTCATCAGGGTATATCATTGTTGTTTAATAATGTGAGTATGAGAGCAGGAGAGGAAATCCCTGCAACATAATTGCATATTTTACAACTTGTAGAATATAGCTGGGAAGGTTATAAAAAAAATTATATCTGGGATATTTGATTTACTTTATTGATCATATATAAAGACTTATAAACATTATATAGTCACTCCTGGTTGCAAAATAAAGATGAATGAATGGATCTAAACACAGCAGTTTAAGTTTTATTAACAAAGAACTCAGAAACTAGAAACACGAACATAATACCCAATTAAATGCGACGAGAACTGACAAAGTTTCAAACAAACTGAAAACTTTTGGACACAGAACTAAAACATGTGACAAACCCACAGAAAACAGATGTTTTGTAAGTATTTAGTGCCTTTATATTGTAATGCTTTTGAATTATCTTCTAGATTCGGTTGCACTTTATGTGGTAACACTTTATTTTACAGTGTCCTTACATGTACTTAAAATAGTATATAATATGTAATGACACTGTAAAATAAAGTGTAACCCTTTATTTTAAGGTACCTTTGTTACACTGTAATCATACATAAGTACTGAGTAATATTAAGTAACTACATGTACTTACTATAGGGTTAGGATTAGGGTTAGTTGCATAAAATTAGGCATAATTTATAGTTATTACTATTATGTAACAATAACACTGTAAAAAAAAAAAGTGTTACCCTAGATTCTTCTTATTGCTTTCTTCTGATAATTTTGATACAAATTAATTATTATTAATTTGATTAATCAGAATATCATGTGATTAATTTGATTACAATTAAAACAAAACATTTAATTGCTTAACAGCCCTAATAATATGACATAGCTGAGTGTCAAACAGGGCTGCAGAGCTATTTTAATATGTTGTTTTTGCTTTTGTTTTTGTCATCTGTCTTCCTGTGACAGGCTGTATTTGTGCTATTGTTCAAAAATATCCAAAAGAAAGTAACAAAGCCACTTCACCGATTTCCTATTTCTTTTCAGAAGCCTTACCATGAACTGCGGAAAGTGTTTTGAGTAAATCCTTAGCCTTTGGACCTGCAGGATTGTTCTTTGAAACCGCAATATATTAGGAAGAGTCCCCATTGTACCTTTGTGAAACTGGGTCATGTCAGGCCTTGGGTGACACACACATATGATGTTTCTAATGCAAGCTGCTTCTTTTTTGTAAAAAGGCAAATTGCAAAATTAATCAGCATGAAACTTGAGAATCAAGTTTATTGAATTAGTTTGCAGTGAAGAGGAATTTTAACAGGCGAGTTCTACAAAATATAAAATGCATAATGCATAATAAGATGCATGATGCAATGAATAACAAACATGGAAACATTAATAAACACTGGAAGAATACATGAAGAATAATTACACATAGACAAGAACAGATAAGGGACTGAACAGAACAAGGAGAATATAAGGTGAATGTAATACTGTAAGTGACAGAAATAAGTGAATGCAATTTAAGGAGACTAACTATGGCACAATGAAGACTAAACTGAAAAGGTAAACATGAAACCAAGATACGTGAACAAAAACACAACAAAAGACAAAACCATGACAATATGTAGAAGTTATGTTGGGTAAGTATACAGAAACGCCGCTGGAAAAAACAGCAATGAAAGTTTGAGAGGTGGCGCCCCGACAAATCTCGCGAGGATCACAACTTGCTTTACGGCACGACGTCACATACATCAACAACATATGAAGCAGTCTCTATGACACTAGCACGCATCATGGCAGAGTCGACGAAGAAAACGCGGTTTTAATCGTTTCTGCAGATCTGTGTGGACGGGGATTGGTTTGACAATGTTGTCGTCTGTATGCAAAAAAAGGCGAAGGAAAAACGTTTCTGTTTTTACTACATCGTTGTCGTGTAAACCTCAGGCCCAAGCTGGCACGTACCCTCAGGCACAAGCTGTTTTTAATACTTTCATTTATTAAATATTTGCTAAATCCACAGACAGATCTAAAAAGTGACCAATAGTAATGGTTTAAAAAAAAAAATCGAGATAAGGTTCCCGCCGACAGTGACGATAAAAAGATTGTTATTTGATTTAACTTGTCAGCAGAAGTTAAAAAGTTGCATTCTGGGTAATCTAATGACTGATATTTTCTCCTACAGAAATGTGTGTATATATATATACAGAAATACTGATATGTATACAGTATATTCCAAATATACCGTTTTTTTTTGTTTTTTTTTTGCCAAATTATACATTTATATTAATATATACAGCTGTATTCAACTCTTGGAGCCCTCAAACTGCTTGGGCCTCCGCAATATATGTCCTGAGAGTCAATTGATTATATTTATTGTAAACGGAGTAATCCATATGTCAGCATAATGCAGTGAGACTCTTTGTTTTAGGCTATTTGTACCGATCTAATATAAAGAAAAGTGTTTAATGACATTTTTTAATTAAAATAAAAATGAAATGTTAGCAGACAAGCTGTCTCGACAGAAAGGAGAAAAGCAATCCAATTAAGTAATAATCAAAGTTTTTCTTTCCTCTTTTAATTACCTCTAAAAAGCAGCGCTCTCGCCATTGTGACATTTAAAGGCATTTTAATGAATGTTTCCCTATTCATCTGAATTTAAACCGAAGAGACTGAAAACAAATGGTAATAAAGCACACAAATATCTCCTTCTAGTTACAGGAAATAAACTAACTTTGTAGAGCTCAATGTGCCTGATAGCAAGTCTACACTGTGCATTCATTTGATAAACAGAGCTTTAGAAGGTTATTAAAACAAAAAACCCACCGGAGGCAGTGCATTACATTGATTTGACCATGGATAAGGGGTGTATTTCCTAATCTAGCACATTAATTGAGAATGTGCCACCACAAGTGTTTATTGTAATTTGTAAAGGCTTTAAAAGGCTTTATTCAATAAGAATTTAGACAGTTTTTTGTCCAAATCCATATAAACACATGGCAGTAACACATCTCCCTCTTGATTGAGAATGAAGGGTTTGAGATGTGTTTAGCTTGGTACCCTAATTTTGTTTGTGTCTTGTCTTGCAAACAACCACTATTTATAGGCAGACCAAAGGTTTGTCTTCTCTGAGCAAATGACATGGCCTGAACAAACTAAATGAACATGCAATTTGTTTGATAAGAAATATAATAGGTTGTTATGGTGCTCTCAACTTTATATTACTAAAGCTACATTTAAATGAACGTTATTTCATAATCTGCCTTGTATGCATAGTGAGGCTTATATAACATGCACTTTTATTGTCAGCTCACGTAAGAAACAGCAGGATTATGTATTATACTGCTAAATGAACATATGATCATTATGCAGCTCTGCATTTGTGTCATAAAATGCTTTATTCCTACTTTCACCACATTCACACAGACAAAAAAAAAAAAAAAAAACCCTGTGTATTAGCAAAGTGAAAAATTGTTGTAATGTCCATGTATGTTTTAAGAGCTATTCTGAATTCACGGGCTTAAATCAGTTATACTCACCCAATTTGAGTGGAATAGTGTTTACCAGAGGTGTGAAGTATGTGGGCAATTGTACTTCATTAGAATACTTAAGTGTTATTTTGGTACATTTCCACTTTTCTCACGTAGCCTACTATTAAAACTTTTACTCAATTACATTTCCAAGGAATGTGATTATTAATATGGATGCCAAATGGGCAAAAGAGTGTTACAAAGCTGAATTTTAAAGCTGGTATTTTTGCTAAAGCACCTTTTTTTTTTTTAAGGTAAATAAATATAAAAAGATATAAAGATATGACTGTGTTTGAAATGGTAAGGTTTGAATTATATACAGGAGATAAACACGCAGCAAATGGAACGACAATGAAAACATTACATTAAAAGTAACGTCAGCTAATTAGTATTTAAAGCTTTACCTTTGTAATTGAGTTGGCTACATTTAAACCCATAAGCTACCATGTCAGGCTACAGAAACCATTTAAAATGTTGAGGCTGACAAGAATATGGCAATGTGAGTAGGTTATCCAACTATTCAAAAGGTTCATTTACAGTTATATACAGATAGTGGTTTACTCATCCGCAGCACAAGTATTGTATCTTATTGTGCAATGTGTTATCTCGAGTTCAAGACACTGTTAAATCATACAGTATGGCCAAGCCTGAGATTGTCAAGTTAGGCCCACATTGACTTGAAAATGGCTGTTTTAGAGAACAATTTCCCAGTGGTATCTCCAGGGTTTAACTGTTTTGAAGGGATTTCTGACAAACTTTGATTTTGCTGAAAGCTTGCCCGTTCTGTGCTAAAGAGGGATCAGGGTTGAGCGAAGCAAACCACCCAAGAGAAAACGATCAAACTGGTTTCTTTACTGAAGGAGTCGCCCATATACAATAGAACGGGAGAAGATGAAAACTGTGAGCTGTGGCCCGGAAGATTTTATTTTGTTTAACTGCATGATGCTGATTTCATACAGGAAAGACACATTGTGTGCTGGCTCTCCTCTGAGCAGAAGGCAGGGAAATGCTCCTTCTCCGTGCCAGCTGCTGAAACATACGCTCAAAAGCTGCTGGATATTTTTAAGATTGCCTTAGAGAAAGTTGAGGTGCTCTGAGCTGAATTATTCTTTTTTTAATGAATTCTCTTGGCGGTTTTGAAGAAAGAATCAGTATCCAGCTAATAGGGATTTGGTGTGGTGCCTGACAGTTTGCAGAGTAATCACTTTCTAGTCAAGACTTCCAATGGTAACATTAGAGAGATGCAAATAATGTATGGGAAAATGTAATTGCTTGGATGGATGGATGGATGGATGGATGGATGGATGGATGGATGGATGGACGGACAGACAGACAGATATGAATTTGATATATGATTTTATTAACATTCTAATAAAAATGCAATTCTGTAACCTGCTACCTTACTCCAAATTCAGATTTTTTTTTTTTTTTTTTTACAGGAATTCAAAGGCTTTTTAAAATAATTGTAAACTGTTTACTTCCCCGCCTTGATTTCATTCCACAACATGACCTGATAAACATGCTTTTAAAAATATTGCATTTGTTGCTGTTGGCAACATAATGGGAAGCCCAATAGTCACAAATTTAAACAAATAAACCGTACTCTCAGTGAATTGTGTTGCACGCTTCACAATCGCTCTCATCACCCTCAGTGCAGTCACCCTGAGGACGCGAGGCCTCGTTGTGCTTCCTTTCTTTCTTTCCGCCTTATTGATGCCCTGGACATCAGTTTCAGCTCCATCAATGATGGTTTTGGGATCAGGCTCAATGTCTCCTTGTAAACAAGGGTCAACTACTTCTTTTGAACTACGTTGTGTGTCTTTATAGTGGAAAAAACATGGTTTGATATTGAGTATATGTATATATATATATGTAACAGACTAAATTTTTGCACATTTACGCAAAACTGTTAAGCCTAAATTCCAGTTATGCTTTAAACATATTTGACATGTCAGCAGTCATAACCAATGCTAATTAATTTCATAACTTAAAGTCAGATTCAGTTAAACTAGAAGTACTCAGTTGATGTTACATTCATAACAGCTATGCTGTATAAATAACAGTCATATTTGATCAATGTAAATTAATGAAATGAAACAGTCAATGAAAAACACTTGATCATGTTCATTTGTTTTCATTTATATTTTATATATGCAGTGTATATATTTATATTGCTTTTTTTGGCAATTTTTTTGTAAGTCAAACATGATTAAGCATATCATCACATTATGAAGGACATGCTTTAAAGGGATAATTCACCTTAAACTTACTTTATTTTGCAAAACACAAAAGATGATATTTTTGAAGAAGTTTTACGCAAACCGCAACATTAGACCCCATTGACTGATTATATGGACAACAAATTTGTTTACATGTACTGTACTGTTCTGTTTAAGATGTGTGGATATGTGTGCATGGTTGCGTTATAGCAGCAATACTGAGGATATTACTATGGGACACAATCATTTTAAATCAGGTACACACACTCCCTCGTGTGGGTGCCCCCACAAAAGAACACATTATAGTTTACGGGCATCAATTTCTTGGATCTATATTAATTTAATTTACTTCCAGCCTAAAGGTTTTATGACATTCCCAAGCGTTGTGTAAACTTATACAATATAAGTGAAAGTGTATGAAAATGAACTGCCATATTACTTTGTTGAGCCCAGGACCCTAGAATCATGGAAATGTATTGATATTTGTCTTTCTTACAGAAGTTTACATACTAAAATGAGAGAAAGTAGTTTGGTTTTACTTTGAGACCTTGTTTCTGCAGAGAAGCTGTATTTTAAAAGGAAGCAAGGCAGCGTCCAAAACTAAAAGGACAGAGGCTCAAGGTTACAGGAGGACAGGTCTTATCCGGAGAGCATGAGGCCTGTGTAAGTCCCGCCCAATTGGCCCAACGATGGTTTCCAAAAGAGCGTGTTAAGGTTTCCTGTGTGTTTTGTCTTTTAATTTTATTCCAATTAAACTTTTATCTGACTCCATTTTATCGTGACCTCGAATTTCGGTTAAAACGCTAATTGACTATTGGTCACTAGTATAATAATTTAACTACACATTTGGTTATTCTATTTAAATCTTTATTCAAACTCCACTCATTTATTCAGATTCATATAACACATGGGGCCCTATTTTAACGGTCTGAAACGCAAGTATCAAGCGCGAAACGCAAGTAACTTTGTGGGCGGGTCTTGGGCGCTGTTGCTATTATACCGGCGGGATAAATGCCTCTTGCGCCCGGCGCAAATCTAAAATGGGTTGGTCTGAAGTAGCTTCATTATTCATAGGTGTGGTTTGAGCGTAACGTGAAATAAACCAATCAGAGCGTCATCTCACATTCCCTTTAAGAGCAGGCGCGCTTGTTCTATAGCGGATTCCTATTATAACGGCGGATTTGCCAGGCGCACGCCAGGAGCGGTTCACAGCCGAGGAGACCGACGTTCTCATCAGGGCCGTAAAACACAGAGAAGTGACATTGGGGATGGAGAAACCCACCGAAATTAACTTTGGTTAAACAGGCGTATGATAATTTGGGTAAATGTGTCAAGTCAAGTCAAGTCAAGTTTATTTGTATAGCGCTTTTCACAATACAGATTGTATCAAAGCAGCTTCACAGTATTAAATTAAAATAATACAACAAAGTTTGTTTCAAGAGGAATTTATTGATTGATAAAATTAAATTAAATATCCCCAAAATATCCCCAACTGAGCAAGCCAAAGGCAACAGTGGCAAGGAACCGAAAAACTCCATCAAGTCACCTAATGGTGTCCTAAAACTCCATCAGGTGACCTAATGGAGTAAAAAAAACCTTGGGAGAACCCAGGCTCAGTCGGGGGCCAGTTCTCCTCTGGCATTTATGAGCTAGAGGCCGGATTGTAGTTTGAACTGTAGGATTATATGAATGCCTGGCTGAAGAGATGCGACTTTAATCTAGTTTTAAACTGGGAGAGCGAGTCTGAGCAACGAACAGTATCAGGAAGACTATTCCAGAGTTTTGGAGCCAAATGTGAAAATGCTCTCCCTCCTTTGGTGGTTCTGGATATCCTAGGTATGACCAAAAGCCTTGAATTTAGTGATCTTAAAGAGCGCGATGGATTATAGGGCGATAGAAGATCGCCCTATAAACTAGATGTATGCTTTTATAATAAACTATCTATCTATCTATCTATCTATCTATCTATCTATCTATCTATCTATCTATCTATCTATCTATCTATCTATCTATCTATCTATCTATCTATCTATCTATCGTAATAATGTATGATTTGCAAAAATGAAAATGCTGCTTCTGTGTAGATGAGAGAATCAAAGTGTATGCGCGTTGTGCACACGCTACATTGATTATGGCCAAGCATGCGCCCTTAAAATAGCATATGAATTTCGGTCAGTGGCGGAATTGTTTTCTAAACCTGCAAAATAGCATGAGGGAACGTTTGCACCGGAACACGCCTCCTCTTTGCGCTGAACCGCCCCCGGGAGCGCAAG